>JAOXNX010000028.1:21983115-21998809 GCA_028566075.1 Solidago caesia
GGTAGGGAGAGAGAGATTGCTAGAAAAAGTGCTTTCGATAAGGATGGAAAGAAAGGAAGAGGAAGAGTTGATATATCCTAATTTCCTTCACAACGTACGGTTGCTAGCAAATTGGGTATTTCCAAGCAAAGCGCCCAACAAAAAGCCCAAATAAATGGACAAATAAGGCTCAAAACAACAAGCCCAAATAAACAAATACTGAACCAAGCGAGCAACCTTTTTATTATGGGTTTTTCTAATATATGCCCTAAGGGCACACATAAAAGTCATTTAATACACCTCGGAAATTAAAAAAGGTAACAAGATTCTTATCGAGAATTGAAAAAGATAATAAGATTCTTCTCGGAAATTGATAAATACATTTTTCAAGAAGAATGTTGTTACCTTTTTTAATTTTCGAGGTGCATTAAATGTACTCTTATGTGTTTTAAGGCACATATTAGAAAAACCCTTTTATTATTACATTTATATACACCTCTTTTTCTTCTTCTTTTTTTCTTTTTCTTTTTTTAATTTTTTAATTTTTTAATTTTTTTTTACATTTCTCCATATACACATACACAAAAATACATACATATACATGTATCATAATTTAAAAAAAAAAAAAAAAACTGTAGAATGAATATTCTGCTACAAAAACCGTGACACTTGTTCCCACGTATTTACAAAACTATACGGTTTCGGCGAATGCTTCTTTCCTCACAAACCCCCCAAAATCGTCGTGTAAAAGTAATTTTATTCTATTCTCTTCTCTGTGATCGTTTTATTTACAATTTAAGATTTTTTTTTTTTTTTTTTAATATTTCCATTGCCCTAATTGAATCTATAATATATCATTTTTGTTTTGCTTTGCTTTTATTTATTTCATTCCTAATTTTATTATTATTATTATTATTCATAGATTTGTTATAAAAATAATTAGGGTTTTAAATTATAAGTAATGGTTCGGAAAGAAAATAATTTGTTTGATGATTGTGGTTCGGTGTTCAGGAATGGTGGATATTGGGCGTGTGGTAAGTCGTCAAAATGAGAATGGTGGTGCTTCTGTGAATGGGACTGCTGTTGGTGCTATTTCTCGTAAATGGAAGCCTCGAAACGTATCTGCGGTTAGGGATTTTCCGCCGGGCTGTGGACCGTTTGTTGGGCCTGTTAGTGTGGTGGTTGTGAAAGATGCTGAAGCAGCATTGTCGTTGGGGAATGATACCAATGTAGAGACTCGAGTGGTGGAGAATCAAGCGGGGTCCAAGGAGGAAGTTAGTGGGGTGGTGAATGATGTGGTTAAAGTGGATGATGTTAAGTTATTGTCACCATCGCACGGGGTGGATAATGGTGTCGTGAAGGAAGATGTGACTAAGGTGAAGTTTCCTCGAAGGAGAGTCTCTGCAGTTCGGGATTTTCCTCCTTTTTGTGGATATAATGCTGGTGAACCTAGTGAAGAAGAACGAGAAAGAATAACTGGAAGGAGTAGTAGTGAAACCAGGGATAAGGGTAGTGGTGTTGAGGGAAGGAATGTGAAGGTTGTAGAGGCTAAAGTGGCGGGTTGTGACGAAGAAGATTTACTTAAGAAGAGAAAATCAGACGATTTAAGCATTGAGGGTGTTGTTACAAATCAAGAGGCGGAAATGTTGATGGCTGGTGAGGAATCTAACATTAGTGTTGAAAAGGAGAAAGTCGAGAAGGTTGAACGTGATGTCACTGGGGTTGAACAAGGCAAAAGGGTACATAACATAGGTCAAGCATGCCAGGAGCTTGTGGTGTACGCGCGTGACAAAGTCATGATGAGAAGATGTTCAGATAATGAAGATTCTGAAGTAGAGAAGTTTCAAGATGAGAGAATCAAGAGCCATGAAATGCAGGAGAAGGTATCAATGCCAGTCAACAGATCATTTTCTCAGGTTCAAAGGGATATCAAAAATATCCCCTTTCGAAGTGAGGGATATGAAAGATTTCTTAAAAAGAGGCCGTTGAATGATACCAATGATATGCTGTTCGATGGAGACAGGCTTAGGTTTGTGCTGGGTCTGAAGGCTCCGTCACTTGGTGCACCAGGAAGTCTAAAGAAAGATTTGACCATTAAGGAGAAAGGGAGTCAAGCCTCAATGATGCCAAAAAGTTTTACAAATAAAAAAGTAGATGTTTGGGAGCAATCCAGCTCCGCACGGAAGGTTGGTTATACTGGTACACGTGAAATGGTTGTTAAGGAAGATGACTATGGAGCAGCGCTTAAGTATGTGCTAGGTCTGAAGGCTCCGTCACTTTGTGCACCAGGAAATCCAGGTAAATATTATACCACCAAGGTGAAAGGAAGTCAAGCCTCAACAACACCAAATATTTCTACAAAGAAAAAACAAAAAAGTCAAGAAAAAGCTGTTCGGAGGGAAAAATCAAGCTCCACCAGGAAGGCTGCTTATACTGGTACACTTGAAATGGTTGTCAGGAAAGAAGATGATTTTGCTGCAGATACCAAAGAACAAGATGAGTATCGTAATTCACAGGGAGCACGTGATATGGATGTGTCACTGCCTCCATTTGGTCCCAAAAACTCAAATGATGCCCGAAATAAAGTTAGGGAAATTCTAAGGCTTTACCAAGCTATATGTAGGAAGATTGTGCAGGGGGAAGAAGCAAAAACCAATGAATTGACATCAGGGGAATCAGTAAGGCGAGTTGATCTTAAAGCAAAAGAGATTTTAGATGAGAAAGGTCGAGCACTTGACTTGGGTCCAAAGACATATGGACCGGTAGCTGGGGTTGAAGTTGGAGACGAGTTTCTGTTCCGAGTCGAGCTTGCTTTGGTTGGCCTTCACCGCCCATATCAGGGCGGCATAGATTATGTTAAGCAGGGTAACGAGTTTTTTGCTGTTAGTGTTGTTGCTTCAGGTGGTTATGATAATGAAGTCAACAATCCAAACTGCTTAGTATACTCCGGTGCAGGTGGGGTCACAAAAGATAAGAATTTTGAAAACCAAAAGCTTGAAAGAGGAAATTTAGCTTTGAAGAACAATATTGATTTGAAATATCCTGTGCGGGTTATTCGTGGATCTAAAGTCACTACTGAATCTGTAGATTCAAAACCAAAGACGATGACAACATACATATACGATGGGTTGTACACAGTGGACGAATGCAAGCAGGAGCTCGGCCGAAAGGGAAACATGGAATTCAGATTTGTGTTAAATAGGATTCCGGGACAACCAGAACTTGCAATTAGAGAAGTGAAGTCCAAGAAATTTAAGAAACGAGAAGGTATTTGTGTTAATGATATAACTAATGGTAAAGAAGTCTTTCCAATATGTGCTGTCAACACAATTGATGATGAAAAACCGCCTTCATTTACCTACATTACAAAGATTGTGTATCCGGATTGGTATCAGCCGGTCCCCCCTAAAGGTTGTGATTGTGTGGGTCGGTGTACCAACAAGAAATGCTCATGTGCTTTCAAGAATGGTGGTGAGATTCCATATAACCGTAACGGTGCAATAGTTGAAGCAAAATCGTTGGTTTATGAATGTGGCCCGTCTTGTGGGTGTCCTCCTTCTTGCTACAACCGAGTTACGCAACACGGTATGAAAATTCATCTTGAGATATTCAAAACTGAATCACGTGGGTGGGGGGTTAGATCTTTGAGTTCAATCTCTTCCGGAAGCTTTATATGTGAATATATAGGAGAGCTTCTAGAAGACACGGAAGCTGAGAAACGAACAGATAGTGATGAGTACTTATTTGATATCGGGCAAAACTATAGCGACTGTTATCCTAACCCCGAAATGAAATCAGACGAGATAGTGTGCGAGGGTGGATTCACTATTGATGCTTTGAACTATGGTAATGTTGGTAGGTTTATCAACCACAGTTGTTCCCCGAATCTATATGCTCAGAATGTACTGTATGATCAGGAGGATAAAAGAATGCCACATATTATGCTGTTTGCTGCTGAAAACATTCCACCGCTACAGGAGCTGACGTATCATTACAACTATACGGTGGATACGGTTCATGATTCTGATGGGAATATAAAGGTCAAGAATTGCTATTGTGGTTCTTCAGAATGTACAGGCAGGCTTTATTAGGTAAGTTGGAATTTATACTATTAGGAAGCGCCAACCCTTTGTTACTCTTGTGTCCTCTTTTCGATGCATGTTAATCTGGTGATCCTTAGGATCCCAAATAATTGTAGATGGATTTCTTTACCGTCTGAATGACCATGTTCATATTATCTTCGTTATTGAGGTTGTGATTAGCAAATATCTGTCTTTGTTGTGGCAAATTTCACAGGCTTGTTTAAACATGGTTGGTTTCATGTGTCTGTTCGCTTTCCTTGGTCAACGGTTTAAATGACGGTCGTTAACATAGATCAATGTAGGTATGTTAGAATGAGTTAAAACATAGATTTGTTGTAGACGAAGTTTGGTAATGGTTCTTGTTTTGGTATCTTATAGAGTCCCTTTTTAAATTTGTTTTGTTCGTTACAGTTCCTACGGTATGCTTATTATATCTTTTGATACAAATCTATGCATTGAATTCTTGATTTATAGTTTGATAATCAGCATACCAATCAAGCTCAGTATTTTACGCATCATACATACATACATAATACCATTTCTCATAAGTTGTGTTCAAGTAGGCCATTTATATATTTCTATGTGATTTTGAAATTGAAGGTACGGGCCTAATTAAATATGTACATACATTGGTCCTGTACTTACATGCTATGTTATTGAGTTATATTCAGAGGTGAAACTTAGGTCAAGGATATTAGAGTTGATTACATAAATCGGATTGTTCGATTTTTCACTATCCATCCGTCTTTG
This sequence comes from Solidago caesia, assembly GCA_028566075.1. Taxonomy (NCBI): domain Eukaryota; kingdom Viridiplantae; phylum Streptophyta; class Magnoliopsida; order Asterales; family Asteraceae; genus Solidago; species Solidago caesia. The sequence continues at coordinate 21,987,927 of JAOXNX010000028.1, forward strand.
CACTATCTATCTGTAACTAGTTACACAAACAAACCGTCCCGTGAAATTACCAAGATACCCTTTTTTTTATTATTTTATTTCAGATTTTGATTGATTTCTAAATACACTTTTAATGCTCTTTTAATAACATAACCACAACATCATCTTCTTCCCTGAATACTAGAAATACACCAAGTTCTTTTGTACAATTTGCACAAAACCAAAGATGGTTGGTGATTTCCTTGATCATTATGTATGCAATGATATGGATCTTTCTGAGTTGTTAAGTGTTGCTGACTACACATTTAACACGAGAGAAATTTATTCATTAAGCTGATATACAGCGTTGTCACGAAAATTAATCTCAACAGTTTCATCGGATCAGGATATTTGAATGTGTATGCAAGTTTTGTAATTTGTTACAAAGAATTTGGCAACAGTATAATACAAGTTAAACCTTTTAACTCAAATAAAACTGTAGAAATTATAATCACATCCTTTTCTAGCCAATGGGTGCGTAGCACAACCATAAAAGGCTTACTAGTATGGAACTATTTTACCAATGCAATACACACAAGCAGTGGGTGGGCATGGACCTACATGCACACAGACAGACTGAGTCAACTAACTGGTCAAGAAAAGACCCAGCAATTACATTACAGTCCCAACATAATGGGTTAACCCCAAGGGGCGGGGCAATTCATAACAAATAGCTGAGCTAACAAAAATATTTTGGATTAACACATACTATAAATTGCTTTTCCTTTTACAATACTACGTGATGCACTTAAAACAAGTCCATATGGGCAGCATATAATTTTTTGTTGTGTTAGATCAGTCTCGTGATGCCCAATACAACCACAACCACTGCCATTATACATCATAACTACTGCAGCAAACCCACCATGAAATGAAAAATACCCATGACTGCCAATAGTCTGCCATCAGAGTAGTTGTGCTCTCCTCAAGTCAGAAAGGACTCCTCTATCTTCACTCGCCCTCTCATTGTAGATAACCTACAAATGATAAGTATATGTAAAAGAAACAATAATGAGGATTCAGCAGAGGTAGCAATTTCAAGCCATTTACTTACAAATTAATGGACTTGGTTATGTTTTGTCACTGGCGGCCAGGTCAAATATGTTCAAAAAACAATTGGCTAAAAAAAGTTGATTGGAAACAGTTGAGACTGAGTTTTGTTCCTAATGTTAGTAAGCATATTTAGCGTATTAATTAGCTGTACAGATGGATAAAGTGTTATGACCCCAATATATACTAACAAGCCGTTTTGACCCAAAGCTGTTTGGACACGACACCCAATCCACCTGACATTCTGACCCGGACTATTTCAGGGTTGGTGCCCTACAAGATGCTACTCAAATTTCAAATTGCTTGTATTACCTTATCAATGATTCCATATTCCACTGCCTCACTAGGACTAAAGTACTTTGGACGCCTTATATCTTCTTCAATCTGCTCTGTAGTTTTGCCTATTTCTTTCGCATAGAGTTTCACCTTCAATGATTATCAGAAAAGAAGCTACATTAAGGTGACTGATTGGTTAAATTAGAATTTTGGGGGGAAAACACAAGTACTCATATATAAATACCAATTCAGTCTTGACGTTTCTTATTTCTCTTCTCATAATTTCAACATCCGTTGCTTGACCTTGAAATCTTGCAATTGGCTGCAAAACAATAAAGAAACACTATCAACAAATGTAGATGTTCGGAAGATAATCTAAAATATGTGTACAAGAGTCACCTGCTTCATCATTATGGTTGAGGAGGGCAGAGCAGACCGATTTCCCTTTGACCCAGAAGCCAAAAGCAAGGCAGCCTCTCCCCATGCATTGCCGACACACAGTGTAAAAATTGGTGGCTTCACATATCTGTAAAAATTGGGAAAAGCTAATCTATAATACCTTTTCCTAAAATAACATTTCACTAGTCGAGTAATAAATACAGTGTGGAGTAAAATCCAGTAACACACCATTATAATAACTGTTAGTGCAACAAATAAACTGGTAAATTGCAATATTAAACGACTACTACCTCATAACGTCGTAAATTGCAAAAGCCTCTGTTTCATAGCCCAGTTTTTCACCACCCTGGAATATGTGAAAAACGAATGAAAAGCATGATCATAAAATAGTAGTGAACATTTAATCATTTTTATACTAACTGAATTAAAAGAGCATGTTTGGAGAAATATCATTATGTCGGAACACAAATTGTCTAAAACAAATTGCTCTTTGCTCTTTGCAATCTGCTTATGCCAAATACCTTCAAAGATTAATTCCCAAAAAGAATAGTCGGTACTTTTGTACAAATATGCCAATATAATCTTATTGCATTTTGTGTTTGTTTGTGTTTAAACTCGTAAACAGGAGCACACAATCAAATATGCACATAGATAATCACACATAAGAGGAGGTTTTAGAGGCCATAATCTCCTTCAGATTTCAAGCAAAGATTAGATCAAGGGTAAATGGATAAGCATGGTCATTTAGCTCAAAGCCTCAAACAGTAGAATTAACGCATGTGCCTCTGATTGTTGACTATCACTTAGCTACAAGTATTGATTAAGGGAAAGAAAAAGGGGGGAAAGAAAATAATAGTAATAAAAGATTAAGATTTTTATCTGGATGTTTGTGTGTGAGTTGTATAAGCTCGTGTATAGAAAAAATGGAGTTCGAATGTTTTAAACATGCTTTTTATTAGCTAGAGATCTATATGTGTGTGTTGTATAAACTCGAATATAGAGTGGGATTGTTAATAATCATGCAAGTGGAGTTTCTAATGGCCATAATCTCCTCTGGCTTTCAAACAGCACTGGATTAAGGGTAAACAATCTTAAAGGGAATAAAGAAACAATAATCTTGCACAATTTGCATTAAAGTTGTTTGATATTTGCATCAAGTAAAAAGTACATTTTAGGTTAGAATAGAGATTCGTAACAACCATATCAAAAGGACTCCTTGCTTGATGATATAATTTATTTGCTAATTATGTTCTGAATGTCGAGCGAATAATTATATAATGTTGCACAAACCAACATCTGTAAGGGAAAGAAAAGAAAGCTAAAATACCTTGGTGGTTCCGGTAGAGTTGATGTAAAGGTATATTGGCTTTGTTTCATCCTCATACTGCAGGTAAAGAAACTCTGCCAGTATTAGTTCGGTCACAGAGGGGACTAGAGACATACCCAAATACACAATCCGGTTCTTGTACAGGTACGATGCTAAATCTGGAGGTGGTTGCTCCCAGGCATTTCCCCTTGAATAAGGAATCACCTGTACAGAAAATGAAAACACATGCTTCAATATCCAGCAAACACTATACATTTTAATGTACAAAAGTTGTTCTGAGAAAATTCTACAAAAACAAAACAGTACTTAAGTGGCTATAAAAATAACATTGTTGGAAGTCTGTGGCACCCGTAGCACAAATATTTTAAAATCTCAGAAAATAAAATAAAATGATAGAAATATTCATTTCATTAAGAATTATGAGCAAATTAGGATGGAGGTTGCCCTCTACCTTTTTCATAACTTGGAAGTATGTAATTCCATCTTTAGTTAAAACAATTAAAAATACTTTATCAATCTATAGCACAAATTAAACAACCATTCTAATCAGATAACAAAAGAAAAGTCACATTATTTATAGGGTTGGTATCCAAAGCTTGGAACACCCGTAACACCAATAATGAACATAGCTTGTTAAAAGACAAATTATTTATTCTCCTAAAATTTTCTCCTAAAAATCATCATGAAAGGTATGTCGCTCATAACTTATAGGAGCTTATGGTTTTCATAAACTGAAGCTCGTAACCTTTGTTTGGCGCACAAATTTTTTAAGAGGTTTTGTAAAGAAAAAATTTAGCTCCAAAAAGGCCCCAGCTTGTATTGCCAAACAAACCCCATATAATGTTGACATGTACAATCCACTCGTTCTCCTTACTCATTTCATTGTACTTATTTGGCCAAATGTCTTAATCTTGTAAGTATAATTACTAATTAGCATACATTTTGTCTGACGAAAAAATTTAGGGGGCTACATTATCACTCTTTTTACAAACATTGTTATACTTCACCGACATACGGAGCCATAGGGTATGTTTGGCAAAACTAGCTTGTAGCTGGAACCGGAGCTTATGGATGAAAGTGACATAAAAGGACAAAAATATTATTCAAAAGGTGTAACACAATCATTTAAAGAGTCTCTAGGTTATTTCCATTTCAATAAGCTCAATCTATTTTCCAAAAGCTACTTTAAGTACATTATCGTTTTTAGGAGCTTTTCCATAAGCTGCTAAAAGTTTTGGTAACCAAACAAAGCTAACAAATGATAAGCTAAATCTCTCGTAAGCTCACATAAGCCGAGCGCCAAACATACACTATAGCATTCGCAATCCCTACCTACCTTCGTGAACAAATGTGGACTTTTTTCAAGGCATGTTTTCACCAAATTTTTGTTGGATTAACACTTTCTAACATCTTATTCCTTTTTTTAAATTCTTTTTTTAATAATATTAATAATAATTAACAGATCCTATAAAGCTAAACAAATTCACTACCAAATGGTTAATTAATAACGAATTAGAAATTAAATGAGATAGTAAAAGAAGGAAATATATATTTTATATATATATATATATACCATGGTAACACCAAGGCGTTTTCCATGGGAGCTTGAAGACGGGTTGAGGGAAGCGGGTCGGATCTTAAGACCAGCAAAGTGGCTGGAAACACCGGTGCCGATGTATGGAGAGATGAAATTGGAGGATAACTTAGAAGCGGTGGTGTTTGGGGTTCGATGATATGAAGAATTCATTTTTGATGATATTATACGATTAGGGGTGGGTAAGAAATGAGAAGAAGAAGCCATAATTGTTGTTGTAGCCACTTTTCACAACAACAAAATTCTGGAATTTGGGTTTGGATATACGAGGAGAAGATGACGGTTGTTTGGGTGGGGAGCTAAGGGCTAAACAAAAGATTTGGAGCAATTTTGACCCGACCCACATTTAAGCTATCGGGTCAAATAGTTATCATGGATACTCATCTATTTTTAAAAATATTTATTTCATTAAAGATTTATTTGTAAATTAAACTAGCTTTAATATTCGTACGATATACAGATTTACTGTATATTATACGATTATTTTCTTATATATAAGAAAAAAAATTACAAATTTCGTTCTCGTGTTGGGTGGTTGCATCCCTATCTTCACGAAATTACGTTTTTCATCACTGACTTTGGATCTCCGTCAGCACTTTTGGTCCACATATGTAACGGATGTTTAAAAATTCTTAATTACACTTTTGGTTCGAGGTATGTTTGTCATTTCATCGATCCCTACATTTTTTAATTAACAATACACATATTTATATTATCTATCATCATTATTTTCATCAACAATGACCCAAAAACAACCACCATCATCATCATCTAACACCTTTCAATTTTTTTCTCCATATTTGATTATTTTCCCATTAATTCATCAAATGAAAATCATAAAACCAAAATCCATACACTTTTTCTAACAGATACATATACTTCTTTTGCAAATACAAAAATCTATATCCTAAGATGAAACAAAAATCTGATAATAAAAGACATTCAAACACCAAACCATACGTATACTCCATGTCTATAAACAATAACAATATACTCCGTGTAGATATAAAAAATGTGATTTTTTTTATACTCTGTGTTTATAAACAAAAATAATATACTGTGTGTATGAACTATATATAAACAACAATAATATATACTACAATCCACATCCTTTGAAAAATCCCTTTTTTAATTTCATTTCTCCTTTTTCTTTTCTTTTTCTCTCTCTACGTAATTAAAAACTTAGGCAACCACAAATAGAGTATAATCAAAGCAAGATTTTTAAATCAACCATTTGAGTCTATCTTTTTTTTTTCTTTGAACAGTGGTAAGCCAACACAAGTATCCCAAAAGTGTTGATGAAGATACTTGTATTCGAATAGGTATCTGATGATAGCCACAAGTGGAGGTCTAAACCAACAATGAACAGGGGTAAGCCAAGATTTTTGATTAAGAAAAAGAAAAGGAGTGATATATATATATACACATATATATAGTTCCAATCAAATACATCCAACCTTAAAATAAAAACACGATGAGAACATTCAAAAATTCATTTTAATGCATTAAAAGTCCATAAAATGAAATGTGTGTTTTGTATATTATCATTATTCTAAGGTTTAACAACACATTGATCCGTCAAAATCGAGAAAATCACACTTTTTTGTTTTATGCATCCATCTTGATGCACATTCATCAAGATGGATGCATAAAACAAAAAGATGTGCATCAAGTAAAGGGTACCAGCGACGGCAGTTTAGGAAAGGGTAGTGGTTGCAGCGGTGGGAGAAAACTAGTAAAGGGTACCGGTGACGGCGATTCTTATTTCTTTTTCTTCAATCTCTTTTTCATCCGGATAGATGCTTCAATCTCTCGTATGAATCCCTATATCTTTCTTGAATGGATTTTTGTACTCGATATGTTTTGTATTTGTAGATGTATGAATCCCTATTACTGTCGGGATTAGGTACAGTAGTTGTTGTTGTTGCTGCTGCTATAACTATTATTTGATGATGAATTCTAATCGGTGCCACCAAGAACAGAATTTTTAATGGTTGGCTTAATGTTAGTAGGAAAATGGAACGATAAATATAATGAGGATCATGATTTTCATCGTATTTTAGTAAAGTATATATGCAAAAGGTTGCAAATAAGTATTGATACATGCAACTAATTTGGTAGATTTAAAATTTGAAGTTTTGATATGTAATGTGTCAACATTAGATTAGGTTAAAATTAAGAGAGAATATGTTAAACTCATGTGTCACCATTAGATTTTTAAACATGTTTGTAGGCCTATCAAATTAGTCACATGTATCATTTTTCGTTGCAAAAGAATAATAATATATGCGACTAATTTGATAATTTAATCCATCAACCAATTTAAATTATTTTCTACAGATGTGTAGCACAAAAGAATTTAACAATCATAAATAGCAAAACGAGTAAACAAATTGAAGCTTTTCCCGTTTAGCTTATTTGGGAAAGACGAATCCTTTGATTTAGATATACGAAATCTAGCGAGAGAATATCTTTATGAGCATTTTCGAACTTTTTCCAAAACACTATTGAGATGTTATCTAATTGCATTCGAACATAAAACCTCATGTGAGGATATCAAATCTAATGTGACCGTGATTCATAAATAGCAAATACTATTATTAAGAAAAACTATTTTGTAAGTATTTAATACAGAATCAACTCATTTAGGTGGGTTAGCTACTGGGTTGCCTTAAGGTGAGCCAAGAGGAGTTTTACATTCCAAAATCTCAAACTCTCAGGTTCGAGTCTTGGCATGATAGGGTTTCCTTCTTCGAAGATTTAAATGAGGATCTGCTTGTTAAGAGACTCTCAACACAGATTCAGTTAAAACAACATATGTTAAACCTTTAGACATTCAAGAATAATCCACCTCTTTAAAATACTATACTTATATAAGTAAATTGGGTACGGTTGTTGGAAGTTGAAAAACCTATTTTAAAATACTCACCAAACCATCAAAAACTAAAAATACTAGTGTCCTACTAGTAAACAAATTTCTCAATATCTTCAACCCAATCCCCACCCCCATATGCTTACATATTCTCAACACCCCATCAATTCTCAGCCTTAAAGATATCTTCAACAATCACACACACTCAAACACACACACTCGCACACACAATGCTCTGATTTTTCTTTTACAAAAGTTGCAAAACGATGTCCTCTTCTATGGCTTTATTTTCATCAACCCCAACAACAAATCTTCATTCTTTTTCATCTTTATCAAAAACCCACTTCTTCCCAATTAGCCCATTTTTGTCTCTAAAGCCACAAAGGCAGCTGCTTTTTGTGTCTGTTAGAAGTACTGAAAATGGGTCTGGAACTGCAGCTGCCATTGTTGTTGAGGAAAAGAAAGATTCTGAAGAAGAGGGTCTGGTTGGAAATGGAGCTCCGGTGACTGAAGCGGTTGAGGAAGTGGGTGTGAAATTTGAAGATCCGAAATGGGTTTCGGGTACATGGGATTTGAAGCAATTTCAGAAAAATGGAGCTACTGATTGGGATGCTGTTATTGATGCTGGTGAGATTTTTTCACACCATGTGCTTGATAAAATGTCTAAATGAAAGTTTTTGTATATTTGCGGTTTATTTTGGGATGTCCATTTCTATTCACCTATATAAAGTATAACCAAAATTGCTTAATTTTATTAACAAAGACTTGAATTATATGCTCCCAATATTGAAATTTAGCTTCAATTCCAATTTTAGGCCATAAAAATTGTACTTTGGGGGTGTTTGGGGATTGCTTATTTTAACTCGGTTATCTACTTAAAATAAGCAGTTACCTGAAAGTGTTTCTTCCTAATAAAATACGGAAGAAGCGGATAAACAGTAATCCCAAACACTCCGTTAATTAAAATGGCCCTTCTTGATACTTATCTTTTTCTGAAGTTTATTGTTTTTTCTTGAATCATATGTTATCTACTTGTTAAACTCCTTGAAGATGATATTGATCGTAAACTCTTTTGAGATGCCTTTCTTTGAAGATGATATTCATTTAAGTTATATATTCTTAGTACATAGTCCAGAATTTGCGCAGGGTTCAAGTGTTTAACCACTTAAATATGCTCGGTTAAGCATGATATATATTTACCTTCTTTTTTTTTGTCATTTGCTTGGCTATTTGATGGTAGTTTAACATGATAATTTTGGCTACTGTTTTGCAGAGGTTAAAAGAAGGAAATGGCTTGAAGATAATCCAGAATCATCAAACAATGACTTCCCTGTAGTTTTCGACACCTCCATTATTCCCTGGTGGGCATGGATGAAGCGATTCCATCTTCCTGAAGCTGAACTACTCAATGGTTAGCCGGCCCATCATCTTTAGTTCCAAGTGAAATGAGTGTTATATTTTGAAAGAAAACATAAAATTTGTGCCTAAGAGTATGACTGATAAAGAAATTGAAACACGTAGCCAAATCAAAGTTGAAAGTAACGAGAGAAAATATGTTAGTCACGTGTCATGCATTGAGTGGATTACATATATCTTTAGGCATATAGATCATTACTCTGAAGTCTGAAAGAAAAATATCTTTCTAGGTTTCAAAATGGTCTTTTATATAGGATGAAGGTCTTTTTGACACCTTACGTAAAAGCTCAGGTCGAATCTAAAATCCTCCATCGCACCTTAATTGAAGTAAATCATTGGATTTATGCAATTTGCATTAAGCATTATATATCATAAGAAAATATAAACTAAAAATCTTGAAATTATTTAAGCATCAAATGTTTGTTGTGGTTTCAATTATTCGACAAATTAAGTTATGTGTTCCTCATCCATCACGCATCCTCATCCATCACACATTTAACTGCTATTTTGCAGGCCGAGCTGCAATGGTTGGGTTCTTCATGGCTTACTTTGTGGATAGTTTAACCGGGGTTGGTCTAGTTGACCAAATGGGAAATTTCTTCTGCAAAACACTATTATTTGTAGCAGTAGCCGGTGTTCTTCTGATCCGAAAGAATGAAGATCTTGATACCTTAAAGAAACTGATTGATGAAACAACTTTTTACGACAAGCAATGGCAAGCAACTTGGCAAGACGAGAAGAAAGAATAGAATTGGACAAGAGTGATTGGTAAAGTGTGAATCTTGTTATATTTATTGTAGATCTTCTTTGTTGTAGCTTATGAATTGATGCTTCAATGGTGTTCCTGTAAGGCTGTAATGCTACATTTGGAATCAGTATAAGATTGCACAACTTTGAAATGGTTGTATTGGTTAGCCTAGATTGGCTCAAGTGGTTCAAATCATTGAGCCCACCTTGGACGATGGCACGAGCCTTGTCGGACATTTTAACCAGATAAATCGATTTATATGAACTATCACTATCCGAGACACATGTTTAGTAGTAGGAAGTACATTCTTTTAATGCATTAGATAAATATCTTGATTTGGTGCCATAGTTTCTACATTGAGGTGTACTAGTTAGACCAAGAAATTGATTGAAACTTTATTGGCTGTGGTGCTTCTGCTGCCTACTTACTTCATTAAATCTCAATACACATCAGAGTAAAATATGAATAAGAAGAAAGAAAAATGATAGGTTGAGTCACTTTTATAGTGATATGTAACTTGCAGATGGTTTTTCATAACGGAATGCGAGACATTCATGTCTATTTGCCAACATATTTCAAAGTGAACATATATTTTTCATTGCATTGCAAAACCAATATGATAGATTAAGTTACATGAGAGGATCTTCATCCATTTCAAAGACATACGATTTATATGCTTAAACATGAACCCGAAAATGCACCTATCAATAGAACCCAAAATATATCTCGAAATCAGAGATGAATTATGAAAAAAGAAAACCATCACCAAATGGTCTAGTGGCAAGGATGTCTCTTTCCTCACAAGAGGTCAGGGGTTCGAGTCCTACCCTAGGCATATTTGGGGTGACCACAAGTATTTAATTTCCACCTATGGTGGGTCTGGGTGAGTTTTCCCCTCCAGATCTCTGTGTGATAGGGGTTTCTCATCGAGGGGTTTAAATTGGGGGCGAGAGGGCTCTCTAGCGCGGACCCGGTTAAGACAATGTATGCTAGACCTCCCGATATTCGCGAGTAATCCACATCTTTCAAAAAAAATATATGTTTAATTAGAAAATCTATATAATTAAAAAATTTATATTAAAAATTCTATTTTTTAAATCTATATTTATCCTATTTTTTAGATACCATAAATAATTAAAATTTTTAATTAATTGATATATAGATATAGATACCTAATATAATT
>JAOXNX010000028.1:22033013-22044067 GCA_028566075.1 Solidago caesia
TTTAAAAGTAGTATTTTATAAAGTATAAAATAAAAAGAAAGAGTCGTTGTTAACTAAGTTTGAAAATAAAGGATATATAAAGGGTATTGTTTTCAACAAGGAATTTGATTTGTTAAAAAAAATCTTGAAATTGTAGAAATGGTAAAGAGACACGTATGAATATAAACAAGAATGAGGTAGGGCAGTCCAGCATTCAAAGAGAGAGATGCCTTCAAGGCGCTGGCAAGTTCACATATTGTACATTTGTGACATTTGTAATACGGCCAACTAACTTGGTTTTGAATATATATATATATATAGATATTGGAATGTAATGTAGGTCCAGTTTGAAAATATCATTCAACTGATGTTTCTGGTTAATTTTGTCTCTCTCCGATCTCTCTGTTGCTATAAGTAATGAGCTGTAAAGTCAGTGTATACTATGGTCGGTTTAAAGAAAATGACTTGATGTTGGGTAATCGATTAATTATTGTCCATTACTGATCGGTTTCATGACTAACATGAGAGAAGGTAAAAATGACTATGGCAACTTTATTGAGATTGAAATTTTGTACTTGACATCCATTATAATTTCATAAAAGTTAGGTATCTTTTCTCCTTCAAGTACATGATTGGCATGTATGTGGTCTACTAACTCTTAAGGTTAGTGCAAATTGACTGCTCAACAATGCTATAGCAACTTTTTCGAAGGATTTGAAGCAACTTATATACTCCTTTCTTATCCCTTTTTCTATTTTAAAATGAGCTTTGCAATGACTTGGAGACTAGTAACTTCAAGAGCATCATATTGAATTCAAACGAATGCTTAAAAACACGTCCCTTCTGGACCCGAAGAGTGGATGAAAACTGAACATCTTTCACCGTTCTATTTACAGATTCCTGGACCAATGTGTTGGACCCAAGTACCCTACACAAACCATTTGGTTGTGCGTTCTAGTCTCATGAAAAAATCTATATGTCGTATACAAAAATAAATGCATAATCCTAGTGATTCGTTGTTCGCCGCACGGGAGTAATATTACCTTAGCCTCTCTAAATTATCATGACTACTCTGTTAACCAAGTATATTTAGTTGGTCGCACAAAAGATTATTTGGATGATAAGATATGAGTGAGATGTTTGGAGGCTTTAAATACTTATTATAGGTTACAACTTACATAACAAAGTGAGGGAAGTAGCATACATGTATTCAAATGAAAATATTTTCTCAGTAGCTTGTAAAATTCTAACTACCCATTATTAAGTAGAAAACTGTTTTGGCTATTGAAGTAGCATCAGCAAAGACCTCCAAATTAACCAACCAAAGGTTTTGCCTTCTGTCTTCATGCACTATTGATGTTCAAAATACAGGCAACTTGGACAATCTGGTATTTTTAGAGTAATCTACAAACACAGATAATGTATGGTTAAACGATTTAACAGCAATGAAGATAGAATGGAACTTTTGCTAACTCGAGTTCAAACTAGTTACTAGTATATCTGAAGATAAATATACTTACCAAGTTACCAGGGTAACAATTGCCCTTTTACCCAAAAAAAAAAGATAAATTCTGACCTAAACAAAATGGCTAGAGAATCTCTGTTCTCATAATACCAAAGCAAGAATTGCCAACAGTAATGAAATGTAAGGCATGACGGTTTCTATTTAGAAGATTCAATTTCAAGTTATTCACCTATAAACGGATCAAGTTAGTGTATCTACTTATCTTTAATGGGTAAATGGATAACGCTATAGAAATAGCCAAAAAAAGAAACATGTCAATTGGGTCAAACAGGTCTAGAGTCATCCTAAGTGTATTCATTCAATGTACAATAAAGAACCTTGTGGGTTTTTGTATTATTAAATTGTTAATCATAGGGTTTACAAGGATCCTGTATATATATAGATAATATAATTACATCTAGCACCCTATATAATATCTAATATATCTAGTATATCTAATACGCCCCCTCAAGCTAAGGCCGTTGTTTGACTCTTAGCTTGGACCGCAATAGCAGAAAACGATCAGAAGATAAGGCCTTTGTAAAGACATCAGCAATCTGGTCATGTGTAGATATGAACTGTAATGACAATTTTCCTTGGGCAACTTTCTCTCGTACAAAATGAAATTCAATTTCCACATGCTTTGTGCGAGCATGAAAGACAGGATTAGCCGACAAGTAAGTAGCGCCTAAATTGTCACACCATAATGTTGGAGTAGTCTTCACAAGAATGCGTAATTCTTCAAAAAGTGATTGAAGCCATGTAAGTTCCGCGACAGTGTAAGCTATAGCTTTGTACTCAGACTCTGTGGATGACCGAGAAGTGCGTTGTTTTCTAGCAAACCAAGAAACAAGATTAGATCCAAGATATATAGCAAATCCCCCAGTGGATCGACGGTCATTAGAGCAGTCAGCCCAAGTCAGCATCAGAGTACGCATGAAGATTGTTGAAAGTCACATCAGCATAAGCATGTAATTGAACATTCGAATTGCTAGAGAGGAGTAACCCGTAACTAAATGTCCCTTGTAAATAGCGAAGAATGCGTTTTACAATTGACCAATGATTCTCAGTAGGCGAGTGCATGAATTGACACACTATGTTAACGGCAAATGTGATATCAGGCCTCGAAAGTGTAGCGTATCGAAGACCACCAACTATGCTCCGGTATTTGACCGGGTCCGGGAAAGCAGCACTATCACCATTAGACAGCCACCGAAGTAGATTTAGGAGATGAGACTGGTTTAGCTTTGGACAAACCTGGGCGTGCCAATAGTTCTGTAATATCATAGTTTTGAGAAAGAATCAAATCCGAGCCCTTATGAGTGATTTCCACACCCAGAAAGTACGACAGAGAACCCATATCTTGGATGGCAAAGGCACGACTAGACTAAGCTTGTGAACAACCTGATCAAAAATAATATCATCAACATATACCATCATATATAACACCGTACCATGAGCACAATAGATGAAAAGTGAGGGATCAGTTTTGGATCCCCTAAAACCAATGCTATGAAGAGCCTGGAGAGCCTATGAAACCAAGCTCTCGGTGCTTGCTTGAGGCCATACAACGATTTGTGTAAGAAACATACATGATCCGATTTAGACATGTGAACAAAACCAGGCGGCTGCTGTAAGTACATGGTTTCTTTAAGGTCACCATGTAAGAATGCATTCTGAACATCTAACATCCGTAGGGGCCAACGATTGGTTGTAGCAATGGATAAGACAACCCTTACAGTGATGGCTTTGACAACAGGACTAAAAGTGTCAGTATAGTCAATACCTGGTTGCTGTGAAAACCCTTAGCAACAAGTCTCGCTTGGTAGCGAGTGATAACACCTCTTTGATCTCATTTAACTTTGTATACCCATTTGCCAACTACATTTGCTCCAGGAACACGCGGAACCAATGACCACGTGTCGTTTCTCATGAGAGCCGAATATTCATCCTCCATGGCTTTGCGCCAGAAAGGATTTGGGTTGGCATAAGCAAAGGTAGCAAAGCCCAGATTTAGAAAGGGATATGGAGGTGTGAAACGCAGCCGGATTGTATCGCTGCATTTTAGGTGGATTTTGGCGAAAAATTTGAAGGACGTGTGCGAATGGGGGGTTATGTCGGCGGTGATGCAGGTTGGGCCAGAGATTGTGGGCCAAAAGACTGGGATGGGTCAACGGTTGTGTCTGAAGTTGGTTGTGTGGATGGTATGGGTTGTGTAGGTGGAATAGGCGCAGTTGTGGGCTCAGGCGTAGGGGATGAGTTAACGGTTGGAACTGACTCATTGACAGGAGGGTGAATCAAGGACGCAGACGGATAAGATGAGAAGTATTCGTCTGGTTGAGAGAGAGGTGTTGGAGGTGAGGGTGGTTGATGAAACGAGCAGTGTTCATTAAAGCGGACATGACGAACAATATAAAGACGCTCAAAACATGGTCAAAGCACCTATACCCGTGATGGGAGGTGCTATACCCCAAGAATGTGCAAGGAGTTGACCGAAAATCCATTTTGTAAGGATTATAGGGTCGTAGGTGAGGAAAGCATTGACAGCCAAAAAAGCGAAAAAAAAGTGTAGTTTGGCGTCCGTTTGAACAAGAATTCAAAAACAATCATTCAAAAGGAGAGGTACGTGCCATGTTAAAGGAGGGCACAAGATTGATGAGATATTCTGCGGTGTCAAATGCAAAGTGCCAGAATTTAAATGGGACACCAGATTGAGAAAGGAGACTGAGGCCTGTTTCAACGACATGTCGGTGGCGTCGTTCTACAAGACCGTTTTGTTCACTTGTGTGAGGACAAGAGAATTGATGGATGATGCCAAGAGATGAGATGAGAAGAAAGGAGATAATTTCCGAAATTCTCCCCCTCCATCGGTTTGGACTGATTTTATCTTTGTTTGAAACTGACGTTGAGCCATAGAGATGAAAAGAAAAGAGAACCTGCTTTGTTTCAAAAGCAGGTTGTTCTGCGTACCCTAGGGGTGCAGGGACATCGGTGGTAGAGAGGAATAAATGATGATGGCGGCGGCGGATGCCTGTAATGGGAGCAGCAGGTTGTGGCGATGGGATAAGGACAGTGGCGCTAGGGTTTAGCAGAGGTAAATGGCGGCAGATATAGGGTTGTGTTTGTAGTTGATACATAACAGTAGTAGATAAAGGTTGTTCGGTATATAATCAAAAAAGAAGAAGACACATGAAGAGAAATATGTAAAAAACTTATTAGGGTTGGGAAGAGCGGGCAAGCGGCAGCGGCGGCGGCCGGCTGCCTTGACGGTGGTTGTTCACGGTGATTGTTCCCATGCTCTGATACCATAAAGAACCTTGTGGGATTTTGTATTATTGAATTGTTAATCATAGAGTTTACAAGGATCCTATATATATAGATAATATAATTACATCTAGCACATAATATCTAATACATCTAATATACAAGACCTCCTGTTGATTTATTTGAAGTTGTTAATTATCATTGTAATAATATGACCAGCCCAACCCTTTTTGACCCGCCAATGGCTTGTAGCACAATTGGTAATGAGTTGGGCATCTTTGCCACAAATACCACAAGGTCTTGGGTTCAAGCCTGGGCACCCCCATAGCCACAACCATTCAGTAAGTTAGGTTTGCCCCCTACATTATGGATAGGCAGCTCATTGTGGACTGGTTTGTGTTGCCAGTTATCAACCTTTTGTTACCAACCCAAAGCTCTTATTTTCATACATGAAATGACTATAAGAATCTTGTAACAATTTGAGACGTTTTAGTATATAAAGTTTTAAAAGAACAAAGTGATATCGTTATCAGATAGAAATAAGAATTACCAGGTGGAAGTTGGACAAGGAGGAGTAGCAATGGGAGTGATCCCTTCTAACATCAGCAACACACACTTCATAGAGGGACGAATAGTAGGATCATCCTGGATGCACCAAAGTCCCACTTTAACTAACCTCTCTAATGTCTCCTTCTCCACTTCTTTAAGATCCACAAGCAGATCCAATTGCCCTCTTTCAAAGCACTTGTAAACCCAAGTAGAAAGAACAATTTCATCCGGATTGGATGCTCGTACTTCAATATTCCTTCTGCAACATATGATTTCAAGCAATACGATCCCATAGCTAAAAACATCAACCTTCACTGATATGGGGGTGTTTTTCTGCCACTCAGGTGCCAAGTACCTGTAACACCACAAATATGTTGTATCAATATAACAAAACCGTTAAATAATATCAATCTTAAATTAAAGTAGTACTCTTACCCTCTTGTCCCTCGAACCATGGTGAATGTCTTGGTCTGATCTGGCATTAGTAGTTTGGCCAATCCGAAGTCTGAGATTTTTGCAGTCCAGAAATCATCCATTAAAATGTTTTGGGGTTTAATGTCACAATGAATGATGGGTGTCTCGCATTCTTCGTGAAGGTAGAGGATTCCTCTTGCAACATCTAGCGCAATTTGCAATTTCTCACACCACTCTGGAAGCCTTTCTGATTTAAATAGGCGGTCGGCAAGGGTTCCATTGCTCATGTATTCATAAACGAGAAGCCTCTCGGATTTACCTTCTGCACAATAACCGAGAAGGCGAACCAGATTTTTGTGATGGGTTTTCCCAATCACTTGCATTTCAGCTCGGAATTCTCTCTCACCTTCATCTACCACCTTCTCGAGTCTCTTCACTGCTATTGTTTTCTTCCCCTTGTAGATACACCCTTTATAGACTGTTCCAAATGAGCCTCTTCCTAACTCTTGTTTGAACCAGTTAGTTGCCTTTCTGAGCTCATTGTAAGTATACGATCTTAAGATGAGGTCCTCAGCCAAGCCCAGAGTTCTACTTTCCAACAATTTCTTGTACTTAAGAAGCCGGAATTTGAATATGAAAAATCCCGACAAACTTAAAGAAATGAAAGAATAGATGGAAAATCCAATGCTTATAACTAGAATTAAAACCCATGTCTTCTTTCTTGTAGTCAACCCCTGTCCCACATCCACATAACTTGTATTAGAAGATTCATTGACATCGAAATGAAGGCTTACAGTGCTTGTCTTGAAGAAACCTGTAGATGGCGTATCATCAAAAGCTCTTTTTACATACCGCAATGGGTATTTGTGTTTCTCACAGGTACCTCCACGCCAGAGAGCTGCATCACAATCGCAATCTTCCAAACAGGAATTACTGCAGTCCTCTTTATAGCGAGCGCTATCCTCCACGTCCTCCTGATAGTAAGGATAGTCTTCCCAGATTAAGTGATCTTTGGAAACCATGTTGTAATATGTCACGTTTTCTTTCCCACTTTTACACCATGCTTTCGTAAAATTCCTCTCGCAACCGCGAATATTCTGATCATGATCTATAAAATCAGAACCGGGTAGACAAACACAATAAGGCCGCTCGTCATCCATAGTACAATAGCTGTTAAATCCACAAAAGTTCTTCACATCACAAGGATGATCTGGCGTTTTCCATACTATTGAAGAGGGGGAGTTAGTATGATTGTAGAAATATAGCCGAAAGATTCCATCATCACCAAGTGTAGCACGATATATGACAGGATAAGGCGGTGTAGAATACAAATCCTTGATGACGTTTGAATTACTGCCATTGATAAGCAGCAATCCCGTATCATTTAGGTATAGGTAGTTCTTTGAGTTATTAATCAAGGTACCTGTAGCCCCGTAAGAATAAGTATCAGTAGCCCAGTAAGAATCCGTACGCACTTCCTCTGTGTTCATTGGATACATAACAAGATTACCATCCATCTGCATCTTAATACGGAAACGTCCACTAGAATAATTGGTTTTAGAGACACTTGAAACCAATTCACGCCCACCAGACAGACGCTGACCTGGTAACATGGTATCGGTAGGATAGTCAAAACTCTGCCACACTACACCCATATGATGGTTATGCAGCACAAAATTCCCACTGTTATACATCACAGCAAAGGAAATATTGGCTGCAACGGTCTTATTAACCCCGCTCTGCTCAGAGAATAGAACTAGTTCACCTTTATGGGTAAGTTCTAGCGTGGCATTTGGTGAAACGGGTGGATGATCTCGATTGTCAGTCCAGACAACAGTGTTTTCTTCAATGCTCACTAACCAGATGGCAACCACATACCCAGAACCTTGTGGGTAAAACCCAAATGCAAACTGACGAGATTGTGAATACCATGCACCAGGTTGTCCACCAGCCGCAAGTGAAGATCCCAGTTTTATGGTGTCACCTGATCCCCCATCAGCCGAGGTCTGGAGGAATAGGAGAAAGAAAAAAACAAACAGTAATGAAGCCATAATAATATGCAGCAAAGAAATGGTTAATAAATTACTAAATTGTTAGTGAGGTTGCCAATGATGCTTTTCCAATACTAAAAATAAGAGCAAAGACTTGGAGCATTGACCCATAATGAGTAGTGGTGCCAATCAGCACGGCTAATTATTTACACTCTTTTTCATCATTCAAGTCCAATTATTGACCCTTAATATGTCTTTGCTTTTAAACTTTTGGACCTTTATGTTGTGATAAAAAAAAAACCCAAAACAGTAAATAATAAAAAACTAAATGTTTAATCCACAATCAAGAGGCCGATTATCTCTCTCATTTTTGATATTCAAGCATAATAACCCTAAGGCCATGTATTTTTGGTAGACCGTGATACGGATGGTGGGTCACTATTCCACCAGGTTTATGCAAAGAGCCCCCTCCAAATAAACCAAGTAGATCTCCTTCTAAACTTCATGTTTGGTTCCCTGATTAGGAATTCCTAGTTATTACATAACCTTTACTCTACAACTTGGTAATTATGTTCCATGCTAAGGATCGTGTTTGGTTCCCCAATTAGGAATTAAATAACAATATTAACGTTTTTCCTAAAACTTGCCCAGTATCAAGATAACAATGCCCGTATTAAAATTTAGAAGTTTAAAATTTTTAATGATAAATGAGAGTCGAATCAACCCAATAATACCAAATCACTTTTGATATTCAAGTTTGAAAAACTAATGTAAACGTGTACTACTGGTCACATTCATAGTTTAACACTGACTGGCTAAGAGGTTTGAACTAATTTGTTTGGCAAGTCAAACATCAACTCAGTCGCAGATCTAAGAAATACACATGCCTATTTGGCAGAAGATACAATATTTACGACTCGAATTTATGAGCCTGGGCTCCTTAGCTAACCAGCACATAAAGTTGTAACAAAAAATGTGGTTTCTCTGATTCAGAACAAGAAAATCACTGATATTTATTCAATATATAGTTATATACATTATAATAAGATAGGATATGGTTTCTCTGATTTAGAACAAGCTCACACATAAATTAATTATAAAAAAAAAGGGTAACAATTAAGCTAAATCAAAGAAGGAAAGGTTGGTGATCGGGGGGTTGGTATATCAGTTGTTCCTTCTAACATCAAGATAACACCTTTGATGGAAGGCCTTGCATCTGGATCATCTTGAATGCACAGAAGTCCAACTTTCAACATTTTTTCAAACATCTCGATATCTACCTGTTCATCTCCAATCAGCCTAGTTAACTCTTTGGCTACAAAGCAATTGTAAGCCCAAGTAGTAAAAGACATTTTGTCGTCACAGGAAATGTCGATCTCCATATCACCTCTGCAACACAATATCTCCAGCAGTACAACCCCAAAGCTGTAAATATCCACTTTAGTAGATATTAAGGTGTTTTTGTGCCACTCAGGTGCCTGGTACCCCCTTGTTCCTCTAACACCAGTTAGGGTTCCACTCTGATTTGGCCTCAAGAGCTTTGATAAACCAAAATCAGATATCTTAGCAGTCGAAGACTCGTCAAAAAGAATATTATGAGGCTCTATATTGCAGTGTATTATACGAGTTTCACACTCTTCGTGAAGATACAAGATTCCTCTCGCTACATCCAGTACCACTCTGACACGTTCTTTCCAGCCGGGTGGTGTTTTGGAGTTGAAAAGAAGATCTGCCAGTGAACCATTGCTCATAAATTCGTACACAAGTAACTTTGTCACTCCATGTATACAGAAACCAAGTAAACGAACCAAGTTCCGGTGATGAGTTTGTGCAATAGCAGTAATTTCTGCTCGGAACCCTCCTTCACCTTCGAATACCCTATGCAATTTCTTGACAGCAACTGCCTTCTTGCCCTCAGAAATAAACCCTTGGTAGACTTCCCCGTAAGAGTTTCTTCCTATCACTTCTTTAAAACCATCTGTGGCTTTCTGAAGCTCATCAAACGAGAATGATCGCAGAGTAAAATGATCACTACTCAACCCAAAATCAACATTGTCTGATATACTTCCATATCTATGACTATGCGCATGCACTCTGTAGAAAAAGAAACTAGCAATTGCCATCACCGTACACATAAGAGCAACAAAACCAAGTGTTATGGCGAGAATAGAAACAAGTTTTTTCCTTTCATCTACTATCTTTGGCTCTTTGGCTGGTGACGATTGTGGATCTTTGAATTGATCATTTCGGAAACTATATTTAATAAAGACTGTACCTGAGTAGTTTTTATTAGACACTGCATAAATGATCGGAACCTTGAGCATTTTGCAACTGCCATTTAAATAAAAGCCAGCCCAGCAATTGCAATCATCGAGACAAGATTTACTACAAGCTTCCTTGCGAAGATTCATCACAGAGTAAGGATAGATTCCAACCTCCATATGATCCAAAGCAGTAATATTGTAGGAAAGTTCTAGCCCTCTTCGACTGCAGGCTTCTTCATCTGTGAAATTCCTGTAACAGCCAAGGAACTTCCCATCTCTTGAATTATTGAAAGATAAGAAGCCAGGAAAGCAACGACACTCAGCGTTGCCATCAGTATTAAAACAGTAGCTATTAACACCACAAATACCTCTAGCCTTACACGGGTCCTGTAACGCCTCCCATTCCATACTCCCAGACAAGTTACTAGAGGAATTTGTAAATCTGTGGGAATACAGAACAAAGTTACCAAGCGGATTGAGAGTGGCACGAAAGACTATTGTCTCTTTCATTCTTGACCGTGAGCTCATAGTTTGATTAAAGAGCATCTTTGTCGACGAATCCACGTAGAGAGAGCCATTAAGATCGAGAATCAATGACCCGTAACGGGAACCAAGCGTTCCAGTCGACCAGTATGAGTAGCTCTTTTTAGGGTAAGCCACAAGATTTCCATCAGACTGCACGGACAGTACAAAACGTCCACTCGAGTGTTGGGAATCAGATACACTAGAGACAAGTTGATCACCATAAGTAAGTTTTTGGCCTCCTAATATCGTATCGCAAGGGTAATCAAAGCTTTCCCATATGACTTCAGAGTGATCATAGAGTACAAAATTACCAGAATCAAACATAGAAGCTAATGTTACCGAATAACTCTGATTTGTTATGTTTTTCTCACCATGATCAGTGCACAGAAGCAACCAACCATCTTCAGTGAGCTCAATGGTACTGTTTGAAGAGACGGGTGGGTCATCACGATTTGCAGTCCAAACGACAGTGATTTCCGGTTTGCTAGTCAGCCATATCCCTACCGCAAAACCGTCACCTTCCTGGTAGAAACCAAATGCAAATAGTCCTGAAGGTGAGAGCCA
>JAOXNX010000028.1:22050046-22068992 GCA_028566075.1 Solidago caesia
GTCTCATGGACACTCATAATATGCGCGGCATTGTGGATGCCTCATTTGTTGGTCCACAAGCTTCTGGCATAGAGATCACGAGACAATACGACAATCTTCTCAAAGGTTGGATTTTCGGCTCAGTTAAGGAAGATGTAGTCCTTCAAATCTTTAATCTGGGTTCAGACAAAGATGTTTGGGAGAAACTGAAATCCATCTATGATCCTACTACATGTTTGCAACAAGGTAAGTTATTTTTTGATAACAAGTTTGGAGCGAACAAGAAATGCTTAATGTGTTTATATTCAGTCAGTGATAGTCTGGTAGAACGGATAACATAGAGTGTCATACACCATCCCTTCCCTTATAAAGTTATAAATAAAACAAAAATAAAATACAGAATTTCATTTGTGGTTTCTAAAGTTATAAGATATAGAATGAAATGGACGTAATTATGGTGTAGTGTAAGCTAGTTTATTGGTTATGCTATTAGCTAGTTTTTATGTTTACATATATGGGGCATGTCCTATATATAGATTAGTATGATACTCTGTCATACTACTTGTTTTGTAATGTTTGGGTGTAGTTATATAAAAGTCAACGGGAAAATTTCCCTTTTACCCAAAAAAAATAATATGAAATGGACGTAAAGTATATGTTTTGTGGATACGGGGCGAGCAAAAACGGAACCGAAAAACCAAAAACCGAAAAAACCCGAAAAAACCAAACCGAAAACTGAATCAAATCCATTGGTTTGGTTTTGGTTTTCTAAAACCGAACGGAGCGATTCGGGTTTCGGTTTTATATGCAAAAACCCACCGTCAAAACCAAACCGAACCAAAAAACATATACATTTTAATTTATTTTATATTTATATTTATATTATCTTATTTGTATTTATATATATATATATATATATATAGGTTCTGGTTCAAATAAAACAAGTATTAAAGTAAAACAAATAAAACAATCCTTTTCCATTAACTAAAAATTATTGTGCATCATAAAAATCTCCGTACATCAGTGTGTATACTTGTTTTCCATGAACCTTCGTGCATCAATTTTATCATGATTCAATGGTCAAGATCTTATCTTATTTGTTTTACTTTAATACTTGTTTTATAATAACCAATCTCTCTCTCTCTCTATATATATTATATGAAGCAACTAATTATTTTTTTCCACAATTATAGTAATATAGAATCAATTTGAATTTTTGTTTTCAATCCACTCAACATATACTTTCCCCAGCATACAACATACTAAACTACACCATTTGTTTTTTTGTCTCATTGTTTTTGTTTTTGTATTTCTTGATTATAATCGATTTCATCACCATGATTAAGAATATAACTCCTATTAAATGAAATATTATATTGATAATTCGTTCACTATGCAGACTGAAAATTAAAGGAATCCACTAACTCTTTAGCTTTTTTTACTTTACAATGAGGTTTGAGATATTTTATATTAGTTTTTATTGATTTCATTTGTTGTTTATATATTTTTTTATTCATTATTTTGTTGTTTATGTTTTTCGTGATATTGTTTGTCGTTACAGGGTAACAAGATTGATATCTTTAAAAAAAATCACTTTTGATGCAACTACTCTAATATTTTAGTATTGATGCTAATTATTTAAAAGAAGAAACAACTTTTACATGTCTAACCCATTTAAAATACTATTTATTCCATTGATTGTAGTCGAGATTATTGAAGATTTCGATGGTCTTATACATGAATTTAAATTTTTATTCTTTTATTACAATTATTTTTTTCTAACTGTGCAACATACAAGATTAATTTACTTCATTGCATAATTTTCCAATAATAAAAATTTAGATGATCTTGGTTACAATTTGGGATCATTATTCAAAGGATCATGTCCAAGATATAATACGCTTTGGGCCTAATTCCTTGACCCATGAGGCCATGAGCTAGCTTTTTTCCGATAAAATGATCGAAGTACTACTACAATAGTACAATGTAACAAAGTCACTTGGGTGGTTGGCCACTGTGTATCTTAAGGTGGACCAGAAATGGATTTTATCTAAGGTCTTGAGTTTAAGTCTTGATAATGAAGTTTTCTTATTCGAAGGGTTTAATTAAGGGGGTCTGTTCGTCGAGGAGGTTCTCTAGCGCTTAAGATAACGTACGCTAGACCTTCCGGCATTTCCGAGTAATTCTCATCTTTAAAAATAAAAGGTACTACTACAATGTTCTTTTATTGAATTTAGTTAATGATTCATGATCTTTGGTAAGCAAGCTCGAACACATAATATTTACTGATTTGATGCAAATAATTATATACAACAGTTTCTAAAGTTCGTAATTACGTTATAAATTATCAATTCATTATGCATATACTTATGAGTTATGACTATCGTTATAACCAATTGATCCGGAATTACACACGATACATAGCGACAAGGTTGGTTTAACTTTTTGGAGTTTCCTATTCATGGCCCTTTTGGCTATGAATAAGGCGTAGAAAAACATTACACATGGCGGTTGAAATTAATTTTAAATAACATTTTACTATGTGTTATTCACAACCTTAAAGGTTACGAATAGCAAAATCTTATTTTTCAAGCAACTTAGTTTTAAGGCATTCGAGTGCAACCATCTCTCTCCAAGTAGGTGGTCAATATTTAAAACATCTTGAAAAGAGACTCATGTGATGTTTGACATTCATTTATTAGGATTGGGGTTGGACATCATGAAAAATGTTTGGTGTCCAAATATGGGTTTAAAAAATAATACCAGCATATTTCAAAAGGAGAATTGATATTGGTATCATCATTTTTGATAGATGTACCACAACGTACAAGTTGCACAACTGATTATACAAACAAATAATACATAGTTGTGGCACATCCATCAAAAGAAATGATACCAATATCAATTCTCATTTCAAAAACCACTTAAATGGTGATTGTTCCAACACATATACTTTCTTTTAATTATTAATATTCTACCCTTTTTACATCTTTCATATTTTTAAGTCTGGCATACTTTATTATCTATTCTAAAAGAATTACTAAATTGAAACACATTATAACATACATACTTTCAATTAAATAGAATATTTTAAATTTATATATATATATATATCCATTATTATGAACTTATAACCATTTCAAATCCTTTATCATACCAAATACACCCTTAAACTCATTTCAAGGAAATGCTAACACTTTTCGGTTCGGGCCTAATGTTTATCCAACATACCATGTTTGTAGGATTGCATGAAGTTCTATATGAATCTATATGAATCTACATCAATCAACACAAATTACAAAAGATAATTTATCTGAATTTATTTGTGCATATTTATATAAAGATAATTTATCTGAATTTATTTGTGCATATTTATATAAGAAAATTTGTGAAAGGAGTCTCAAACTTGTAGTTGCTTTCATTTTTAAAAAACAAAAAAAACTTCATTGAGCCAACACAATGGTGATAAAATCGCAAGATAATCTCCTTTTATTATTTTCATTAATTAATTAGGTGCCCAATTGAATCAACTCATATCTAAATCATGACACCTGTTCTTGATCCATATATATAATAACGATAACGATTTGTTGTATATAAACGTCTTTTGTGGTCACCAAGATAGCAACATTTTAAAAACATGCATTATTATATTAAATTGAACAATAAGAATCCATTCCCAACACTTTTAGTAATCGTAAATGATATATAAATAAAGAATAATCACATCTGCATCATAATAACTTACTTGATACTTTTTATTATTATTATTATTATTTTTTTATTTTTTAACGTGCACTCGTTTGATAGAATATATATATTTGTCTTGATCGTGAAACTATGAATAAATATAAAAACGTGTCAGACTTGTCATCACTCTTATATACTTTTTTGACTTAGGGGGTGATTAAAGTTTTGAACGCTAAATTGATTATCACACGGACAAGCCTACTTTTGTTTTGTAAAGCATCATCCGACAAACCACTTTGCATAAATACGTTTCTTTCTAAATCAAATATTCGGGTTTATTTATTAACATAAAAAACCATACTTTATTAAATTATAAATAAATGAATCTCACGTATGTCAAAGTTTCAATGACAATATTACAACTTTTTTTTTTTTTTAAAGATCTGAATTACTTACGAATATCGGGAAATCTAACATATATTACAACTAATCGAGTATACATCAATCACTATTTAGAATTTGCTTGGCAATAGTTTTTCAAAAAACCGAAGCTTCAAGGAATCAAGGGTTAAAGCTTCGTCTTTGGAGAGAAAAAAAATTCATATATGTTTGTTCAATTATCTTTTAAAAAAATATTTTTGTAATAATGTTCTCTCTTTTTTTTTTTCACACTAAAATTAAATTAATAAACTTTTCTAATTGTTTAAAATCATTTTGCGTTACCAATTGATCATACCATGTGACCACATGGTCCCATAGATGAGGCTGCACCGGACATGAGTAAATATGAGTTCTATACGGTGTATGCTCTGAATACCAAGACGGTACATGTGACCAGAGGGTTCCTACCCATTTATCTTTTTTTAAATAAAAAAAATCATTTTGCGTTCTTTAACTAGAAGATTCAGGTAACAATTAATCCTATTGTTTTAATACATCTATTGTAAAATAAGTTAAATGATATATTATGTATATTTATTTATATCTATATTAATAATAATCGGATAGCAAGTGTGTTTATACTTTATATGTGATAGAATAGAATGTGATGTATATGCATTGCCTGTTAACCTGATAATGATTATACGTTAAATCGATTACAATCTAGATTGATATATAACGTTATTACTCATCACTAACTAAACTAAATACCTCTAATATCCGTTCAAAAAAAAAATAAAAAGAAAGAAAGAAAGAAACTCTAATCTAATACACCTAGCTACCCTAGTACGTGATGCAACATTGAATTGTCCCATTTGAAAATGGTCAAATTAAAGACAATGCATGTGCATCCAGAGTTCAATGCCAGAGAAATGGAGAATGAGACAAGTTAAACTATGTTGATCACAAATTATAAAGATGCATAGAATGAGTGGTTAATTAAATTCTCATTCAAACACGTGTGAGGATCGCAAGCAACTCAATTTTACTTTTTCATCAAGATTCTTGAATGTAGGTGTTCCCCAAAACAACAGTTCTTTCAATTATGTATTGCTAATATGCCAAATCCTAAATGGTTTAATATTCGCGTACTAGCCTACCATTTCAAGTGCAAAGGGACCAAATATTTTTCTCATAGACATGACTTACTTGTTCCGTTTCACGATTCATTTTATTTATAAAGTTAAAACTATTAATGGTATAATAAGGTTAAAACTATTAATAATTAGATAAATTAATGATTATAGTTAAAGTTAATGGGTGTTTCAAACATGTGTGAGTGTGACATTAGTAGTTATGATTTATGAGATGTTTGAAATTTTGAATGATGATTTATGAGGATTATAAGTCATAGTGTGTTTTATATATACGAGTGATTGTAATTGATCAAATAATAAGTATTATATTAAGAAATTTGTTAATTATAGCTCTTAGGATTATGATTAACTCACACTAAGGACGGTTATTTTTATGTACAGTTTTTTACTCTGTGTTAACCATTATATTAATTTTTTTTTGATTAAAATGACTTAAATGTATTCTAAAATATGTATAACTATCTTCATTTGATAACGTTATTTTGTTAACTAGATAGTAACTACAACACCAATACGAATCTTTAAATCAGAAATTTGAAAGTCGTGATAAATAATCATAGGTGAAAGGAAAAAAAATAAGATGTAAAAAAGACATGCATTTATATGTTTTGATATGAAAATATCGACATATACACATGTATATTTACATGTGTACTAGTCATATTAACCATTCATTATACATAATTTTGAGTGATGATCTGTACAACTTTTTTTTTAAGCCGTACATCATTATAAGTATTTTATTATAAGTATTTTATAATGTTGTATTGTACAATAACGTGAAGAACGTTTAATGGTGTACAAAATATATATATATTTATGGTGTATGGATATTCTAATAATGTAGGTTCTTTAACAAATTAAGGTTCATACTCAGTTATTCAATAAGTTAGCATTTACAAAATTACAATCACACATCGATTGTAAAACAAATTCAATTTCGGTTTTATTTGATTTTAACTTTTATCAACTATTTTTTTTTATGTACAATTTGGTGAACTATATACATAAACAAAGTTATGAACTTGGCAATTTTTTTATTTTATTTTGTATTTTCACATGTGAAGTTAATAAATAAATTGATAATCTACATGCTACTACATGGTTACATGTTATAAAAGCCATGCTAATATATATGAAGTAGGTGTGAAAATGAATACGGAGGGCTATTTTTTTTTTTTTGAAAGGTGTGGATTACTCGCGAATTTCGGGAGGTCTAGCATATGTTGTTTTAACCGGGTCCGGAGGGTTATTTATTTAATTTGGAATAAAACTAACTTTTATTCTTGTTAGACGGTTTGACATTATTTCTAGAATTTCTTAAAAAGCATATGGTCTTCCTCCTTCTTCAAGCTTCTTCAAGCAAGTTCTAATACGAGTATGACAATTCATCTGTTTTTTTTTTTTTTTAAATCAAATGTCAAGAAAGAATAACCTTTAATAAATGACTTGTCAATTGTAGATTCATAAATATAATCTTATAATCAGAGACCTTAAATATGATACCAAAAAACTATCCAACGGTTTCTATATTTTATTATTATTTAAGATATGGATAACATGCCAAATAAAACTTCTCTCAATATAAATATAAATGGATACAACTTGTGTATACTTTAATAACAAGTTAACATTATCTAATGATTAACCTTAATATATTTCTCTATTAAGGAAGGCTCATAGTTTTCGAGTAACAAATATAAACACTTGTTTTTGCCATGACCCTTTAAACGTCATCATGGGACCGAGAGTTCGAGAATGCAAGTCGGTGAAGATACGTATACATAACACTAAGCACGAGTTATCATATAAGATTTACCATTCATCAATACGTAACCCTTACGCAAATTGATATCTATAATATTATGTAAAACATTTTGGCCCGTCTCCCACCCCTTATCATTTCTCAAAAAATGATTATATCCACATAAAATGTTCTTCATCATTCTTTATTATTTTAAACATCTCCACTTAATATACGTATAACTTATATTTAGTTATCAATTTAATTTATTATAACTTATATTTTATAAATTTTAATTATGAAAAATAATATTAAATTTTTTTAATATATCGAAATGCTATCTTCTATACTTTGCGCGAGTATTATGCTATCATTTTCTTTGAAATTAACGTCGTCTCCGCACCTTCCACGCTGTGTATTGTCGCCGCTGCATCGCGCGAGTACCCATTTAGTTGTGAAGAAAAGCCTTTATAGCGTGGTCTTCGATTAAGTTAATCAAACCGACCAACTATTATAGGTAACGTTATTTCTAACATTATAATTGCCCGTAACAACTTTATATCGAATCTTTAATCCTCATCTAACAAAAAAAACTTAATGAAGGTAATAATCTTATACCAACCACTATATACAAGTCTTAAAAAGATCTTTTCCTTATATAAACACATAATAATAATAAGATAAGTTTTTTATAAAAAAAAAGAAGAAGAAAAAGTAGATGTAGTCAGGGGCGGTACCAGAAAAAAATTCAAGGGTGGGCAAAATTTTAAAATCCATGAAAAAGAAATCCAAGGGTGCGTAAAATTTTAAAAACCCATAGAAAAATTTAAAAAATCCATAAAAATTTTAAAAATACATGACAAAAATTTAAATTTCGGGGGAGGGACATTTGCCCTCTTTGCCCCCCTTTAATACCGCCACTGGATGTAGTCATGTTTAATTCAATCCTTTGACGTGCTTTACGTCAAAAATAATCTAAGGTATATTCTGTTTTGTTCCAAAAGTAAACAGAGAAGTCTATATCGTCTACACCTATACATACAACTTTTCCATTCACGTGCTACTCACGTGACCATCACTTTTTATCCCATATAAATAAATAAATTCTAAATACTTTCTCACCGCACCTCCCTTGACTGTGTGTTTTTAGTGTGTGTAATCAGACAAAAACTTCGAAAAACCCTCAAAATTGTTCAATCAAAACCCAAGATTTTTATAACAAACCAAACACACACTTCTCGCCCCCAAGGTTACAACTTTCGGATTCTGCAACAATCGGGTCGTGTCTTCAAGATTTGCTGGTATATAATTGATTTCAGCTTTAGTATGATTAGAATGAGTATATATAATTATACATGTTTATATATTGAATTTTAGTGATTTATGATTATATATGATTATGTATGTATTTGTTTTGTTTTTTGGATCTAGGGATTTTGTTTTCTTGTAATATATATGATTATGTATGTATGTATTTTATTTTCTTGTAATATATAGAAGTACATAAGTTGGTGAATATATATTTTGTTGAAAAATTTTAACTTTTTTCTTTATGTGTTATGTTAGTTTATTTCTATCTGATTCTAAGTAAAAATATGTTACAAAAGTACGTACAGTATATTTTATTTTTATTTTGGGAATGAGGGGACAATTTTTTGGTTAAATAAAATGGGAGGAAGGATTCCGGTGCTGACACGTGTAAATGCAAGAAAATAAAATGTTGTTGCATTGGTTTTAGAACCAAAAAATTGTTGCACAGAAGTGTAAAAAATGGTGCCTTAGACACGTGGCAACACCAGAATCCTTCCTAGTCGTTACCATTTTTACAATTGAAGATCCTTTTTACAAGAACCCTACTTGTGGAATGAGATCACATAATGTTGATTGTGCCAAGTGTTTAGTATATACCCCGTGATATATTTAACAACTCATGAATTGGAAAGCTAATTCGTTTGCTTGCTTGCATAGTGGGTGTACTTTTTGGTTGGAAAGTTATGGGAAGGATATTAGGTTAAATGCAACTAGTCTATTTAGATAATTAAGTTATGTATATTATGCTAGAATCTTATGAAGAGCTCAATGAATTATCTTTTTGGTTTTTCTGTTTCCCGTAATTCTGTCTGAAGGTTATATGCATCTTCTACATATGTAGTTTTGATATATCTATTTGTTAATTCCTATGGTGCTGATTTTTAGTTTATACTGGTAACTTTTTTTGTTGCTTTTATAATGCTTGGTCATTGGTTAAGTGATTAGTCTTCGGTTTACTAATGTGGCAGTTAAAGTTATGATGGTTTTGATAAGTAACGTTGCAGTGCTTGTAGTCCTGTAACGCCCTTCGTGGTTTAAATGGGCTGCTTTCAATCGACCGTAAGAAAACCGGTTCCTGGGCACGAAAATCCGATAATTCTTGCTTCTCAAACAGCATGTAAGTTGGCCATATTTTTAATCAATCATGTTATCCTTGTTGCAATATTATATCCACCATGATTCGTACACGTTGCTTATGTTAGCTTTTGTAATTATCCCGTGTCTCTCCAGTTAGTGTTAGTGAAGTTGAAGCTCTATTTGAGCTATTCAAGAGCATAAGCAGTTCTGTGATTGATGATGGATTAATTAATAAGGTACTTCACATGTCCATTAGAATTATTTTTTATCATTAAGTAAAACATTTATGGGCTCATTATTTAGGTAGTCGGGAATATCAATGGTACTTCTGTCCCAAGAAGGTTGCAATGTTTCCCTTTCAGAATACTTTCATCTTAAAAAATCTATTTGCCCTGCTTCCTCATTGAAAATACAATGATACTATTGATTTGGGCCCAAGATCCCCAAATTCTATTTTTGGTAAAGGGTGTTATAGATATCTGCCAAACTATGTGTCAACTCAAATGTTGCAACTTATGTTTTAATGAGGTCCAGTTCTGATATTTTTGATCATCTCAACAGGAAGAATTCCAATTAGCTTTGTTCAAGAACAGAAAGAAAGAGAACCTCTTTGCAAATAGGGTATGATGCTCCTTCAATTTATTTCCATTGTACTTTAAATATGCAGTAACTAGTTGATTAATCTTGATTAGGTAAGAACCTGTGTTAAGGTAAAAGCCCTACTAAAATAATTGTTAAAAAGTTAATATGCACACAAATATGTATTTAGTTTGTGGCCGGGGATCTAATAGATCGGGTGTAATTATATTACATCTGTCATGGATGAAACCAATACTTATATAGTATATGGTACAACTTTAAATATGTGTATATCATGCTTCTAGTCCTGTAATCATATTGCAATTGGACAGCGCATTTATCTAATATTGGTAAAAAGTAACATAATCATGAAAGGAATATATTCTTGGTCTGAATTTAATAACGCACCTCAATAAATGAGTTGAATGTGCATCTTTGTGTTTTAACCATAGTCACATGGATCGCGGATCGCTCCAGATCGGGTTCGCGGTTCGGGATCGCAATTCGCGATGTGCCACGATCCCGATTCGGTGGGGGTAGACTCATTTCGGATCGCTTCGGTTCGCTTCGGATCGGTGAACCCGAATTTAAAATACAATAATAGATTCCAATATTTAATACTCCAAATTTCAAACATTTTCAATACTTCAAAAAACAAATTACAAGTCTTTAAACTTAAAAGTTTAAAACCAATTACATAAAATAAAACAAATACTTAAAAATTACTCAACCCTTTGTCTTTTTCCATTCCCATTAGGGTGTTTTGTACGAAAAAAGAAAGAGTTAGGGTGTTTTTTTTTAATATTGTGTTTTGTATGAAAAAAGTGTTTTACATTATAAAGTGTTAAGTCTTGGAAATAGATATGTTTAAAATCCTGACAGAATATGGAATATGAAGAGTTAAGTCCACACCAATTAATTAAATTCACTGAACCAAGGCTTCAAAATCACCGAACCCAATGTTCAAATTCGCTGAACCATGCCCTGTTGGGATCGCCGATCCACCCTCCACCAATTCGCCATTTTTTGACCCCGATTCGCGATCCAAACCGTACCCGGTTCGCGATCGTACCGCGATCCGGATCGCCGAACCAGGAACGAAAATCGCGGCACATTCACCGATCCCTGTTACTATGGTTTTAACCATATTTTATTCTTTCATAAAAAAATATTATTGCTAGTTACTTAAAACTTGTTATATGAACTTAAATTAATTTTGATTTTGAATATTTTTATGTACCAATATGACAGTTCTCAATACTCATCACTTAGATTGGGTACAATATGCACATCTTCTCTGCCGTTCACGACCTTTAATGCGGTTCAAGATGTTTTCTTAACATAATTGTGGCATTCATTCGTTAACACCGTTCATATATTCTTCACTTTGTGGGTTTGTGTCTATTTTTTTCCCAGCAAATACAATGACCCATAGTCACATCCTTGTTTCTATGACCATATAAATTAATTTAAAAAAATGAAAATGATACATAAGTAAAAGGCCTTACCTTTTCGAGCCATTTTTTGGTACGCAATGTTGATATATGTTAAACGCCTTACCTTTTCCAGCTATTATTATTTTGGTAGGTAGTGATAATAAATTAAAATACCTTACCACCCTTTCTGCGTATTCTTTTTCTGGCACAAAATCATTGCATCAAATCTGAGAACCAAATTTATATTTTCTTGAAATGGAGCACCTAATGTTATTAAGCAATTTAGGTGCTGAAAACAGCATTAAAGGTGGGAAATGGGAATGAATAAATGTACTCTGTTAGATTTCTTTTTTTGTTAATTTATGGCACCAAAATGCTATTTCTTGATAATTTATATCTTGTCTTGTACATATGTATATGGATATGAAACATCACGTGCTTGCATACCGGATGTGAATTGACGTTTCCTTATTTGGAATTCTGTTATCCATTTCCATATTTGTAATTCTGCTATTTTCCTAAAGGTTTAAAGTTCCATATGCAGATATTTGATCTTTTTGATGTTAAGCAAAAGGGGGTTATTGATTTTGGTGACTTTGTAAGAGCACTAAATGTTTTTCATCCTAATGCTCCTCAAGAAGACAAGATTAGTTGTAAGTTGATCATGATGGTCGAAATAGTTATTTCTAAATGGCTATGGATGATCTAATAATTGTTCCTGTTTCAGTTTGTTTTAAGCTTTACGATATGGACGGAACAGGATTCATAGAGCGCCAGGAGGTATGTTTCTGCTAGTTTCATGTTTCATGGTTGGGCATGTTAATGTCCAAACATTATGATATATTGATTTATGTCTCGTACTCTCGTGTGACTTGTCCAATGAAAATTGCTACATTTTTTATTTTCCTTCTTCAGAACTTTTTGATTACTAGTTTACATTACAAGAATCCTAATATTTACTGCTAAAATGGCATGTCTACTATTATCTATCTTAACATCTTCACTATGTATGCAATTATATATAGGTTAAGCAAATGTTGATTGCACTTTTATGTGAGTCTGAGCTCAAGTTGGCTGATGATACCATTGAGATAATACTTGATAAGGTGAGTTTATTTCTGTTTGTTGTGACATTTTGAAAAGACGTTGAACATGTTTATTATAGCATTACATTTAAAACCAAGTAAAGAAAGAAAAGTTAAAAAGGTGTTGTTTAGGTCCATGTACTACCGCGTAAAATAATTTTCTGCCACTGCCATGAATCAACTTTATTGAGCTACTGTATCTCATGTCACTATCTGGCCAACAAAGAATGCAAATCGACCATTTTAAACATTTCCCTGTTAACTTAGGGTAAACCTTAGAAAAAGGTGATCAGAAAATTATCTTAAACTGCAGGATACATGATTGAGAAAATACTCATAATATTTAATCAAAGTGTAATTTGTAATTCTATTTTTGTTTGAACAGACGTTTTCAGAAGCGGATGTAGACCAGGATGGAAAGATAGACAAATCAGAATGGCATAATTTTGTCACCCAAAACCCATCATTGCTCAAGATAATGACTCTTCCGTATCTAAGGTAAATAACGTTATATTCATGTAAATAAAATACACACTAATTGTTAGGGAACAATGTCTTACGAATGTGAAATGCAGGGATATTACAACCACCTTTCCAAGTTTCGTGTTCAACTCTGAAGTGGAAGAGATTGCTACATGAGAATGCGTATTGGATTGTGAAGTAGTGTTGTCGACTAATCTTTGCTTTTTGATCAATTCATGTTTTGAAGATTGACTAGGTTTGTGAGTTGTGCCTTCTTATGTTAGCCTGGTTTTGGTTTGGCTTTCTTGAGGAGAAACATCCATCGGGGTTTACGTAGAGCAATATTATTTTCTTCTTCTTTCGTTAAATCTGTTGATTTGATATCTACCTATTTACATGTCGAGAAGCCATGTTCTGTAAAAGGAGTTGGTCAGATATATATCATCAGCAAGCTCAGAAATTATAGATTTAAAATATGTGAATATAATGCGCGAGCTCTCTCTCTTTTTTCTTTATACGGACTACGGAGTAATAGTTTTTCTAGAGTTTATTATACAAAAAATTACAAAGCATTTGGATAAAACTTTAATTTTTACACTAGTAATTTTCAGTAATGCAAATTTACATATATGCTTACTATTACTACCCTTTAAACTTTAAACACATAAATTTACATGTCAATACAAATTATTTTTTACCCGTAAAATATTAAACACTAGATGAAAAACCAAATTAAAATATTTCCTCTTAAACTAAATATTGCTAATATTTTAGCATATCAATCTTTTAATCTATGGAATCTATATCTATACTAAAAAACTACTTACAATTAAATTGGTCGGTAAACCAGATAGAACCGATTTGTAAAACATTGTCATGTATCATAATCTTGTTAAACATAACATAGTTCAGAATCGTAAATCAAATTTTTATTGTAAACATAGAAGCATATATTCATTTTTAATTACTATGTTCCCGTTACTTTTCTAATACTTGAAAGCTTGAAAAGAACTTGGACATGACTTCTAACATTTTCTGTACTATACACAATTTTAAACTGTGGTTTATAAGCAAAATAAGTATTATGTAAGCTAACGTTGCCAATTAACAACCTTTAAAAAATGAGTATATGTGTAGGTTAGACATGCGATGTAATAAGTTCATAAAAGTCACTTAAAAGTCACCTGTGGTGAGACACGTACTATATTATATTATTATAAAATATATATATACATTGTGTGGACTCATCTTCCACCAACAATTACAAACTACATGTGACATAATAATAATAAAAATAATAAAGTAAAGCTTATTGGTCTCGATCATTTGACCAAATATATATAGTTATCAACATATCATCAAACTTAAACTTTCAATTTTAAATAACGTCTTTACGGAAGCATTTTCGTGGAACATTTATGTACGTATTGCTTAGGAGGCAGTGGAACATTTATGTATTGCTTAGGAGCTTTAAATTAATCAACCTTATTTGATGATTTATAGAACGTTTATTATTGTTTAAGATATTCATTTACTTTTTAATTTGTCTCTTTTATGTCATCAAATATATATCGTATGTCAATTAAAAGAAGATTTCAACTTTCTTTTAAATAAATAAAAATTTTAAACTTATTATTTTTAATATTTATTTTTATATGTGAAGTTCTGGTTTTTGTATAAATTTAAGACCTAATTATAAAATTTATCATATTTAATTCCACATAATTTAACGATCTAATTTGGAAAAAAAAATTGTTTGATATACAAAAAAAAGACCCATGACCTGTGTTACAAAACATTGCATTTCGTCTAAAATTTACAGTGTTAAAGTTGACTAGAATTTAAGAACAACGGATGTGTACCAAGATTGTGATTGGCATTGTTCGACGTGATGCTCGGCGTAGTGTGGCGTGTTGTTTCACATCAGTGGTATGGGGTGGAAGGATCCGGGGTCATCGGCATAAATACGACGATCGGGGTAAAGGTAAAGTACTTTGTTATAACTGATTAAATGTTGGTTTTATTTAGAAATGACGGGTCTGAGTTAGGTGTATGCGACCTAGTTAGGTACTTATGTGGCTGGTTCTAGACCTTTTTTTGACCACCCATAGATTTAACATAGAAAAATTTGAACCCAGGATCTACAATAAAGTTGGTCACCTGACCACCAAAACACTTAACTGATGGTTCAAAATAGGTTTAAAATAGTTTATTATAAATTCATGCTTTGCAATTAATAAGAAACCCCCTTTTTTAGAAATAGCATATCAACATGTACACATCTTGAAATTTAAGCTTAGACTTATTTTAATGTTCATTGAATCATTTCTATACATATATAACCATCAATTTTCTTCAATTGTTTTTTTTTTATTTTTTTATGTATTTGTTTAATGTATGGTTTCTATTTCATTTTTAGGTATATATATATATATATATATGTAAAGTAAAGTGATAAAGTGTTGTTGATAGGGACGTGCCAATTTAAAAGTGTTGATCGATGTGGCGCAACACAACTAATTAACAAAAAAAATGACAAGCTTACTATTGGGAAATGCCTTACAAGCACAACTAGCACTTACCATTTTTTATTTTTATTTTTAATTTTTAATTTTTAATTTTTTTAATAAAAGGTCAAGATTTTAAAGTTTAAACATAAATTGTAGTCAAACACCGATCATCCCATATTTTCCTATTTGCTTAGAAAGAGTAGTCGTCATCATCATATATATATATGGGAAAATCAATTATATAGCTAACCGCATAATTGATAGATGCAGCCCTACACACACAGATCAAATGGATGATTGATATATTACAAAAATGCCCCCTGAATTTCAAGACAGCTACATCAAAAAATGATGCAGCCCGCTGCATCTAAGCTAAGCCCTATATATATATATATAGATATATATCTCTCGTGGATTGATGTAAACAAATAACTAAGTTACATAATAATATAACAATAACAAAACTTAATCGAAGTGTTTTATATGTACAAGATCGAAGATGGGTACGTGTAACATGTTTGAATTGAAGTTAGGCATGTCCAAACATGATATGAACATACTCTTCATCTAAGTCACTCTCATTTTCACTACCTTCATAAGCTAAGCCTTCTTGTTGATAGTGATCAATGGTGCCGGTAGTGGTGATAGTAGAGGCATGTTCATGAAACCACGAACAAGTTCGACGATACCAGGGAGAGGTGAAGATGGTAATAGTCGAAGAAACAATGTAAGTACACCAGAATGAGGCCGGTGCGCAACGAAAGGCGGCAATGGTAGATAGTGCTAGCAGGAAGGACGTAATTATAAAGAAGTTGTCAAGTGTGGTGAGACGAATATTAGGCTGAATGGATATGGAGACTGAAGGACCGAAGGTGATCAAGAAAACAGTGACGACGACAAGAACCATATAACCGGAGACGAGTGATGGAGAGTCATCGGGTGATGGCATGAGATGGTGAAGGTTGAAGAGAATGTTTAGAACTGGTGGGATGACAAATCTTAAGCCCATCTTTTAATTTTTGCTTGATCGATTTGTGGTTCCTACTTTGGTGATGCATATATGCTTATACTTTTACAATATATATAGCTTTCACAATTCTATATCAACCACTACATATAAATCCATAATTACATAAGCCCCCCAGCTGCATTCAATTCTTTTCGTGTCATCTTTAACTATCACATCATATTGGTTTTAGTTTTGTATATTTTTATAATTGACACCGTCAATTTAAAGTGCCTTCTTGGAAAATTCTTTTTTAGATAAGATATATGACATGTTCTTTTTAAGAAAGAAATTACTAATTCAATTATCGAAATACAATTGTTTAGGCTATGGGAGGGCTAGAATAAAATGATATAAATTAGTATTAATTACAAATGAAATCTATAATAAAATTTATTAACGTGTAATTAGTAGCAGTATTAATAACATACGAATTTGTTATTTCAAAATGAACGAACATGAACATTGATCTCTTCCATCCATTTACGTTCCTAAACGTTCAGTAAATTGTTTATAAACGTTTGTTTGTGTGCTTGTTTATTTATATCCTAGTAGGGTAGCATGTGAACATATATGCACACACATATATATATATATATATATATATATATTTCATACTGTCAATGACAGGTATCTCAATTGGTAATGGATGTAGCCATTTTTGCAACAAATAGCACTAGGTCTTGGGTTCTAGCGTGGTCAGTACCCCCTAATCACAACCGTTGAGTGAGTCATATATGCCTCACATTATGAATAGACAGCCGATTGTGCGTAGGTTTGGGTTGCCGGTTATCAACCTTTTGCTATAAATCTGTATTTCATTATGTGACAAAATAGTAATACTTAAGGAATTGAGCATAAAAACATATAAAACGAAAACTACGTATATTTTAAACAATTTATGTCAATATATGTTTGTTTATCTTTTTTTCCCGCATTGTTTTACTTTTTAGAACGGCACAAAAAACTTGTTTTTAAGCAAATAAATATCCATTGGTTTAATTCTCGTGTTTGTTCATTTGTTTAAGCAAATTAAGCAAATTAAACAAACGAACACAAACATGATAATCTATTAATTTATATTTTTTTTTCATTGATTGTTCATTTAACACTACTACATAAAATAGGAACACGTACATGACTTTTTCTACATAAATGACACACATTTTAATCTACTTAATTGCTACATATTAATTCACATATAATCCACACAAGGCACACAATTATTAGCATAATAATTATTTACATTAAACATATAAAACTACTTAACGGAAGGCTAACGTTGAATAATGGCAAAGTCAACATAAACGGGAAAAAGTGTTTAGGATGTTACACATAATTTGATCGACATGCGACGCAATATTTAAACGACACGTGTCATTTTAGTCTATATTAATTAATAAATCTTATATTTTAGATATCATAAATAACTAAAACTTTTAATTAATTAATATATATAGATATGGATATCTGATATAATTAAAACTCTTATGATAAAAATTCTATTTACTATAATTATCTATTTTCTTCGGCATTAGATACCATAAATAATTAAAACTTTTAAATAATTAATATATAAATATAGATATCTAATATAATTAAGACTTATATATTAAATTCCTATTATACCCGTTATTATTATGATTATCTATTCCCATCGTCATTCCTATTTTGGTTTTAATGAAAATCTAAAAAAGTTTACATTTCAATCATTTGAAAATTTATTTTTAATCTGATAACTCAAAAATAAATATTAAATTGTATAAAAATAGATACGTGTCCCTTAAAAAAATTATCACACACCAAACACATAAAAGTCTAACCAATCAAATATTTTGCTTGAACCTATAGTGGGATGTTTAATACTAAATTAAATTTAACGAAACATTTATCTCATATAAAACATAAATAGAAATATATTGCTATTTATAATATATAAAAATAAAATTATTTATTGTAATCCATTAAACATGTTAGATTATTAACTAATAATAATATATCTATGTTTCTAACCTGCAATTTAATATTATTTATTATTTAACTATTTATCCATATGATAACTTAACCCAATGTGATTGAAAATTTTAAAACGATACAAACCATGTAGAGTGATACCATTACCAATATAAAAAGTAATATTAAATTTTCACAAATATTATTACGATGCATGCCTCTCACTATCAAGCTATCATTAAAAAGACTAAATACATGTGATGAAACATCTTCAAATTTTATTTTCTCTACACAAATGTCACACCCCACCTTACGCGGAAACATAGGATATGACGGAAAGAATAAACATAGCTCATGGACCTTATAATAGAGTTTTACTAAATGAAATCAAAGAAATGTAATTCCCACAAGCGGGTTAAATCTAAGGCAACATGCCCAAAACAACAATTGTACCAAGTATCAAATAATAACGAAATCCAATATTCAATGCAAACTAGAAACCCATGGAGGGTCTCATTATTAGTCTCACTAAGGTCCTTATTCTCTAGCTCCTCAAGCGTTGTTATTACCTGAAAA
>JAOXNX010000028.1:22069092-22093117 GCA_028566075.1 Solidago caesia
AACTTATTAACTTATACATTTTAAATCACCAATAAGTAGTGTATGAAGATTTATCAATGCCAAGAGACGAATATAACAAATAACTACATGTCTAGAGATAAACGGAAATAAATATGCGTCTTCTTGATCCTACATGAATCTAAGAAGATGAAGTCACTAAAGGCTGAACTATTGAAAATTAAGTTAATATGAGTCACATATTGAAAATAAGCACTACATCTCTACGTTTATTATAAATAAACTATGTAGACATATTAACTAGTCAAACGAACAAAAATTCCATTTACAGACTATGGGTATGTTTGGCACCAAGCTTTTAAGAGCTTTTAGGAGCTTCAAGCTTTAAGCTTTTAAGAAAAAGCTCCTATATAATAAAAAGCTTCGTTTGGTTAGTAGAGCTTCAAGCTTTTAGTTGGAGAGAAAAAGCTTCCCATTAGAACGCTAATGCTACTAGCGTTGGACAAAAGCTACAAGCTTTTAATCTATAAATTTACTTGAATAACCTTCCTTTCTTTTAGGTGATAACACAACACACTGTCTTTTACAGTGATACAGTGATACGGTCATAATGAAATAATGAAGCTATACTAACAGTGATCTTATTATAATATATGTAGGGCCATGACACATACATACTTTTTACTTCCCTCCACAATTGTATAGTTTAGTGAAAATATATATCTATTACATATGTAAAGTTAAGAAGATTAAAAGAAAAATATTATTAATTTTATATGTAATTAATATTTTGTTAACATCTTGTAATTGTATTTGGTTTTAAACGTTTCACCGTTTATGTATTTTACATATCCTAAGTGTTTTTTACTTATGTCCATTTTTGTCATTTTACATATTTTATTAAAAGCTACAGCTACTTTGCCAAACATTTAAATATATCTACCAGCTACAGCTACTAGCTTCCAGTTACAGCTACCAGCTGCTAGCCACCAGCTACCAGCTAGTTTTGCCAAACATACCCTATATATAAAATCAATCCGGGTCGGTTTGGGTCGGCCCGAAACCGATTTTTGTTCACGACTAACTACACCTTTTTAATTTAACGTTAGGCCCAAATATAGGCCCAGTTTAAAAACATGTGCAGATCACGTGACAAAACAAAACAAAACTTCTTTCTCCTTTTTAATTCACAAAATCACACCCAAAATTTTTTACATCAATTTCTTTATTTTCCTTTGCCCCTTTCTTTCTTGCATCAAAACCAAAGGGAAAAAGAAATCGAATAAAAAACACACCCAAAACACACACACACACACACCACACACACAGAAGCACAAATCTTTACAAAAAACTTTATAAAAACAAAGTAAGAATCTTGGAATTGATTTGATGGATCACTCGGAGCAAGAAGTAGACTTATTTGGTGATTTAGAAATAGAAAACGAAAATGAAGAAACAACACAAAACAGCCAACAATCTTCATCATCATCTTCATCAGCAGATGGAGCATCATCTTCTTCATCTGGGTCATCTGGGTCTTCTTCTAATCGGAGTAGTAGTGGTGGTGGTGGCAGTGGTAGTGCTAGTGGCAGCTCCGGCGCCGGTGGTGATGAGGTGGATGATGACGGTGAAGTAAGGTCAAGTTATTATAACAATAATAATGTTAATCAAGAAGTGGGTGGTTATGGAGATGATTATAATTATAATGTTGTTGAAGAAGATAAAGATTTGTTTGGGTCTGATAATGAGGAGTATGTTAATACTCAAGTTTTTAGCCCTTTTCCTGTTCCTGGTAAACAAAGTTTCTTACTTTTTTAAATTTTATGTTTTTATATGTATATGTATATGTTTATGTATGTATGTGTGTGTGTGTGTGTATTGTGGAATAAAGATTTGATTTTTTTAATGTAAAGATGATATAATGATAGTATTTGAAGTTTTTAGCCCTTTTCCTGTTCCTGAAAAATTCTCATTTTTAAGTTTATGTTTTTATATGTGTTTATGTATATGTATGTCCTTGTGTGTGTCTGTATATTGCTGAATACATATTTGATTTTTCTGAATATAAAGTTGAAATTTTGATGATCACCCATTTGGTTTTGATGAAATACTAATAATGTGGAATAAAGTGAATTTTTGAAGATGCCCCGTCTGGTTTTACTGATGGAAGAGTTATATTTGTGGCATGTATAAATCAAATAAAGTTATTGCTTGAAACTTACCCATGTAGACTTTTCAATTTAAAAACATAAACGGCGAAAAAGTTTTAATTTTGAAGTCACCCATTTGGTTTTAGCGGATTTTTTTGTGTGTGTTTATATATGTTTTGATGAAAGAATTAGTTTTATAGTATATAAAGATGAAATACCATTTAGAAGATTTTTAGCTTTGGAATATGTAAAGTGAATAAAGTTTAAATTTTGAAAGTCACCAATTTGGTTTTACTGAGTATTTTCGTGTCTTTATATGTATTTTCTGATGGTAGAGTTATTTTTGTAGCATGTATAGATGAAATAAAATTACTGTTTAAAACTTACCCATGTAAAGTAATCACTTTAAAAACATAAAAAGTGAAAAAGTTTTAATCTTGAAGATGCCCCGTCTGGTTAAATTGATGTTTATATGCTGAGTTAGCATGGTTCTTAAGCAATCAATGAAAGATTGATTTTTCTTGTTACTGGAATTGTATTCTTGTTGCCATGATGTTCTTTTTGTTAGTGACGGACTTTTGAGTGTTAAGCTTTATATGGGGTTCTCATTATGACCACTACATTGAATACTT
Organism: Solidago caesia; assembly: GCA_028566075.1. Lineage (NCBI taxonomy): Eukaryota > Viridiplantae > Streptophyta > Magnoliopsida > Asterales > Asteraceae > Solidago > Solidago caesia. The sequence continues at coordinate 22,071,833 of JAOXNX010000028.1, forward strand.
TTTAGGATGCCATTTGATCTGGCACCATGAATTTGTAGTCATTGCCTCAATAGTTTATTGATTTTTACTCATGGACTTGCATACCAATATGTCTGTTTTGATCTAAATATATTATTCAATTTATCATCTGGTGGATTTGTGTACATATATATAATGTTTGAAGACAATTTTCATTGAGTATGAGTAGGGTTGAGTATATTTTACTTGCTAGTTGCTTGTATTTGGAAGTTATATTGCCCAAGGAAAAATGGAAAGTACGGAAAGTGGAAGACAGGTTGCCTGTAAATTCATATGTAGTGTAATGCTCTTCATGTTAACGTGGGGCACAAGAGTTGTAATATTTTAGCATTTGATTGTCATTCCCACTTGGAGATTGTGAATAAGAATTTAGGGAGAAAGTCAAGGATATGGAACAAGGAATATGAGATGTAGTAATATTTGATATCATTATCATTGCTAGGTAGAATTGTCTTCTATTATAAAAAGGGGAAGCATTCAATGTATGCAAAAATTGAATGATCTTGCTTTGGAGTAGTTATTGTAACCTAGTAGACAACCAGATTAACAGTTATGATCAATGTTCTTCATCACTTGGTAAAGGCAATTTGCTAGAGGAGATAGTGTTTCAGCCATGTCTATGATTATTTGTGATTTTAGATTACTTGATATGTGTAGATTATTTGCTTTGACAACTACCCAATGGACTTGTGGTTTGATTATACATGAACCTGTAGATGTTGTTAGTCACATTTGTTTTGATGTTTATTTGTTGGTAACTGTTAACTAGGGGGTGTTTGGATGTGTGTTCTGGAAGTGATCATGTGATTCTTAATAATTAGAATAGAATCAGCTGTAGCAAAACGGGCTATAGAAGGGATAGTTTGGATATGCTTTTGTAGTTTGAAATTGTAATAATCATACCGTTTGAGTGTTTGGGAACTCTGATTGGTTAAGAACTTAATAAGATAAAATGACCAAAAATGCTGTTTTCTGTGAGGAAAAAGAAGCAGATGCGTTTGGAAATGGGTAGTTTTTGTTTGCCTTTGGAAAATCATGAAACTGATTATACAGAACTAAATACTTAGCCTCTTATTGATGAGATCATTAGAAACAGTATTTTTTTAAAATCCAAACTCTAGAAACCGATTATTGTGAGTCGCAATACTGATATGATGTCCATGCTATCCAAACACTGTCTTAGTAGTCCTGTACCTGTACCCTTAAAAGCGTCCATAAATTGTAATTTTGATGTTGTGCGTTGACCACATTTACATCTAATTACCTTTTGGTTTCCTTATTGCTGTATATGGTAAGTAATCAAACTAGTTTCGTAATATTTTTGTGTTGCTCACTGGAGCTTGTACTTACCAAAACGTGTATATAAGTAAATCTTTCCATTTGTGATTAAACGATGTGATAGAAATTTGGACAAATATCTGTACTGTATGAAATTTTGATATGCCATGATAAGTTTCCATCTTTTTTCTATCATGTCTAGAAGTGCCCTATTGTACATATCTGTACATCTTTATATACTTTATCACATTCCTCTTTCTAAATCATTTTCAATTACAGTTTTACCACAACCCCCGCCACGCAATTCAAACAATAGCCCGAGCAGAGGAGGATTCGGGCGTGGACGTTGGCAAAATGATAGAGGAGCCGGCATCCTTCCCCGGCCTGGTCCACTTCCACAGAGGGCAAATTACGGTTATGGTTCTAAGTTCTATGCTCCTCGTAATGATGAACGTTTTGTTTCTGATCTCAAGTTTTCAAAGAGTGAAGAAACATTATCAAGGAAATGCATAGCATTTCAAGAGGTAAAGCATGATCTAGAGGAGGATGGTTGATTTTTAAGTTTAGAAGGTCTGAAATCTGACCAATTACGAATCAATAAGACCATTTGAAAGTAAACTAATATAAATGTTTGAATCTGTGTGTTTGTCCATTTTGCCCTCCAGAATATTAATGAATTTATTTGAAACACTATGTTCCATTCACTTTTTCTACGTTCTTAACTATTAGCATCATAGTCATCTCATGGTTCAACATTTTCCCCACATTTCTGGATGTTTATATTCTATCTGTTCTGAAACTACTAAGATAAAAGCTGAAGTTACTATAGGCCGACATAAGACAGCATAAATGAATCAGACAAGATAGTTTTTTTTAAATGTTGGATCCCCAAAATCTTGGACCTGTACACAATCTATACAAGGCTCTGTATTTTTTATTGGGCTTATTTTTATATTATTATCAGTTTACATATTTTCTTTGTTTTCTGACACATTTAATTTTTTCTTGGATGATGTCAAATAGCCTTCTGAACTTGCTTGCTTTAGCCGTGTGGAAGGTGGAGAAGTATATTTTGATGATAGTAGTTTGGTGAGCATTTGTTGCATCTTATTAGACTTCACATCTTAAGCCTATATTAAGTCTCAAGCACTTTACACTTTATTTTAAATGTCAGCGGCTTTTCAAGCGACTTATTACAGAGGACATTGGGGCTGACTTGAGCCAAGGTTTTGATACCTTTATTGAGAAGAAAGGTATGCTCTAGCTTTGTAATAAATAAATGAATATCCACTCTTGTGACAAATGATACCTTTAGTATTTTATAACCTTTTTGTTGTCATTGTTCTATTTGCACTAGATTTGGGCTCCAAGGGCTTTGGTGATCTCCTCTCTTGCATACGAAACAAAAAAATTCCTTTAGAGAATATGCACTTTGTGGTGAGATTTTTTTTCATTCTATTATCATCTGTTTCACAGTGTGCTTCAGACTCTGACGCTATTTGTTTCCCTTTTGTATTACAGACCTACAGAAACAATCTCAATAAGGTACGTTCTTGCCTTAGCATACCTTTTTGGTATACTGAGTTCTACAAACCCTTGAGAGTATCTACTATTACCTGGTTCATCAAAAGATTTATAAAGAAATGCAATTAATGGCTCTCCATTTGAGCCCCCATAGTGGGATTATATACCTTCATAAGGTTTACCGTACATGGGTAGTATTTATAGTTTAAGTGATTAGCTTTTTGCTTGGTTAACCTTATACGGCATGTCATATAAGGAACTAATGTGGCACACTGCCACATTACTTGATTGTACTGTTATCATTGTTGTTGGTATATAAGTTTAAACGGGGTAACCCTTTACCCAAAAAGACATATGGGTTATATTAAAGTTTTATCTAAAAAGTATTAGTTTTATCCAGGTCATTTACATAATCTTTTTAAGGTTTACTGTTTATGCATAGTGGAAATATGTTTATAAACTAAAAAAGCATATGGGTTCGTGACATGGCAAGTTGATAAACCTCTAAATTTGTATAGGATGCTCGATGCTGTTACGAGTTACGACCCCAATTTTGGTCATTGTTTAATATTTTTTCACTAACTGCGGTGATCTGTTTAGGCATGTTACCTATTCTAACGTTTAAAGATCTCATTTGGTGTGAAGTTGATCACATACAAAATGGCTCTATAACTATAATCATCTTTTGTATTCCTAAAATGTATAGGTTTACTTGGGTCATCCTTTTTTTATTATTTTTTTTAAAAGGCAAATTAACCACACATCTATTTCAAATCCACACAAAATGTCCACCATAGGACTTGAACCCACAACCTTTTGGTTGATGGGTCACCACACATACCACTAGGACCAAGGTCCTTGGGTGGGTCATCCTATTGGTTTCAATGGGTATATAATCTAACATTTGCCTTCCTTGTGTTTATTGACAGATAATGGCTACTGCTTATTTGAGGCACGAGCCGTGGGAAATGGGGGTGCATAAAAGGAAAGGTGTTGTGTATCTTGATGTACATAAATTGCCAGAAAGGCCTAGAAGCGATCGGGATCGGCTGATGTAATTTTCAAATTTTTTGCTTTCTTTTTCTTTTTTCTGAAGGTTTTTTTTTGTTGTCTCTCAGTTTTACTTGTTAGGAGTTCCTAACTCTTTAGTCAATTATCTATTTATTAGACATTTTAATCGTTGCACTTAGCTCTATAAAAGAAACCAAGATACCCGAACAAAAAATATTTTTTCACTATCTAGAAGAATGGCTATTAACTGTATATAGGCGCTAATATAATTTTTGATTTAGGTCTTATTGGGGATATTGCTTTGAGACACTAGCTACTGAAGATCCAAGAAGAGATGATGGAGAAGGGATACATGATGTTGATGCAAATGTTGAATATTGTGCTGTAATTAAAACCAAGTTGGGTGCACATCGTATTTTAATGGGTGCTGAAATGGACTGCTGTGATTCCACTGATGATGGAAGGAGATTTTATGTGGAGTTAAAAACTAGTCGTGAGGCAAGTGAAAATTATATTTTTTGTTAATCTATATGTTAACATTGGAAAAAAGAGAAAAGGATACACTTCTGATCTGTTTTAATTTTAAATAACTTCAAGTCTAGTTTTTATTCTATGAAGTTTGTACGAAAGGTTTGAAGTGCCCATATCAGTTATGTAGTTAAAGTTGATTTTCTCACCTCAAAAGTTGAATTTTTGAACTAAAGGTATTTTCTCTTTCAATTTAGTTTGTAAGTATTATTGATCCTATTTTTTCTTTTTTATATTACTTTGTAGTTGGATTACCGCACAGAGGAAAGATTTGAGAAGGAGAAATTACTCAAGTTTTGGGTATAGTTATCCTACTAGCTTTACTGCCTTATATACGTTTCACCAATACCTTTGTGGTCTTTTAACACATTATGCATGAATTAATAATTTTGAGCTGGACAAGCAATCACAAATGTATATGTGCACCCTAAACTTAGGGTTGCAGCTGGAAAGATTGTCAGGAAATTGACTTCATGATTGCAATGGATTGTAGTATTATAACCACTAGTCATGTGTTGATGATAGAAAATGTATCAACATTTGTAGTCACCGTGATTATTTATTGTGATGAAGTATGGCTTACATTTGCAATAAATGAGAAAATTGGTATGAGTAGCAAAATTTTGATGCGGGTGTATTCTCTGTCCCGGGTAAAAATTGTGGAATTTTTTTTAATCATAAACCAATTAGGCTAAATTTTTCGAGTTCTTTTTCCCATTTATTTGCTATTGGAGTGTATTAAAAACATAATATTGATATTGGCATTTTTTTTTATTGCTAATACTTGCACATTTGAATCTATATATTACATTTTACAGATTCAGTCTTTTCTTGCTGGCGTCCCTTACATTGTCATCGGATATAGGTACATTCTTCTAAAATAAAAATTTATATTCATCATAAATTTCGAGCACCTATGTGCAAGATTTGAATGACTATTGGCGATAACTTACAAAATGTATTTCCAAATATTTAAGCAACCTCTCCCTGCTTGAAATAGTTGTAGAATGTATATTTAAGTTTGTGGAATTGCCATTGATAATCTTTTTATATTGTCTTATAGGGATGATAAGGGGCGCCTTGTGCGTACAGAGAGGTTAAGAACCAAAGAAATAACTCACAGGGTTAAAATGAAAAATTACTGGCAGGTGAGTGTTTATTAGCCTCAAATTATCTCCCTACCTTCCACACCCACGTCTGTTTGATCACGATTCTTTACTTTAAAATTGGTTACAGGGCGGAGTTTGCTTAGCATTTGCTGATGAAGTTTTGTGTTGGCTTTACGGCACTGTCGTAGATGGTAAGATTTTTTAATTCTTTATTAGCATTTGCATAAATGGCAATGAAGCCTTTTCATTCTCCTGTTTGGCATCGCAGACCAAGACTATATACTGCAATTTGCTGCACCGTTTACTCGTTTGGAGCTTCTACAGGCACAATCTTGCCCGCAAGAAATAACTGATCATGTTCAGCAACTGTGAATTTAACAATGTTGCCCATTTTGGTCTTTTTTATGACCAAATGTTGAGCTAAGTGCACGAGTTGCAAGTTACTTTTGCATTGGTTTCGACAATGAGGAATGATTTACCTAATTAAGGCTGTTGTGGGAACCATATGCGACTCTTTTGTTGTATATCTTTTGGGGATAAAAACTAGAGATCGAAAAATGATCTGAAGCCAAAACTGGCTCATTTGAATTCTGGGCAAATCGATTTTTGGCAGGATAGATACGTATAGGTCAACAACTAAGGGAAATGGAAATTTGAATTGTCTGGTGACATATTATGTACCTGTAAACGATCCGACTTTGGTTCCTCGAGTTTCTGCTAGTATTTGAGTTGTCGCATTTGATCTGTTTGTTAGCAGACGCCTGAAACTTCATGCATAGAAATTGCTTTTGTTCTCTAGGACACAATTTAAGGTTGACAAGGGCTGGACCACATTGAGTTTCAGGAGTTTAGTTATGTCAAGGTATATAAAATACGTAAAATGAGAATTTGGTTATCATTAGCATATAATTTGTTTTTTGTATCTAAAAGATGTACGCAACAAATTTCACAACATCGTAATGATGGAAGCTTGGCTCTAAAATAAAAGCCACTATTTAAAAAAGAAAGCTCGACTCTAAAATAAAAGCCTCTATTTTAAAAAGAAAGCTCTGGCTCTTAAAAAGTCTCTAAAATAAAAGCCAAGTGTACGATAATCACAATCTTGCTTAAACATAACAGTGTGGGTTCTTTTGCTGCTTGTTTCGCATGCATACCATTAATGGTTTTGGACCATAGTTTGCTTACACACCGGAAACGAGCCAAAGATTTGGCTGGGATTCTTGACAAGATGTTTGTATACATTTAAAGGCAACTCAACACATGAAAGAGGGTTTGAAGCACACATGAAAGAGGGTTTGAAGATGTGATGCATGACACTTCGCATTAAAATCATAAAAAAATAAAAATAAGGTATGGATTAGCATGAGGTGCATTTACATGGACGACCCAGCTTCAGACGAAAGGTTTGGAACTGTTCAAGGGTGCGTACAGGTCAAGAACATGCTATGGATTTGTTTTAAAAATATTCTTCTTTTTTTTTTCTTTTTTTTTTTTAATTTTAAAAACTTCTCATTTGGACCATACTTATGATATTGTGTTTTGGTTATATTTGGTATGAGGCTAATTGGTAATAGGTGGTATTTAACCCCCTTTTAAAAACTCTTTAACAAACACACTTATTCTTGGATATCACGTTCTGTATGTGTCTTTTAAAATAAGAAGAAAAAAAAAGAGAGTAAAAAAATTAATAAAATAAAGAAAATCCCAAACCAACTTTAATACAATATCTATCCATATATCTACCAACTAAACATGATTGAGACATTCTTTAATTGACACATGACACTTTATTTAAGCGACATGATTCCTTTTAATTTTATATAAAAAAAATCTTATTTTTTAGTTGCCATAAATAATTAAAACTTTTTATTAATTAATATAAACACATAGATGCCTAATATAATTAAAACTTCCGATTTATTATATTTATTGTTACAATAATTATCTATTTTCATCATCAATTCTATTTGTAGTGGTAATCTATATTTCATTTATAATATATATATATAAATAAAACAACTTATTTATTCCAATTCATAATACATGTTAAATTGATAAATAAATAATTATAATATATTTATGTTTATAGCTGATATATTATTACTTATTATTTAATTATTTATCCATTAATTAACCAAAGTCTTTTTCAAAAATTCTATATAAATTTATGATATGAAACTGAGATAGTTACCTTTCAGAAAATTCTAATAATAGGCAAAATATCTAAGTTTTATTTTTTTTTGAAGGTGGGCGAAAAGATAAAACTAAAATAACCCAGATTTTTAATCAAAACTTAAGATTTAAGTTTGAAACTTAACTTCTTTTCATTAACCCGAAAAATGGATAGATCTACTAGAAATCTTATTCAGTTAGATATGGTAGATTCAAATGAAATAATAATAAAAAAAGAAGTTAACTGCTAAGCCATATGAGCCAGGAAATTTTCAAGTACGGTTCTATGGGAAGGAATTAACCCACATATTCCGGCAGGCCATTCAACAGGGGGATTTTGAAATTGCGAAGGCTTGGTTCGACCAAGCCGCTGAGAATTGGAAACAAGCTATAACACTTACTTTTGGTAATTATATTGAAGCGCAACGTGGTTGAAAATTTTAAAATGATACGAACCATGTTTCATCATTTAGATCGGGAGATGCCATTATCAATATCAAAAATAAGATTTAGATCTTAACCGATTTTTTTATAATGAGAGGTGATATTCGTACCATTATTTTTGATACATATATCACACTGTACAAGTTATACAGTTGATTGTACAAACAATTAATACACACCTGTGATAAATCTATTAAAATCAATAGTACCAATATACCTTTAATTATACATGACTATATTCAAATAGGAGATGATATTAGGACCACATATTTTAATAAAGCTACCACACTCATGCATCATTTACTTGTATAGTCTGTTTTATCGCTTGTACAGTATGGTAAATTAATCAAAAATTATGATACGAATATCAATACCCATATTCAAATATTATTTTCTTTAAAATATAAAATCAATGATACGGTGTATATATATAGTGAATCAACATGATACGGTATTCACACAAGTATGTATAAACTAGACGGAAGCCCGCGCGATGCGACAGTGATGGTGGTAGCAGTGGTGGTGGTAGCGGTGTGGTAATGGCGGCAACGGGTGGTGGTGGCGGCGATGACGACGGGTGGTGGGGGTGGTGGGGGAGGCGGTGGCGGCGGCGGTAGCGGTAGCGGCGACGGGAGCAACATGTGGCGGTGGTGGTAGTGCTGTGGTTATTAATGTAAAAATAATTGATGTAAAAGGGGGTAATGTAGTTATTTTAAGGGGTTGAGGGATGTATGTTGTAAATAATAGTTAATTTAAGGGTTGAGAGATGTATATTGTAAATAATTTCATTAAGGGTATTATAGGTATATTAAGTGGAAATACTTAAATTAGTTAATAAATGATAGGTGTAGTTTGGGAAGTTCGTTTGGTTTTTTTTTAGAAAATGGGGGAGGGTTCCTTAAAAAGTATAGATATTGATGTTGATACGGCATGGGTAAGGTAAGGTTTGATTCCAAATGGCGGTTAGCGGTGTAATGATATCGGAGAAGATAATGGAATCGATAACTGAACGATTATCGCATCTAGAAAGCCTATATTTTCCTAGGGCTCAACAATCTTCAGCTGTCAATCCATCACAACGTAAATCCATCATTCAGGATCTTTTTAACCGCAACCTCCCTGTTTTTTTAGGTATTTTTTTTTTTTTATATAACTTTTATCTCACTTTTTACCTTTTACTTTTCTGTTTTAGTCTCGTTTTGTTTGTTTTTTCTACTCCTCGGTTAATTAAAGGGTTAGAAGTTAGAACTTGATACTTTTTGTTTATGTTAGGTACAAGCTACTCATGAGCTGAGCTGCTCGAGCTCGACTAATTAAAAGTTCGATTCTAGCCGAGTTAGAGCATAACTTGTAGTTCGATTGATAAACGAGCTGTAGCCTCAGACACTAGCTCAATTAGGCTCTAGATATCTGCAAAACAATATAGCATGATATAACGTTACTTACTAGATTCATGGTATTATACTGTATATACTTATGATTGATATAAGTCAAAGTTAATATTCTATAATTGAACTTACCTAAAAACACCTATGTATAAAAATAAAATAAGAGATAAGTTTAATTAATAAACTAGCCGAGCTTGAATTTGTAAGACAACTCATGAGCCGTGCTCAAGCTTTACTTTTAAGGCTCGAAAGCTCTTCTCGTTTACAGCCCTTGTTTGGGGTTCAAATATACTTTTAGTAATAAAAGAATTCTTAATAGTATTTGTTTGGAGCTAAAAAGCGATTAGATTCCACTACATTTTCCTGAATATATAAAAATTTAATGTTGGTGATTTTAGTGTCGTCGGCCATTTTGTGTGATTGTGATTTACTTGTGACTTGAGGATCTCAGGATAAGCTCGAATACGCGTTAGAAGAGTGCGGAGTGCACACTCGTTTTTGCGCTTTCATTAAAGCCAAGGGTCGCATTGGTTGGTTAGTTGGTTTGGTGCCATACATGCACCTATTTGCAAAGGGTGCAACCATTCATGACACACCTTTTCACCCAAGGGTGTAACCTTTCATGCATTATAAATGCATGTTTCTTGTCTCAAAAAGATATGAAAAATTTACATATACTCTATATTCTTGACTCTAATTTTAATTGCCTTTAGTGGAGTTGCAACCTTTGTTTTATGCCATTTAAAGATTTCGTGTAACTATAAGAAAATCTATAGGGTTGAAATACTTTATTGCAAAAGGTGTTTACACGATTCAAAGGTTTATCCGGTTCTCCCAAAACCCTATAACCTACATTTAAGTGGGTTTTTTTTTCCTGCCATAATATTGCTAACAATGAACATAGATTAGACTTGTAAACCTCTTGATACCACATGCTAAAATGGTTAGATTGCTTTTGGGATGTCTGTATGGGTGATACAAACATTTTAGTAGTTTGATCGGTGTAGGAGATTTTTGTAAGTATAAATTGTCAGCGTGAAGTTTTTTGGATGTGAATCCAAAGACATTGGAGAAATTGTTAGATAGATAACTAGTTGAAGGAAAGGGGTCTTTGAAAGTGAGCATGCTAATTTATATGGATACAAGTAATTTGGAAATGAGATTTGCATATGTCTACAAGTGTGTGAAGTTATTACAATACCCTTCTAGAAATACCTTAGCTAAAATGATTGTTTCACATAGTCACTATCTTAAGATGTGTGGCGTCTTTGAACAAGGAGACAAGATGGGATTGTTAGAAGGATGGAAGGTAACTTGCTGCATAAGAAGGCATTTCTTTCAGTATCGTTATTGATGTTTGCTAGTTATTTTTGTCTTTCAAATCATTCAATTCTTTGTTGTGATCAGATAATGTTAACATCTTAGATAGTGAATGTTAACATGTGGTTTATACAAGCTTAACATCTTAGATAGTGAATGTGTGAGCTTGCCAAAGACTAAAACCTGTGCATAATTATGAAACTTACATGCTGTCTAGCATCTCTATACCTATGTCTAGAGAACTTTTAGTGAATTTCATTATCTGTGAGAATCTCAATCACCAGTCACACAACTAAAGTATTTTGTATTTTCCTACGCTTATTGAAATAACGGTTAACAATTTAGCATTCGTTTTGGTTGGTTTCAGAGTAATAACTTTTTTCGGAGAAATGTTGTCTAGACACCTCCTTTGCTAGCTTAATTCTTTATGGGTGGTGACTGGTGAGGACAACTGGAGTGGCTTAGAATCTCTCGTGATGTGTCTTCGATGATCAAAATGATATGTTGAAAATTTTCCTCTTCTTTCTCATAGGTTGGGTGTTTCATATAAATAGATGGATTCAAAACTGCTATGTGATTTAAAAGATATTCGAAGTAGTATCTTTCTGATCATGAACACGTTTCATGAACAATGAATAGTTCAGGATTGATGCTTTTAGGCAATATATTCTTGAATAGTTCGATTCATTGAATTTTGTTTTTCTTGTATGCTTGTTAGTTTGATAACTCTGATTACTAAAATTAGTTAGTAACTCTGAAGAACTGTTACTTATTTGCGTTCACTTGCGTTAATCATCTAATTCATTTACAGAGCGCTATGGATCCCTACTAACATTGGAGGAGCTTAAGGAATTTGATATATTAAGAGATGATTATGAAATTAATTGGCATCTAAACCATCTTCGGAGTTTGATTAGTCCAACATTGGAGGATGTGAAGTCAAGATCTGCAAAAGTCAAGAATAGGAGACGCGCGTACATGGATAAGTTGATGTTTGATGGGAACTTTTTCTCTGAAGATGCGATGCGGGATAGAGAACCCTACCTGCACCATGAGTTTGTTGGGAAATTTCAAGACCAAAGTGGAAGACGCATGTCTAGGCCTGGGGAGAGGTGGTCAGAGACATTATTGAGGAGGGCAGAGGAAGCTCTTTTGGTTGAGAAGATTAGGAATGAGCAACAGAGATTAGGTGTGGATGAAAGCGAATGGGTGGGGAATGAGAGACAGCCAGAAGAAGAGGAGGACGAAGAGGAAGAAGATGAATTGGAAGAAGATAATCATGGTGATGTCAATGTCAGTGTTGAAGGGATGCATCAACATGAGGTAATTATTTGCTTTATGTTTGTTGAACTATCTGTTGTAGCTTTTGATTTGTTCTTTCTTATTGTCATATCCATTATTATAAAATAATAATGATACTCTTTAGAAGTTATCTAACCATCACAATAATCTTCAGTAATTACTCACCAATAGTAAAGGTTTATTGACATTTTCTTCATATATTAATGCATGCTTAGGCTTTAGCGGTAACAACCATGCTAGCCTTTAAGTAATGGCACCGTTTCTAATGATATATCGCGGGAGCCATATGAAGACCATTTGAAGTTGGGTAGCTTCATAACCACATCAGAACCATTTGCAGAAATATCTTTCGTACAAGTTACACTGTATAGAATTAGTATATATCTACATTGCTTTGCTGTACTTCGCTATGCCCAAAGGCCAAAGGTGTATTTCATCATGATACTTTATGATATGGAATGTTAAATATTATAATGAAAAAAAGCCTCGAGAAACTTATGGATTTGTAGAATAAAAATGTAAGGATGGGGTGCATGAAGGCATATTAAACTAAAATACAGGTTATTGGTTCAACAATATTTTTATATCGACATGATAACTTCATAATGCTCGGTGTTCAATTTGTGGTTCGTTATCCTTTTGTTTGTTAAAGTTTCTCCATATGCATAACTTTCTTGATATGGCGTACATTTGTTGTATTAGGTCCTCCCAGATGACAAGGGCGAGCGGTCCACAGATGTAATGTACTCGGAGGCAACTAGTTTATCAGCTGAGGAGATGCAGGATCGGATGGACCAATTTACTCATGTGATGCAGCAGAAGTTTCTTGCAGGCGAAGATGATCAACATTTTAACTACTCGAGTATAGATGAAGATGTGACATTAGATGATCACTGGATGAGGGAAGCTAATCATGATGCTGAAGATAAGTACTTTGCTGATGTTTGAAAAACAAGGTCTCTGGCTGCGTATATGTAGTTAAACTAGTGTAATTAGTTTTATCTTCAAAATCTTCCATCAAACTATTTTTCAGTTGTGGAAATTTTCAAGCATGGTATTTTTTTTTATACCTATGGTAACATTGTGATTGATGGTATTCTTCCTGTGGTTGTCTGAATGCCCAATCCATTTATCCGTGGTGAAACATGTATCTATACTAAAGTATGCATTACTATAACAAACTAGTTTTCGAGATAGTACTATGGTAATACATTTTCTTGTCGTGTTTTGGCTTTCTGATTTTGTTGTCCTTGACATGTAGAACTTATATGTTCTGATTTTGTTGTTTTTGACATATAGAACTTACATGTACACAACTAAAGTAGAAAAAAGAGCAGATTGGCTCGTTTAATTTGTGAGAGTTCAAGTCTGGCTCGTTTTGAGTTCTATGAGTAAAATTCGAGCTCGTTTGTGAGTAAACCTTAAGGCTCATGTTTAACTCAAACTCTCCTTTATGCAGTAAATAAATTGGAATGCGGGTTCACCAGGTAAGGCTGTAAGGCCTCCCATCCGCTAGTTCGGTCGAGAAGAAAGGGATTCCTTTGAAAGAAAGTGAACAAAGCAAAAAGGGAAGGTGGGATTTATATACAGTGATTTGTTTTTCAGCTTTATTAACTAAAAAAATATATATAAATTTAGGCAACAGTATGTAGTATATAATATAATATTATTTGTATTAATCGAGTTTAGTCTTGTTTGTTTAATCGAGTTTTGGTGTTACCAAAACTTGATCTTGAATTCGTTACATGATTCATTGAAGATGGATTATATAATTGATCGAGTAATGATACATAAGACTAGTTAGGAAGCCTATAAACATGACTAAAAGTTTGATGCTGACACATTATCATCAGTGACTAAAATTCAGAGAAATAAATTACATAAAGTCATTATTTTTCTTCTTTCTGATTTAGCTACTAATCATGCCATATGTCAGCACTAGATTTTTAGACATATCTATAGGCCTATCAAATTAGTCACATTTATCATTTCTGTAATTGATCGGATTATGATCTGATCCAAATCTATTCATTGACAATGCTATTCAAAGGTTGGGATTAAGAGCGTTTATTAAATTAGCCTTGAACTTGGTTCGAGCTTTTTTAGGCTTGGCAAGAGTCGAGCTCGGATAGCTCGGCTAATTTACACCTCTTAACAGAACACGTATATGCATATTAAGTAGTAATAAAAAGTAGATGACATGTAAGTCAACATAATAAAAAGTTGATATGATCTTACCTATATTTAGTTGATTCTTTAACAGTACGTTAAATGAAGTATACCGCTAGCATCACTTAGATGCTACCGCTCCCACAAATGCTTTATTTTATTTTTTCGTAAGATAAATTTGGACTTAGCGGCATTGCCTCTTCATATACCAAACTTTAATTTTAAAAAAAAATCTGGTTATTTTCTGGAAAACCGTTGTTTCCAATCCAAAAAGTATTTTGCTCACACCCGATTTTAAACTTAAGATCTCCGAGTATAATCTATTTATTGATGATTGATTTTATAAATATTTTATAATATGTATATTTAAGTATTTAACCGAATTCATGGTTGAAAACGAAAAAAAAATAGCTCTGAAGGCATCACCAATGTCATTCACATATTAATTACTCCATTATTATTTTATTATTATTATTCCTACCACTTGTTTTTCACACAATTTCTCCACACACACTCAAACCCTAACCAATCAAATATTTAACTGAAACAAACAATGAATTAAACATACTTATTTTTCCAACATAAACCTTAATTCCTACATCTTTAATAACTGCCATGAGCTCCAGACCACTAAATTTGAACCAAAAACATTATAACAAATACTCCAAAGGTAAACACAGAAATTATATTTGTAAAAGCTTTATGTTTCTTTTCTTTTGTGCTTGTTTAGAATTATTAAATTAAATCATTAAAATATGTTAAGTTTGTGTTATTTGCATGTCTGTGAGGGAATTATAGTTGACACTAAACAATGAGGAAATAGTTTTAGATAAGAGTTGAGGATTATTTTCTTGTGTATAAGCTGGTTTCACATGGCTTACAAAAAAGATGGTTGAAACAAGACTTTATATATAATGTATGTAGTTTGTATTCTTTATGATATAATTTAACCATGTTACACAACAAGTTAACTGAAACTATTTCCTTAGTTATTTCGATAAATTTAACTATACCTCGTGGTTTCGTTAATTATTTCTCTATTGCTACACATGCTCACAATGAATAAGTCATTTGCTTCAATCCTAAAGGACAGTCTCATTACCTTCTATCATGTACATTTTGACTTTTGAGTAGAGGTGACAATATGGATGGGTCAGGCGGGTTTGGAAACGGGTCAATGTGGATTGACCCAGAACGATTTTTCTTTATATCTTTTTATATACAATTATTGTGTTAAATACGTTTGCAAAACTTATATTGTCTTGATGCTAGTTTAGTTTCTAGATAGATGGAGTGGTACCCGTTACCAATGAAGCTTAAGGCCTACATGGGAAGACTTAAATGACGCGGATTTGATCCTTAGGGGTGCCCAGATCATGTGGGAACTAAATGGAGGTATTTCACCGGCATCAAAAACCTTACGGGGAGGTCATGATGGGTATCCAATTGTGGTACCTGGGACAGGATTCCCTCCTTAACCCTTTTTTTTAGTATGATATAGGTGATTTTATACACCAAAAATACTCTCCAGGCAATGTTCGATACATATTCCTTCAAGCTAGTTAGTTAGAATTCATCTGTTTAACCCGTTAGAGAAAAAGGGAATCGACCCATTCATTAGTAAATTGGGCAAAATTGCTACCTTGAAGTATGAGCACTATAATGTTCTTTGCAGTTTGCATATACATTCATTAATACTACTAATCTGGCATAATTTCTTTACATATATTGTAGACAAAAATGCAATGGAAGATTCAGAAACAGACAGTAAGGAGTCAGATGTTGGTGGGTCAGGTGGGGAGGAAACGTCTTGGATTTCATGGTTTTGTAAACTACGTGGAAATGAGTTTTTATGTGAAATTGATGAGGATTATATCCAAGATGATTTTAATCTATGTGGTTTGAGCAAGCTTGTGCCAGATTATGATAATGCACTTGATTTGATATTGGATGTCAAGTTCTCTGATGGTGAAACTCTTTTCCTACATTCATGTGTCGTATATAACATAGATGTAGAATTAAATTGTATTTATATGCAGATGATAAAGTTTCAGAGAAACAAATTGGAGATATTGAGTCGGCAGCGGAGATGCTTTATGGTCTAATACATGCGAGATTTATCTTGACAGCTAACGGATTGGGTGCCATGGTAAGAGTTAAAAAGATTTTTTTTTGATAATTAATCACAAAATCAGAATCAGTTATGTTGCAGCTACTCTGGAAAAGAGTACCCTAAACTTTTTATCTGCAATTTGAAACGCAATAACCAGTTTCACTGTACCCAAATACTAGAAACTGATTAACGAAAACTATATGATGACTTTCAAAATGCAGTGCTAAACATACCATAGCTTGCTAAGCTTAATTCAATTAATCCGAGACAATGCATCTTTTGTAACAGCTCAAGAAGTACAAGCTCTCGGAATTTGGCTATTGCCCAAGAAGCTACTGCTGTGCGGAGTGCTGTCTTCCTATTGGCCAATCGGACCATTGTGGCCAAAGTAATGTAAAACTTTACTGTCCCAGATGTCAAGATATTTATAATCCTGGATCCAAGTTTCAAGACAGTATCCTTCATTTCAGTTTGCAATTTGCTAATTCTACAGAAATCTTTTGTTACAATTATTTGTTATAATGACATCAGGCAAAATAGGTGACTTTAAGAACATTCAGAGTTTCGGACTTCATTGAATCAATACTAGAAGCATAATCAAACCAGTAGTTGATTTGTATGTTATTTGAGATCTTGCAATGTTTCTTTAACAGCAAGTAGAGCTTGATGGAGCATATTTTGGATCAACGTTCCCTCACTTGTTCCTGTTAACGTATGGACACCTGAAACGGGAAAATACACCGTTGGACAATGCTAAATATGTTCCCAGAGTGTTTGGCTACAAACTTCACAACCCATGACACCACCTCAAATCTTCAAAGTGTCATATGGTCAGCCATATGACACAAAAGGTTATATCATCTTGTTTTTTTAGATATTTCTATTTTGTTTTTGGACTTTTTAGCTACGTTCTGTTTTTAGTTCCATTTAGGAAGCTTATATCTTGCAGTTTATTTGAAAACATAGGGGACAACACTCCTTATTTCTTACTCCGTATTTGACACCATCCTTGTACATTCTTCGGAATTTCAAACCAAACTAACGCAACTTTATAAAAGTGATCACGGATTGCTGTGGTTTTTTGACAAAAAGTCTATCGAACTCATATTTCGATAGTTGTATATATTACATTCGTGAACCATCTTAGAGCTTTAACTAATATCGCCTTAACAATCGAATGAATTTGACAGTCATTATCAAAATGTATTGACTTTTTATATTTCGCTATTATGTGTATCTAATTTCCAAGTTGTCTATTGTGTGTATTCAAATTTAAACGTTATTGGCCTCTTATAACTTGTAACTAGCAATGTGGCATGACAACAAAGATTTAACCAAATGGACACGATATGACAATTTTGATGCATTATAATATACTTGACCTATTTAAGGGACGATTAGATATTGAAATTGTTCTTAAAAGACCATTAAAAGATTCACAAAGGAAAATGTCTATGGATTTATTTTTTTATTTTGGATAAATCAAGTTATTTTTTTTTTTTTGTTTTTTAAAATGATAGTGGTTGAGATTTTATTGTTATCCTCTTAAAAGATTTCAGATTTAAATTATTTATCTAGAGGAACATGTGGTTCGTGATTAAGTGATGGAGTATAAAACAACAAGCTAATATATTAATTGATATTCTGTGAACTCAAATCAATTGTTGATCTTTTACATTTTAACAACAGATTTTATTAATAAAGAATGGTTGAAAAGTTATCAACCGAATAAAAAAGGATTACATGAAGTCATGAAGAGAAAAAGATTTTTTAGCCACTCTTCCCGGCCACACGAATAAGAGTTTTCCTATTACATTTTTATTAATCTTACATAATGATGTAGTTGGCTTTTATTCATAAGTTTGGTTTTACTACTACTAGAAAAATCTGATTTAGTATTTTGGGTTTTGGGTATCATTTTAACAATGTAAATACTTTGTGGGTCATTGTAAATAACTTTGCTAAAAATTATGTGTTTGAATCCGTTCTCATTTTACATGGTTGTATCTAAATACAACCGAACGTTGTTTGATGTTGGTTTTTAGGGTATGGTCAGTTGAATCAAAGATTACATTGTCTGTGTTTTTCCACCGTTTTTTTTTTGTTTTGTTTTTTTTTTTCCTCTAAGAAATCTGATTTATTATATTATAAGACGTGTCCTACCTTTTTTTTCAAAGATTGATTAAAACATACTAGTAGAATTGTGAAAATTTGAATAATTTTTACCATCTTTTTCAATTGTAACCAAGTGCGACTGCTACAAATATGTATGTAAGGTTTAAAAATGTACCACTTTTTTCGACTTTGAAAGTTAAAAGACAAAAAAATAATATATATTAATAACTACTGTCAATAACTGCGCTAGTAAAGTACATATATTTGACATTTGAAATACTCATTTTCTTTTCAAAGTAAGATTGTTTAAAATTATGAATCCATTAACTATTTTAATATTTAATTGTTTGTCTTTAACTCTTTTTTACTAATTTCAAAAAGAAAACATAAATAATTTCCCTAAATTATTTTCAAAGAACATAACATTAAAATAATCAAATAAAAATGCAACAATCTCCCTAACTATGAGCACATTCGTCATGACTTTATGTTTTTATGTTATTAAACAACGTTTTAATATTTATTTTGTCTTCTTATAAATGTATTTTTTTAATCTCATAAAAGAAATAATTTGTTTGGTGACGAGAATAATTTACTATTTGTATATACAACAATAAAAATGAAAAAGTTTATGAGAAGGAAAAAAGGAAGAGGATATCTACTCAGCCTTGATGTAGAAGTATGAGAGAAAGGAAATTCCAAATTGTCTTATCAACTTGTCAAATTCATCATTTTGTTTCAGAAAAAACATTCCAAGTTTCAGCTTCACTTTTCCATTCATTGCATGTTAATAATTTATTCTCATTATGCATTTTCTCACATCGAAAAACATATAATCTCAACAATTATTGCATTATACATTCACAAACTTAACTTTATCCAATGACACATACACCTTTTATTTTAAGTATCGATTTTGGATGCATCTGCATTGATGCATCCAATTATTAGTGTTTATTTCAGTACAAACGTATCAATTTGGTGAATTTAAGATGTAAAAACATTAATTTTAAATGTTTTTATTGTTTTTATTTTTAAAAAAAAATGTTGTCATATGGACACCATCCGATGATCAAACATTGATGAAGTTAAAACCTAGGTTAGTAGATACTTATGACTTATGATTTGATTGTTATGTACATAATTGTATTATTGTATTTAGTTAAAGCTAACACACACACATACACAAACATAATTATTATAAATATTCTTTATAAATAGTAAACTTTTCCTTAAAAGTTATCATGATTCTAAAGTCATAAACACAAGAGGTTTAAAACACAACAAAACAAATTAAAAAAGAAGTTTTAGCAATAAAAAAAGGGGATGTAATAGCACTTTCAATAGCTGTAACATTTCATGACCTCACCTGGAAAATTGGTAATGAGTGTATCTTCTCAAACAAAACCCCTACAATACAAGCTATGAAAGAAATCAAGTCCACTAGTTTTTTATGGATAACCATAGATCAAATTCGTCCCGCATTAAATTGGCAAAGTGGTATAATTTTAGTTTTTAATTTCGTTTGTATCTCTCTAGCTCTTCGCTAGTTTCTTGTTTTACTCGCGATTAATAAAATTGAATGTTAAAAAAAAGAAAACATTTCATGACATAACTACGAGTCATTAAACTTCTATATCAATCCTACTGGTCGGATGGTTAGACCATGTCTTTGGATTTAGATACTTTTTGTATCATTGGGTTTTATAAATTCAATCAGGTTAGTCCTTTTTATCATATCAGCTTAATAGTTATATGTCACTGTCAATTGTCATCATTAATCAGAAAAACCATCGAAAATATAGTGAAAAGCACCATAAATAACACTTGAAAGTCGTGATGAGCATCAAAAACCACCGCCAAAAAGAAACAAAAACGAATGTACTTCTCAAAAAACATCTAAATTCAGCTGGAAAAAAAAGAAGCAAAAATCCATTGGAAACGTACGTACTATTCTCCAGTTTGCATTACATATATAGATAGATATAATGTTAGTTTTAATGTTTAACAACTATTTGATATAATCTAATTTTGAGCTGGAATTTGTATACCTAACGAACGTACAATGGTTATATCAAAATCACTTGATAACAAAAACATATATCGGCCATGTGTGGTTTCTATATATAATACGGTATTAATTGTTTATGAGGACCCATATATACATAGAGACCAAAACCATGTGTTGGGGCTTCTATTCTATATATCCATGTCTATTTGGCTTCTTCTTCAAAAGGCGATATACCCTAACTAGTGTCCCATGAAACATGGCTTTTTCCCTCAAGTTGATCGATCATCATATCAACCAATATAAGAAACAGATTTTATTTAATATAATATTGTGTACGTAGGGATGTCATTTGATCTGCTATTTTATGAGTTTTTTTTATATATATATAACTAGATCATACAAGCAAAGGAGTTGGCCATAGATTCTATATGGGCTGCTCAATTGCATTGTTTCCAACTAAAACAATGAACCCGGCCACATCATTTTTTTAGAACGGCGAGTTAGTTGTTAGCGATCGAGTATCCACAATGACATCTAAACGGATATTATGCAAATGCCGATCCACGATTCATGTTTCCTCGTTACCACCCCCAGTGACGGATCTTGAGTAAAGTCACGGAAGGGGCCGAAAGTCACAAAGGGGCCCGAAAGTCACGGGATCTAGAAATAATACTAAAAAAAAGTAAGTTTTCGAACGAAATACCAATAAAATAGCACTACGTAGCGAAAAAACGGAGTGCCCCCCCCCCCCGACCCGACCCTAAAGAAGAACCGCCCCTGACC
>JAOXNX010000028.1:22100184-22112506 GCA_028566075.1 Solidago caesia
TAAATGTAAAGTTAATTCCTCTTAACTTTACATCTCTTTTATCAGCTTCTTTCTTCGACTTCAGCTGATCGATCTTCCGATGATTACATTGATAACACAATAAAACTGCTTCTAAGTATGCTTTAGCAGTTGTGCTTAACTAGTTAAATCATTAAGTCCCATTTTGGGACTAACACTATGTACGAACAATAACAACAAAAACAAAACTTGACAAAATGATACATTTAGGTCAGTATCATGTGGTACAACCAAACCGTCGCGGCACCACTCAAAACGTCCCAAATCCGGGTTGGACCATGGGTACCGATTTTTACACACCCGACTTTTCACATATCTTGTCAAGAAAACAAGCCGGTTTTGCAAACTATTCAAACCAAATGGAATACGGTTTTTCTCAATATGGAAATTAATATGTAAACCAATAAGATAGCGGTATGCCGAGTCAATCAAGGTATAATGATCGTCACAACAACCCAAAAAATGAAGATGAAGACGAAGAACAAGAGGAGGATGAAGCGGAAGACGAAGTTTAAGAAATAGCAAAAAGCGCCCGCTCTTACAAAAAGGCGAAACAGATCATGTCGCGCTTGGACACAAGAATAAGAAGTAGCATTGGCAAAATCTTGGCTTAATTGTTCTGAAGACCCATGCAACAGCAACCAACAAAATGGACACTCATTTTGGGAAAAAGTACATCGGAAGTTCCACACCCATTCAAGACACGACTTGGGGCGTAACGATGATACGGTTGGGTCGAAATGGAAGGATATGAAGGGCAAGGTTAGTACCCTTTAAGGAATTTACAACAAGAAGAAATCCAACATGTGTAGTGGGAAAAACAACGAGGATGTGTTCAAGTGGGCCGTGAATTCGTACATGATAAAATACAACCACAAAAATGGGTTCCTCATATGCAGATGTGGGAAATTTTGAAAGATGCCCCCAAATGGTGTGCCGTTAAGACATTTGAAGAAATGGAAGAGTCTATTCCAAAATGGCAAGAATTGAAGGGTCAAACGCATGGTCATCTGAAGCGGATTTTTTGCCCATTGGTCTAAACGATGATCAATGTGATCAATAAGAGTAGAGGTGTTCATAACGCGGTCCAAACCGACAAAATCGAAAAGCCGACCCGACGTTGGACTGAAATCGAACAGAACCGAGGATATCGTTCCGGTCCACGGTCCCATATATACATCTAATTCGGGTCTCGGTTTGGTCCGAGTATAACACGGGAAATCACATGTTTTGGATTGAGACCGAGAAAAAGAGACATATTTAAGTGAGATTCTCCTTTCTTAATAGTAAAAATGTACACAATAATTCCTTTTATTTCAGAACTAATCATATATTCATATATAGGTAATATACACATTCCTTTAAATGTTAATGCTTATGTTAACTGTTATTGGGTTTCTATTGTATTACAGTAACTGTAATACTAAAGCTTTTTGTATCCAATATATAAGAATGCATTATTTATATATATGTTTTTTTTTCTTTTATACTATAATACTAAAGTTGTGTATATGTGTTTTTTCCATAATACTAAACCACCTGCCAATTAATCAATTTCACAATAATGTAAGTTTCCAACTCTCCATCAAATTTGGTTTGTTAATTCTCGGTCTCGATCCAAGCATTAGAACCTTAAAACCGACTACAAACCGAACATGAACCGAACCGACTTACCAGGTCCGATTCTTGGTTCTATATTTTGCTCTTTATCGGTTTTCGGTCCGGTTTTGTACTTCACTTGTTCGGTCCAATCCTTGGATCGTGAACACCCCTAAAGAAGAACAAGGCAGGAAGACTAATGCCACCACCAAAACGCAAGGCCAAGCAACCGGTTCAATCATCGTCCAACACATCTGAAGAATTCATGAAGATGGTGAGTGACTTGAAAGGCAATGTTGAAGATAAACGACTAGCTCGGGCGGAAAAGCTTCAGTAAAAAAAATGATGATGGAGGCGGTGGTTGCTGCGGAGCAAGCTAGGATGGCTCGGGAACAAGAGGTGTTGCGTTTCGCTCAAAGCCAAAATCAACAACTAGATATAGACTTTTTTTTAAAAGGATCACAGTCATCTCACCGGATCGTTGTTGGAAGCGGTGTTGGCTCACAAACGTGCAATCGCTGAGTGTTATGCATGAGATATGTAATTTGTTTTAGGATGTTTCAGTATGTTTTCGGGTTTTTTTTTTAATAATTTGTATTTGTTTTAGTATGTTTAATGAAGTTTAAGTATGTTTTAAGTTTTATTTAATATTAGTTTTTTTAGTAATAGAATTTAAAAATAAAATAAAAATAATAAAAATGGAATGGGGGAAGAGAGGGGATGTGTGTTCCTTGTATGTATGGGGGAAGGGAGGGGAGAGACATTCCTTGTATTGGAAAGGGGAGGGAAGGGATGAAAAAAATAGGAGAATGATTGTGAAAAAGGGGGAGGGTTGGGGATATACTCCCCCTGGCCGTATAGGCATGTCATGGGTTCGAGGTAGGGATGACAAGGGCTTTGGTTTTGTCAAAGTCCCACACCAAATTTCCACAGGATTGGTTTGTTGTGTATGGTTTAGTGTGTGAAAACCAATACGCATATAGGATGAGGATGTATATACGAGATTAATTACAAAATAATTGTGGTTAGTAGTCATTATGGGTCATAAAAACCATAATATGAAGAATTTGGTGTTTGATGAAAGGTACAAAGTGATATAGCATTGATATAATATTTCAGGTGGTCATACGTCACGTTTTTACACTTAAAAATTTTAAAGTAGTAATTTTATCTTGATGTAATGATATAATATTTAAAGTTTTAGTATATCGTTATTCAAATCCTAGCATGTTTTTAGTTTTAAGTAAACTAGAAACCCAACATATGGAAAAAAAAAAAAAAAAAGTAATAACTCAAATAATACCAATAAATGTCATCCTTTTGAAAATCTTAAACGGTAAAACCGTAAAAGAGTAATAAAAATGTCAAATTTTCAACCATTATTAAGCTTACATAAGTATAGGGGGCTTAAGGTCATTACATAAAGGTTGACGAGGTCTAGTTTGTAAATTTGGAACTTTGTCTAGAACAAGATGACTTGCGATTCTTTTCAATCTTTTGTAGTGCCCCGACTTTCATGGTATTTACCAAACAGCCCTTGATTTCTTATTATGTTTTTTGAACAACAAGTTAGTAGTTAGCATTCGAAACCCCACAACGATATCCAATTGAACAGTATTCAGAGTTCAAACCACGATTTCTCGATACCACCCCTAAGAGAAACCCCCAAGGATATTATTTTGAAACAGACCTTGATTTTACATTTCAATGTTTGTAAAATAATTTTGATTAATGGTACAAATATTTTAATCCATAATTATAGAATTTGCAAACTATTATTCTAAGGCATACATAATGATGGTTTTAAAAGAGGTTTATAGAATTTGAAAATGTATATATATTTCATAAACCATCATCGGAAAAGATGACCGCGGTGGTGGTAGTGACGGCAACGACGGCGGGCAAGAAGGGAGCCGCCGGTGGTGGTGGTGGTGGTGGCGCGGTGGAAGAAGAAAAAATGGGAGCTCATATTTATGTGTCTCAGATTTGCTCCCTTATTCTTTCTCAAAATTATGTTTTTGAATAACACACCGTTATAAAAATAATGATTAATAGACAACAATATTTCCATTTTAAATGATAATCATAAAATTTCATTCCATATATGTAATTTATAGATTTATATTATTACTAAAAGGACCAATTATGCAACTTACCAAACATATGTATCTATATCTGTATCTATATATATGCACCGTCCATCTTCATGCCTTTCGTTTTTCCCTCTTTTCAGTCTACAAACCAAAACCACCCTCAAAACCATCAAACACTCACAAAGATCGATCCGTCCATCCATCCATCTATCAAATTTCTCGAACACAAAACCAAGATTTTTCATGGTTTTCATGATTACTTATTCAACTAAAAAACCCATCTTTTTGATTATTAATGCGTCACAAAAAATCACAACTTGATTCCGATCCAAAAAACCCTAATTATAATGAACAGAAAAGGTATAGTTTCAAGAAAATCACACTCATGAATCAACACAAGAAAGCCCATCAAAAATCTTTAATTTGTTGTTCATCTTCTGAAGCTTTAATAGCTACGAAAACACTTGTGTTAAAAGTCTTGAAATTTCGCCATGTAAAGATTTTTATGATTAAAGCCCCTTTGAGGGCTATAAGTCTTCTGTTTTTACCATCAATATATATTTTTTCATTTACCCATTATAAATCTTTGTATCTATATATCATATTCTTGACATCCCTTGTAATTCTTGGACTAATTGTTGTTAAAAGTGTAATCTTGAAGCAATCTAAAACAAACCAACAAGTTGTTTGGTCAATTGGGCCAACAAAAAGTAGTAGATATGAAGAAGAAGAAGAAGAAGAAAGTAAAGTTTGTGGATTTTTGGTGAAAGTTTATAGTAATGGGGATGTTTATGAAGGTGAGTTTAATAAAGGAAAGTGTAATGGAAGTGGGGTTTATTATTATAATATGAATGGAAGATATGAAGGTGATTGGGTGGATCAAAAGTATGATGGTTATGGTGTTGAAACATGGGCTAAAGGGAGTAGATATAGAGGGCAATATAGGCAAGGATTAAGGCATGGATATGGGATTTATAGAGTTTATATTGGTGATATGTATGCTGGTGAATGGCTTAAAGGGGTTTGTCATGGATATGGTGTTCATACTTGTGAAGATGGAAGTAAGTATTTTGGGGAGTTTAAAGGAGGTGTTAAACATGGTTTCGGTCATTACCATTTCAGGTAAATATTGTTATGATTTTTCGAATTTTTGTGCTATGGTTTGTGTTAGTTGTATGTTTTTATCTTTTATATCGTTTGTAGAGGATTTAGCCTTGTGATTTTTAGGTCTAGTGGTCACTGGTAAGGCATCCTAATGTCCTCGCAAGAGGTTTCAGGTTGAAGGTAAACATTCTTGGGGATAGCCAGGGAAAGGGTTGGAAAAAGTCATGGGATAGCTTGGTTAGGCCCCGTACATCCGATTTTAAAGACTCGGCTTCCCGTGAACTGAACAGGAGAAACCTTTTTAGTTTATTTTAGGTCTTATTTGCCTGAGCTTTTCTGTCTAGACCTAAGTTTTGAAGTCTGTCTTTAGTTTTTTTTTTTTTTACCACATTTTGTAGTTAAAAATAACTATGGTTGTTCCTCATATGAAATAGAAACTCTAAAATTTGTACTAAATGAGCAATTCTGGACAAAAAGTGTCAGGGTATTGTGTTTTTTTATGCATTTATGATTCAACAATTTGTTTGAACTTGCATGATATTCCCAACTGTAGTGATTGTATAGCACGGTTATTTAACAATCTTATATTTTAGTCCCACTTATATGCTTTGAAAAGATGTGAAGAAGTACAATGTTTTGCAGTGTTTCCCGTTATTATTTGTCTAGTACCACTCGTTGTGAATGATGTATTTTGTGAAGTGTTCACATTTAATATCTAGGTTTGTGAGTTTGATTATGCTTTAGGTTCCTAACGTTAGATTTAACGATCATATTGAGCTAATGTGATTGTATTTATGTATGCAGAAATGGTGACATGTATGCTGGCGAGTATTTTGCAGACAAGATGCATGGTTTCGGTGTCTACAATTTTTCAAATGGGCATCGATACGAGGGTGGCTGGCACGAAGGAAGAAGACAAGGGTTTGGTATGTATACTTTTAGAAACGGTGACACTCAATCTGGCCACTGGGAAGACGGCATCCTAAGCATCTCAACAGCTCGAGACACCATCTCACCACAATCTCCAATGTCAATCTCTCATGCCAAAGTTCTTAAAGCTGTTGAGGAAGCTAGACGTATAGCTGAGAAAGCAGTTGGTGCAGCCAATGTGGAAGACAAGGTAAATAGAACGGTGGCAGCAGCTAACAGAGCAGCCAATGCAGCAAGAGTGGCTGCAGTGAAGGCCGTTCAGAGACGAGCATACAGCCACACTGATGATCCAACACTGCTCATCGTCTGAACAGTTAGTTGGAGACTTTGTTTGATCGGCGATTGATGAGCGAGAATAGGAATGCTTCCTCTTTATGTCCACTATTTTTAGGATTATAACTGAGAAGAGCACTATAGTGCTTTCGGTTTTTTTTAGTTTTGATGAGGTTTAGGGTAACCTTTTTCTCTTGTTGTTCCCCCGTAACTGTAAATATATTTTACTTTTAACCGTAGTAGTTGCTGTATGTTTGGCTTTGGCTTCTTGTTAAATAGGCTTGTGTTCATGCACCATCTACTATCTCATGTGCAACTAACAATTAATAATTGATCAAGTTGTGGCTCGTGGTGGTGGGTCTCAATATCCGATTACACATGGACCCACCATGGATGGATCCCATCCCATCCAAATGTTGGCATCTTTAAACTGCCTGTAAATACACATAAATTTGATGCCATGATTTCTGTTACTCTTGTGTTTTGGTAAAGTGGATCCAGCAAAACCCATGATTTTGAGAAACAAAGTGATATAACCTGATCGTGTTATAAGCTTTAATTACTTTCATTTTTAAAAAAGCTATCCAAAAGTTTAGTCGAATCAATTTTAGTGTGCGATTTTGGTCAAATTTTTTCCCCCAATTTTCTAATTTTCCAATTTTCAAATTATTTCAAGTAAATTACTCGATAATGAACTAGGTGTGCCTCAGATCAGGAAAAGGTCAAATGAAACCCAATTTACAGTGGTTGGAAATTGTTCGATTCAAGTATAGAATCGCTATGAAAGAAAAAACATACAATACTTGGACGACGTTTTAACTTTCCATTTTTGACATTACAATACAATGTTTTATACTGTACAATCAGGTACCCTAATCGTATAATAAAATGCATTATACGATATCACATCATATTGTACTACACTACACGATTAGTTTGACGAAATGATCCAGATTCTTTTCAAACAAAAGACCAAACAGCCCCATAGAAAGAAATCATGAAATCTGAATTTCATTCTACCAACGATACAGAATGAATATAATTCGTGTATCAACAAACTGCACCCTTACAAATTCAGCATTTTAGCATATATAAGACTTTCATGTGAACATTGCTTTTAGATAAGGATCATGATACTTAGACACGACTCAACCTGACCTGGAACTTGACAAGGAAATAAACGGGTTGGTTTATGCAAACCCGACCTGCCAACTTGTCAAACCAAACCCAATTACCTTCTTTATTAACGTAAATAAATGTGAACAGTAACTTCTTACAATTTCCTGGTTTAATGCATAAGTTCCCTTGGTTAACATAAATAGATGTGAACAGTAACTTCTTACAATTTCCAGGTTTAATATACATATATATATAATAATTAGATATTAGATATTAGATTATGTTGCAATGAAAACAACCTACTCGACACATTTTACTTGAGTCCATTTGACTTGTTTGATGAATCTTTTAACCTGAAACCAGCAAATTGCTCACATGAGAAGCAACATTTTTGACCCGGAATACCAAGATGACGAATGCAGGGTTGGGATAAAATCACACCCAAAAACTGGCAATGCTCACCAGCACTGATTTTAGTGTAAACCTCATCAAATTTGTCTACGGCATCACACAATAGTGATATCAAATTTCCTACAAATTACCAGCAAGTAGCTCACACATGAGAGGCAACATTTTTGTCCCAGAATACCCAGATGACGAATGCAGGGTTGGGATAAAATCACACCCAAAAACTGGCAATGCTCACCAGCACTGATTTTAGTGTTAACCTCATCAAATTTGTCCATGGCATCACGCAATAGTGATTATAAATTTTCTACAAATTACTCATCTACTGGTCGTACGTATCAAGACTATCTCCAAACTCGAATTGAAAACTCACCCTCAAACCCAGTTACCAAGTACACACATAGAAACTAAATAAGCATCAACCACATCATATCATGTTTTGCATAGCTTAACATCAAAATATTTTAAATAAAAGACAAAAGTTGCCAAATAATTCCAATCCGATCCACAAAAATTGTCAAAACCCATACTACAAAACTGGTAAGTGAATGAAAGACTTAAACATTGAGATATGATGATCATCATGCTGCCAATTCCAAAATAAACCAATTGCACTTAGCTCTCCGTTTGCTCCCTCAGCCTTCTAATCGTGCTCCTGACCGTCACAGCACTAGCAGTACTGTAATACACAAAAGACAATATCAGTAGGTTGAAATAAAATATAATCTGAGTTGAAACTCAGAAGAAAGATCAATACTTCAATGTATATGCACCGCCTGCTTTAACTTTGCCACAATCCTTACAGCCCCAAATTCCAACAGCCTTTCTCTTCACAGCATACTGCGTAGATATACAATTCAAATATATTGTAAATAGGAACAAATATTAGCGCATAAACATCATTTGCATTATGTTTCACAATTGAAAAGGGCAACATAATATTACCTTTCCACAGAATTCACAGAAATACTTGCTGTGCTGGCTGACCTCCATTTTCTTGATCTGCTTACGCAGACTAGCACCATAACGGGTACCTATAGACGATCGCAAATAGTTCCGTAAAACAACCATTTATAATATAACCATTAATATGCATAGCTGTATATCAAAAGTTTATCATGCAGATCAATGTCCAACACATATGCAACTCATTAGAACATGCAGACTGCAATAAACACGACACTCACCATACTTTCCAACGATGCCAGCCTTCTTTGTCCTCTTTGTCTGTAAATCAGGTTTACAACAAAAATAACTCAGTAGTCTGTAAACAGTTGTGGGGGTGTGGGGTTTAACCCTTGATCTTTTTAAGAAGTGGTTTGATCCTTAAGTAGTTGATAATAATCAGTAAGCTTGAATAAAATATAACATAAGGGTACTGCCACTACATAAAAAAATAGATTACACAACGACAACAAATTAAGGAACTTGATTGATAAATTGATAAATGCTAGTTGGTAAAATCCAACCTTTAAGTTCATATATAGAATAATTACAGGAAAAGTGTTCAATAGTTAAACTCCAAAATAGTAAAACTTGGTTTCATTCGACATCAGCTTTGATATAAAAGGTACACTATTAAACAAAAAGAATTTACTGAAACTCGAACTATATTTAAGTTAATAACATAAGCTAACGAATTACAGTAAATAATAAATTAAGATTGATCATATATGAGATTAAAGCAGTAGGTATTGTTTATTGATAGTTGTTAGATGCAATATGTCAAAGCCAGGGTGATGTAGTGAACAATGAAAATATAATGCACAAGAAAAACTACAGTGTAATCAAAATTGAAATACACAAAAAATGGGATATTACAGCTACTAACTTCTAGAGTCGGAACAATATACATTTAAAAGGTCCAGTCACTGTCCATGGGCTTGCAGATCATGATATAACTAGTCAAAATCTAGTTCATGTTGATTTTAAAAAAGAACGCAACACATTTGTTGAGTATATGTACCTCGGTTCAAAAAAAATTTAAATCTTATTGACATTGTTCGAAAACACATAAATACATCCATGTTAAAGCTACAAAACAATGACAAGGCAACATTGTATACCCCTTTTTTTAGATCAGAATCAAATACAATATTCTCGCAAATTAAAACTCAACAAAAATAATAACCGATCCCTTGCGATACAAATCCAAAAATCAGTTTGCGACTCGAAACAACCAGACAAGATGTTACAATGGTCATACCCATTTTAAGAGTACGATTGTCCAACTTTAAAAACAGGTCAAATTTTTAGTGTAAGTCGACATCAGTGGCAAAACTACGTATAAAATAGGGGGTAACCCAGGCTATGGATCCGCTAAATCCATGTAGTTTATTTTTTTGAGCTAACTTATATGGATACCGGTCAATTTAACTAACTATAAACTTTCGAAATATTTTCCTATCAATAAAACTTATAAAGATACTTGTGCAACTAAATAAGAAATAAAAACTACCAAAAGTGAAACCCGCTAAAAATAGCCAAAAATCCTTAAAAATTGTTAAAAATCGTTAACGTGCTACAAGGCTAGTGGAAAAAAAAATTGTACTACAAATCACTTTCAATACTGGTTCCGTCACTGGTCAACATTGATTTACATTCCGTAGTTTAGCTTATGACACGTTCGAAAAACAAACTAACATGGATTTTATATGCATCTCACGACCTCTCACATAATAGTTGGTCATATCTAAGTTTAGAGTCAAGAAAAATGTATATACATAACATTAAATCTTCTATCATGGCACATATGTTTTTTGGTCAATACTATTATGTTATTAGTATTAAATACGCTAAAAAAAATAAAGTAAATAAATAAAGCAAATGGGCACAAAAGTAAACAATAGATACATATGAACAAGTTTTAACAAATATGTATGAGTTTATAAAAAAATATTTAACAACCAACAATATGTACAAGTTTTAAAGCATCATTTTAAAATGAAACGGTATAATTGTTTATAAAATTTACATACAGAATTCTATGAAAAGATGGGTTACCATTTTGTTGAGTCTGAAAGAGAAGAATGTTAAGTTCCAGATAATTTGACGGCGACCACCAACTGAAACCCTAAATTGCCTCGTTATGAAGTATTTATAGCCAACGGACTCGGGTTAGGGTTAAAGTTTAGGGTCCAGGTTCTTCGATCCATTAGGTAGTTATTTTCTTGAACTCTTGGGCTGGCTAATCCGTCAGATAGCATACCCAAACAAGTCCAAAAAGCCCTTATGGTTTTTATTTTCTTACTTTGGGCTTTGACAACGTCAACACTAAAGTTCTTGCTTCTTGGTTTTTTTTTTTTAAATGATATTCGTGCTTAAAAAATGACTAGCATAGTGAAATTCGCCAGAATAAATAGTTTTTTTTTTTTATAGTTTATTTGATTTTTCGATGACATGTGATGGTTTTTACGGTTCGCATGATTTTTGACGGCAATTGGTAAGAATAGTGTAATAAACCATTTTTTATGTTGTTTTTATAATTAAGAATTTAAAAAAAAAAACATAAGTTATAAAAATTTAAGTTGATAATTAATAAGATAGATATATTGATGGGAATTTGTCTAAATATTTAAGGATAATATAAATCAAAGTTTAAGTCATAGAGGTATATTTGTATTTTCAAAAAATGAAATCTTAAGAGATTATGAAAAAATTGTAAATTCGTTATAATGTACTAGATGTGTACTCATGCAATGCATGGAGCTTGATAGTTTCAAGATTAAAAAAATCAAATTTCAATGAATTGACGCGACTAAAGGTGCAACGCTTGGCTTCGGCTTCGCCAACCGTTGGTAGTTAGTGATGGTATAAAAGAATTCTCAAAATTTAAATTTGACTATTCAAGAAAATATTGTGTATAGTTTTATCGTTAACAAATTAATTATTGTTAATTTTGTTGTAAATTAATGAACTTATCGTATTGATAATTGTTAAGTCATGGACATATTAGTAACTTTGGAGTTCTTAAAATTTCAAACTGTAAAACTTGTTGTCAAATGTTTTATATATAGTATATATTATAGATATTTAAATATTTTAATACAGGTAAATAGATGTGGTTTTTATATTCAGGTTACTATTGGACAAAATTTAAATGTTTTATGTATAATAAAATGTTATACTTTTATATCAAAATTTTCTTTAAACATTTATTAATTGATATGTATTACTTTTTATTTAAAATTTTTAATAGTAATAAGTTTTACTCGTGAAGTGTACATTGTTAAAAATGTTGTAATGACTTTAATTATTTGTAATAATTTATATATTTTTATTTTTTGTTAAAAGTTAAAGTGTGTATTGTATCTATTTGAAAGATTTTTTTCATTCTTGATAGTTTCTAGAAAGAAAGAAAAAAAAAAGAAATTATTTTAGTATAAATAGCTAAAATGAAGTAATAGTGAAATGACACATCTTTACTATCTACTAAAGGAGGATGAGGAGTGATATAAGAAATGCTGATGTGTCAATTTTTAGGCTGTCCACGTAGGATTTATGATGTCATCGATGATGAAATTATTAGGTATTTTAAGGTGTTTTAGTATGTGTGAGTCTGACTTCTTTGAGAAGCTTCATCACTTTTCAAATTTCTACCCCTTTCATATTTATAAAAAAAGGTACAACACTCACTTTCTCTCTGCTTCCTCTTTCATTTCAAAAAAAAAAAAATAAAGAAAATTTTAGATTTTCTCTCCCTTCAACATATCTATATCCGATCCATTTTTAGGGTTTCTCCTCAATCTCTTTCTCTATATACATACATACCCTTATTT
>JAOXNX010000028.1:22114918-22130173 GCA_028566075.1 Solidago caesia
CACAATCATATCCGACCACTTTATTGACACGTGGCAGTGCACGGAAAATGGGACACCTCTTTAGCAGCGACGTCGCTACTAAAGAGGTGATCGGGTTACTAATTTGCCTGGTCGGTCCACCACAGGCCTTTATTTTTAAGGATAACTATTCGAAATTTCGAAGTCTATTACAGATAATCATTGTACCACACAAACCTTTGAGTGATGACGGCAGACATGACGGTTTGCAACACTTCCACGCTGGGTTTATATATATAAGGACAAAATGACTTAATTATATATAACTGCCTGTCAATCTATATCTCTTCGCCGGCATTCATCATTTTATATCTCATCTCATACCTTAACTAATCCAGGTACTTTATTATTACTAATAATATCTTAAAGGGTGTTCATAATTTGCTTTTCTAAGTG
Source organism: Solidago caesia (assembly GCA_028566075.1). NCBI lineage: Eukaryota > Viridiplantae > Streptophyta > Magnoliopsida > Asterales > Asteraceae > Solidago > Solidago caesia. The sequence continues at coordinate 22,115,333 of JAOXNX010000028.1, forward strand.
CTTATACTGTATAAAAAACAGAGATCCTTATGTGGGCGTACATTTATTAATGATGTTTTTTTTTTGTATCTATTAATGAAACAGACAAATCATCAATGACATCTGATACTGGTAAGGAGAACTGTATTGGTTGGGCAGCAAGAGATCCTTCCGGATTTCTATCACCTTACAAATTTAACCGCAGGTTCGCTTCCCTTTTATTCTTTCAACTCGTTCAACGAGGATTGAAAGTGACGTTGCACCAATTTTTTGACACTAGCTTGTATCGTTCAACGAGGATTGAAAGTGACCCGTAACACCAAATTTTTAACACTAACTTGTATCCGGACAAAGTAACGATAATGACTACATTGTTTGTTACGATTTTTAGTGGTTTTCAAATATTACGATTTTATAAGAGTTTTTGGTATTTTTGAACTTCCATTTCCCATTCAGTTCAAATATGACTTTATAAGTTTTATTGGTAAGAAAATCTTTCGACAGTTTAGAGTTAGCTACATTGACTGGTATCGCTTATTTTGTTTACCCGCAGCACAAACAAAAAAACATAATGTTTTTGAAAAATATTTAAACTACATGCATTTAACGAACCCGTAGACAGGGCTACCCCTACTTTCAATGTAGTTCCGCCCCTGATTGGTTGATAGTCCTCATAGATTTCTCTTCGTATGTCACTATATCTACAGTGAATGAGTGTAAATAGGTGGTTTCTGACATGAAAGTTTCATCTGTAGGGGTTGTTATAATTTGTTAGGCTGGCCGGTACGGGCTACCCAACTTGGGGCGACTCGCGCCATGTGGCGCCAAGTCACCAAGTTGGGCATCCCCCAAAAAAAGGGGGAGTGGGGGTCTCCGGGTTTTGTTGTTGAAGAACGCGAAAGAAACAGGCATTTTGGGCGAGCCACAGAGGTCGCCGGCACCCCTTATCGGGGGGGGGGGTTGTAGCCGGCGATCCACAGGCGATTAGGGCCTGGGTCGCCGGGCTAACCGCCCCATACCGGCCAGCCTTAGGTCCACAACAATTCAGAGACTCTATAACATAAAGGCATCCTTTTTCGATACTTTAACCTTAATGACTTTGCTTGTGTTCGGAAAGTTAATAAACACTAGCATTAGAGTAATTTATTGAATAGATGGGACTTGAATCCCTGAACTTCAAGATATTACGATCTAGGTAATGGGTCAAGTAAGCACCAAGTTAAATGCTTGATGGCAGAAATCTTGAAAATTAATTGATTGTTTCCGATGTTAGCTAAGGTTATCGGTTATCCTGCTTGGTCTACAAGAAACTATGTTTAAAGGTTTTAACAATCTTCGTGAAACTAACCAGGGATGTCGGGGTTGACGATGTTTCACTAACCATCACCCACTGTGGAGTCTGTTATGCGGATGTTGCATGGACAAGGAATGTACAAGGGCACTCCAAGTATCCCCTGGTACCTGGGTATGTGTTAAAATCTGGATATGTATGTAAATAACATGATACCGTTTTTTACTTGGTGCTTTCGTAGATAAATTTTTTGTTATCGTTGCCAGTCATGAAATTGTTGGAATTGTCAAAGAGGTTGGATCAAATGTTAAACGGTTCAAGATTGGCGATCATGTCGGAGTAGGCACTTATGTCAATTCTTGTAGAGAGTGCGAGTATTGTGATGATGGGCTTGAAGTCCAATGCTTAAAGGGAGCTGTACTCACATTTGATGGAATCGACACTGATGGCACAATAACGAAAGGAGGATATTCATCATATGTTGTTGTTCACGAAAGGTAAACAGGCTATTCTTTGATGCCATATAAGAAATTCATAGAAAAGTAATTAAAATTCTAATGGCACGTTGAATTAATGTACAGATACTGCCATAGAATACCAGGAAACTACCCGTTAGCTTCGGCAGCTCCTTTGCTATGTGCTGGAATCACTGTATGGACACCGATGATACATCATAAAATGAACCAGCCTGGTAAATCTCTAGGTGTTATCGGGCTTGGTGGTCTTGGACACATGGCCGTGAAGTTTGGGAAATCTTTTGGACTAAAGGTATCTGTTTTCAGCACTAGTTTGTCTAAAAGAGAGGAAGCATTGAACTTGTTGGGAGCAGACAATTTCATCATCTCGACGAATGACCAGGAGATGAAGGTGAATTCCGTATCCCTTAGTTAACGATAAATTGGCTCTTTTTAATCTTGCATTGATATAGATTCAATTAGTTCCCAAGATGAAGCTAATAAACAGAATTCATCAATATCGACTCTGCAAAGTTTACTGGTTGACCAGAAAGGTCAAAGTTTAAGACTTTGTTTGGAACAATTAATTAAAGAGTTGGCTTTTCATTGCAGGCAATGGAGAAATCTTTCGACTTCCTGATTAATACGGCTTCTGCAGATATTCCATTTGATCAATACTTATCATTGTTGAAGAGCGGAGGTACACTAGCCTTGGTTGGCTTCCCGCGTGAAGTGAAGTTTAATCCAGGAAGCCTTATTCTAGGTATGATGTCAGTGTTCTTTTATTTTCTCCATTTCTCTCTTGCAGTGACCCGTCTCAAAATTGTTAATAGTGCTCTACCTTGTGTAATATGAGTAATACATTCAATCCAAAACGCCAGTAATCAACCATGTATTGACAATTGTCATTGAATTGATAGGTATGAGAAACATATCGGGAAGTGTAACAGGCGGTACAAAACAGACTCAGGCAATGCTGGACTACTGTGCAGACCATCAGATCTACCCAAACATAGATATTATCCCTATTCAGTATGCAAACGAGGCTCTTGAGAGATTAATTAAGAAGGATGTCAAGTATCGTTTTGTGATCGATATTGCAAACTCCCTAAAGTAAGATGATGCCAAAGCTACGCATACTTTAGTGTCATATACATCTTACCATAGATTTGAAGTTCATTTTCCAGCAAGAAATAAAACAGCATCTGAAAATTACCATCATAGTGAAGTATGATCATTCTTGATAGACATGATATTCGAGTTTAATTTAGCATTTTGCAAAACGTTTACAACTATCTGCATCTACGATCATCCACCCTATCGTGCAACTATTATGTATATGGCAAGACGTATACAACTGATTACATGCCTATTGTCTGTGTCTGGAAATACAAGTTTGAATGGTTGAACCAATGAAGCGATTTGGATAAATGACATGTTTGTGTCTTTGAACAACACTGTTCTGTTTTGTTGTGCAAAAACTTCAAATTGAATGGTTTGATTTCCAGTAGGAATGCTAGTAAAATGATAGAACAAGATCATGTGACAAAAATCTAAATTAAGCTATCACAACTATTTCAAGTTGGGTGATGATCCGTAAACCACTACCTTTTAGCCGTACACCATCAAACATGTTTTAAGGTATTGTACAGTATAACAACTTAAAGCATGTTTAGTGGTGTACGGCTAAAAATTGGTGGTGCACAGGTCACTGCCCTTTCAAGTTACCAAGTCTATATTGGAATTAGAATTATATATTTGTATTATATACTTATTATTATTATTTTATTATTACTATTATTATTATTATTAGTATTATTATTATTATTATTATTATTATTATTACATTTAGTGACAACATTTTAATATCAAAACACTATATTGAAGACCAACCAACTTTCATCTTGATCCGATGAACCAATTTGAGAGGATATTGATCATATTCCATATACATGTTAACGAGTTTGAACTTCTTTATGTCAAATGATACATAAGTTGTTTATGCTTTTGAATCATTCGGACTGATGGCTCCGTAAAATCGGTAGATAAGACATTTTGATTCGGTTAATAGATAATCCTTTGAGAATGTTGAAGAATTGATCACCATCACAGTTACGATTTGCACAACTAAAAGTAGATAATGACTTGATTTAAATTTACTAGCATGGTACCCGCGCAATGCGGTGGCGGTGACGGCGACTATTGGTGATGGCGGCGACGTCAAGGGGCGTAAGTTTTGACTTTTGATGTATAAGACTTCACCTTCTGATATATTATTTAGAAAAATCGCTCAATATTTCTCCTTAAGTTCTTGGTTGTGGTTGACTTTCAAGATATGTTAGAACAATTAATTAATTTATCAAAAATATTTTTGTGACCCGGTTTAAAGTATTAATCTATACTAACTAGATTATAAATCATTTGATTCTTGTCTTAAAATTTTATGTAATTTTTAAGAACAAAAAATTTACAATTCTATCCTTGTATTTTATAATTTATACCATTGTATTTAATACTACATTTTAACATTTATTACACTATTATTTAATTAGTTAAAACAAATTCAAAATAACTAAAACAAATATTAAATTAATTACAATCAATCCAAAAGTCAACATATTAATATTACTAGCAATGTACCCGCGCGATACGCGGTATTGGATGATATAAAAAATAAAATAAATTATAGTGTATATGAAATTCGTAAATTTCATTCAATACATGCATCAAAAGGTGATGGTGGCAGGCGCGGACTGCCGGTTCTAATCTGCATAACACACGAGTATATAAAAAATGTGTTTGCTATTATTGTTAGAATATTTAAAATTGATTATTTATATTAATATAAAAATAATATACAGTTAATTAATATATAAATAATATAAATATTAAATGATAGTAAATGATATGATAAATAAGGAAATATTTAAAAATTTTAAAAATTAAGACACCAAGCATATGCTTTATTAGGTAGTTTATATTATTATTATTATTATTATTATTATTATTATTATTATTATTATTATATTTGAGCTATATTGATATAGATCGACTTGACCTCTTTATTTATCATTCTCATTATATTGTACTGCTTAGATTACAAATAATAAATAGAAAAACATTTTTAAAAAATAAAATTTTCAATGTGCTTGTTATGCTTATTTTATTTAAATTTTTGAACAAATGAAGGAGACCGGTGAACATTTAAGAGGGTGTCAATGGCAATGACGTTGGTGATGGGGGTGGGATGCGTAAAGGTGACGTACTCCATGTGTATTACAAACCGAATGTGACCATATACACATCTGATCATTGAATGCCTTAATAATTTATATTAAATGGTGGCGTGAGTTGGTGTAGTATGACACCTTGTATAAAATGATGAGTTTTTGATTTGATGGGTTAAAAACTTGAAATGAATTGACAATATGCTATTGATCGTTGGTGTGAGTTTGTGTATCATAACATCCTCCTTAGTCCTCCCTACAACCAAATGCTAAATGTGATAATGATCATTGTTAATACAATCTGGTGCGTTTATTTATTTATTTTACCTTATTTTTGTTGTGTCATGTTTTTTAATATTTAATATTTATTTGTTTTTATGTTTTTTTATAATTAATTATATCTAACTTTAAGTTTTTTTTTTTTTTTTTAGGGTTTTAAAATTTTTTTAGTCATGCTTTTAACTAATGTTTATTCATTTGTTATCTGTTTTCTATAATTAATTATATCTAACTAATGCTTTTAGTCATTCCTTTTATGTTAGAAAAAAAAAAAGATACATGCGACAACGTGCGGATATAATCTTCTCATTGACAAAATAATTTCCTAGAAAAAAAAAATACGTTGGCAATTGGCAAAGAAGGCTTTTATGTACGAGAAGCAAAGTAAAAAGAACAAAATAAATATACCAAAGTACGTGTAATTCGTCCAGCAATGCCAGAACATAAATGATTTCAATATAAATATTCTTAAACAACATATAAAATCTATTTTTTTTAATCAAAAATTCGCTTCAAGCTTTTTTTAACTTGTTATTCTTAAAAAAAAATAAAAATGGATAAGAGTGAAGTTCTCAACCCCAAGTTGTACATTTCCAACATAGTGAGAACGGGAGAAACCGAGAAACTAGAAAGACAAGTTTTTTGTTTATCTTTCAATCTTTGTCTCTTCAATGGGGTAGTTTAGGACGCATTGAAGCTTCCTTCCTTAAAATATTACTTGGTCAAATTTTCTTCCTTTTCCCTCTTTTGGGCTTTACTTGTCAAACCTTTTCACTCCTGTTTCCATCATCCATCCAACCCACCTCTCTGTTTTCCACACACACACACACACACAATTGTATCATCTCTAATCAAATTTCCCACCTGGGTTTGATTCCATTCCCCTTAATTCCCCCAAAGTTTCACCTTTTTTCACCAATTTAAAATTCTTGATAAAAATTGCCAAGATGAAATGTTTTAGTATTTTTAGCTCAAAGAAAAGAGGGAAATCATCTCCTGAGCTTAGGGAAGAAAACCCATCAAGGAAACCAACTACAAGATTGGTGAAATCAACTGGGTCAATAGTATCTTCACCAAGAAGTATACCTGAATTGTATAAAGAAAAAGGACATAATTTGAGAAAGTTTTCATTTTCAGAGCTTAGAAATGCAACTAATAATTTTAATAGGCTGTTAAAGATTGGTGAAGGTGGATTTGGTAGTGTTTATAAAGGCTCAATTAAACCTCTTGATGGTCAAGGTGATCTTTTTGCTGTTGCTATCAAGAAACTTAATAGAAATGGCATGCAGGTATACCATCAAAAAATATCTCATTCTTTCTTTTTTTAATATATTTTTTTTTGTAATGTTTGTTTTTTTGTGTAGTTCAAGAATACATTGTTTTATCTTTTTCAATTTATATTTGTTTAATTTTTATGATTTTTGTGTGTGGATATGCTAGGCATGTGGGAATTGATGGTTTGGATTCATTTGATTGACATCTTATTCAATTAGAGTTCACTTTTTTCTTTTGCATCATAAGGAAGTTGGATCAAATAATCAATTCGCTTGAGTCTGAAAAACAATGTGATCAAGTTTTAATTGCCACATTTTAGGTTATCATTTACCTTTTACGATTTGTGCTATGTTTTTGGAGATATAATTTATTTCAACCCAAAAAGTGCACTGCCTTTCGGCTTTATCTTGTCCTTCATGACAATAAGATGCCCGCATCTATTTATTTCATGGTTTTATGGTCATTTTGCTTAAAGAAGCATGCTTTTCGACATTGTTATTTTTATTGTACGATTTGTAGGGGCATAAAGAATGGCTAGCAGAAGTTCAGTTTCTTGGTGTTGTTGATCATCCTAACCTTGTAAAGCTTTTGGGATACTGCTCAGCAGATGGAGAACGAGGGATACAAAGACTATTAGTTTATGAGTACATGCGAAACAAGAGCCTGGAAGATCATCTTTTTGGCCGAGCATTGCCTCCACTTTCTTGGATAAGGAGACTAAAAATCCTCTTAGGCGCAGCTGAGGGTCTCACTTATCTTCACGAAGGTTTAGAAATCCAGGTATGTTTCACCATTACAAATCACACACATGGTTGTATGCAAAAGACGGTAGATATGTGGTTTAACGATCTATATATATACATTCATGCTGATACAATTTGCTGTCTATCTTGGGAAAGTGATGAGGCAGAACAAAAGTACAAATACAATGTATAAAATACACTTTGAGTAGAAAAAAAGCTTTTGATGTTACAATAATTCTCAAGGTTGCATAGGAGATGTGTTAAAGAAATTAAGTGATTAGTACACCACAACTTATTGTGATTTGATAAGTTTATCCTCACAACATAAGAAAAGACAACAAAGTGTTTGAAATGTAACGCTTAAGTTGTCGAATGAAAACGATCTGTCTTGTACAAATCATTTCTCAAGAAGGCTATACATTTGACAGAAGATTATTGCCTCAGTTAACACATTAAAATCAGAAAGTGCTGAATTCACACAATTTACATTCAAGTAAAACAAAAAAATCTAGAAAAAACTGATAAAGTTAAATTCAGTCCCCGAAATGAAAGAAATTGGGCTTGACCTGTCACAACTTATCTGTGGACTGCTCACCACCCCATAACTTCTTGTCGCTTGAATGTTATGAATGGTTGCTGCCTGTTTGTCATGCTCCCAGTGTTTCATGGAGTAGCTCACTCGGTAATTTGCTCTGCATTAGGTGATATTTCGTGACTTCAAGTCTTCGAATGTGTTGTTGGACGATAACTTCAACGCGAAACTTTCAGATTTTGGTCTTGCTAGAGAAGGACCACAAGGGGACCAGACTCACGTATCTACAAGGGTTAGTTCTTCCGTACCAACCGGCTACCATGTGGCCAACCTACCCCTCAATGACTTCACTCAAACTTTTATGCTAACTTGTCATCGTTTCCAGCCTGTAGGGACATACGGATATGCTGCCCCGGAATACGTTGAAACAGGTCACCTTAAATCAAATAGCGACTTATGGAGTTTCGGAGTCGTACTGTACGAAATTTTATCTGGCAGAAAGGCTATAGATAGAAACCTACCACAACCTGAACAAAAACTTATTGAATGGGTGAAACAGTTCCCAGCCGATAGCAAAAGGTTTCGGATGATCATGGATCCACGTTTAAACAATCAATATACACTTGGTGCTGCCCGGAAAGTTGCAAAACTGGCTGATAGCTGCCTGCGCAAGAACCCTGATGATCGACCCACAATGAGTAGAATAGTCGAGGTCTTACAAGAGGCAATTAGAGAATCAGAAGACAGTAGCATTTCTGAAACCCGAAGTCCATTACCGGAGCCATCTACACGAAGAATGGTTCATGTTTCTTAGGTAGGACTAACAATTTGATTGTTATGATCCGGTGATTATAATTAAAAACCAAATGTTCGGTGTTTTGGGCTAATAATGTTCTGTTTTTTTTTTTTTTTTGGTGTGTGTTCATAGGTTACATTAAGAATGGAGTTGTGAGCTTTTTGTTGCTTGGAGACTATGTGGTGCAAGGCAATATTTTTTATTTTTTTGTATGAATGAATGTATAAAAAGAAAAGTAGGTTTCATATGATCAAACTATGCGATTAGGATGCTAATAAGAGTTTCTCTTGTACATACATATATTACGGGGTGTTTTTAAGTGTAATAATAATATTCTTATTAACGTTTTTATTTTAAGATGGTAGTTAATAGATTTATTTGTCAATTTTGTTTGCAAGATGGTTGGATAATGCAAGACATTTTTACATAACGTGTACGTGGTATGAGAGCGTTTATGATAAATACAAATTTACAGTGAATATATATATATAATACGTATATATATATATTCGTATCAATTGCTTATTTGTGATCACAAAACTTTTTCACGCCGCCTATTAGAAGATATTTATATTATCTTGTTGTAAAAGATGATCAAAAATCTCACATTTATGACTTACACGTTAATTTGTTTAATTTTTTTCGCCAAAGTCAGTATAAAAGATAAGAATGCTAAACTAACCATGAGCAAAATTAGTTGTTAAAAAAAAACATGAACAAAATCCACATAAATATATAATTTAAATTTAAATTTGTTATTGAAATTGTTTTAAACAAATATGATGATTAATAATATCAACCTGTGACCACCACACCACTTTAAAACGATTAGCTATTTTAAATTCTGCTATTAAATACGGGTTTACAAATCCTTGTTATCAATTATATATGTATACTAAAAACGGTTCACTGAGTTTCATGCCATTTACTTTTCACTTTAGTATCTATTGGGCTTGGCTTTAATATATTTGGGTCGTTCTAACGGTATCATGCATACGGACTATAGATTTGTGTGCCTTTTTTTTTTCTTATGATGAGTGACAAAGAGATAGGTCAGTGATGTATAAATTTATGTATCTATCTAAATATTAAATACAAAGTTTGATTGTGAACCCATATATTTTTTTTTTCTATATATTTTCATTATAAGATTTTGAGTTAGCTTTTCTTTTAAATTATGTTTTAAGTAAAGTAGATATGCTTTTTATTGGGCTATAAATCTTACATAGTAAATTTTTAGGTTTTATATCTGGCTTATTCTACTTTTATATTTTATAACAACTACAGTTGAATGACAAATCACTAACATTTTTGTGTAGTATCCATAACATTTAAAATGATATTATAATTTTTACGTCTAACTCTTTAATAAACAAAAAAAGAAAGAAAGAAAGAGAAAAAGAGCACGTATATGATATGGGTGCTCATATTAGTACCATATGAATTAATAAATCTACAGTAACTGGGCATTACATATTTATTTATATAATATGCTGTAAAGCTTATACATTATGGTATATTTATCAAATTTTGTGGTACATTTATCATTTCCGATATGATATACCTCCATAAAACCCTCAAACATAAACAGACACTCACTCCCCATAGTAGATACAGAAGAATCTATTTATTTATTATTATTTGTATATGTGAAAAATGGTGAAGAGGTTTACATTGATTGAAACATTAGCATCCGCCGGTCTCTTTTCAGCCGTTTCCTTCTGGTAATTATTTATTATTTCCAGCCCCCCCTTATACGTCTATATATATATAATCAATCAAATCTGTTATTAATTTGTATAATAATAATAATAGGTATGGATTTATGATCGGCAGAGAAACATCTCGGAAGGAATTAGGCGATTTAATCGCCGATCTTCGCCGTCAAAATCCTGATTCTAATCCTCCTGACCCTCCTCCACATTCTTCCTAATTCTGGTAAGGCCACATACATCTGAGTCAAACACCCATCTTAACTGTCTAACCTGAACGGATAAAATTTCATAAGTTTACTCACTTTATGTGTGTGTATATATATATATATTTAAATGAATAGAGTAGTTGTGTTTAACTTTTTATTTGATCTGTAATAATAGTTGTATCCATTTATGATTATAAAGTGCATTTGATAACTTCCTAAAATTGATGTTAATTTAAGTTAAAAATATATATTTTTTCTATTAAATGTTTATTACCACATTGAACTTGTTAATATGATAGTACTAACTTTCTCTAGACCGAATAATGTTTGGTTGTGCTGTACACATTACGAGAATAGATTGTTTCGGTTTTCCTGTTTTTGGGTAAAAGGGATTTTACTCTTTTGTTGAAAAGGAGATAAGTTAGTGAAATTAGAGCATCAGGTATGGTCACTCTGGACTATAGATGACCACAGTTTTTCAAATAAAAACTCAAAAAGATTCCCCTGTGAGTTAAAGCAAATTGGCTCTTCAAAGGACGACCCCCCTATACACTGAACAGATGCCGAATATTACAGTGTGGGATACCGCTCCATGCCGGATGCCACATCAACGACATGGTTCCACCTTGATACCATACTTGGTGCTCTTTGACGATGTAGCTACACATTGTGTTTGAAATGTTTTACTGACTAGTGACTACTTTTTGCATAGTTGGAGACATACATCTGTGTACAAGATTCGTCTTTTTTATACGATCTCTTTTCTTTGTTTTTGCTGATACGATGGCAGAAGTAAGAAATGCTGTTGATTGGTTTATATGTTGGCTGTAATTAAGCGAGTCCAAATTGTAAATCAGCAGTGGTTTTCGTTTGTAAAAGGCCTGTATACTGAATCTACAAGGGATGTGATGTCAATGGTATAATTACAGGCATGGGTTGGGTACACTATGCACTTAGTTCCAGTTGTAACGGATGTTGGAAGAGTCATTGGATCACTTCATGTATTATGTGTTTCATGTATAAAAGGGCACATGTTATACCTTAATGAACGCTTAAGTTCATCTTTTTATCATTCAGGGCAACCATGATGTTAATAGAATATTGATTTTGCTTTTGCTGGCCTTAATTCTGCTATTTTGTTATACATGGTAGTAACTAGTAAGGACTAAGGAATGCTAAAGATGAACGTGCGATTGTAGGGTCTTGTGTGTGTCAGTTAGTCTTTATCTATAAATGATTCCATCAAAATGCAATTTCTCGTTATCAGTATAACGAATGATTTTCATTTCTGAACTTAGAGTTTCTGTTGGTTTTATTTGCTGTTATCTATACATGAGTTTGATACATGCAGGTGCTTTCGACCAAGGATCATAGCTTCAAGTAGGTGGCTTTGAGAAATCAACTAACATCCTGTTCTATTATCCTTCTTAGAAGCCATGTGTGGGTTCTGCTACAAAGAGAATTAGCATGTCTTTGAGGGCATTTTTATTAGTATTTTGTATCTTTAACTTAACTCCCAAATGTGCCCTTAAGGGGCAGGTAGCTGTAACATTAAATTACATATGGAATGAAATGAATACCTAGTTTGGATTAGCTCAGTTAAAAGCTTCATAGTTCTATGCTATAGCTTTATTTTGAATCCTGGGTTTATTTCAAAGGTGGTTCTTTTGACTCTATAAGGTATAAGTTGCTATACATCATTGCTTTTTTCTTCGTTTTTACTCGCACAAAATTAGAAGGTTGTGATTGATAAACGTTAGTCATTGGGATTTTCCGGTTGGCACCTTGACCTGCTTGCTTGGTCTGAAACTAAATGTAATATTATGTTAGGAGGTTAATTGAGGTGGCATATGTTAATTAAGGTTAGAACTTAGAATTGGGTGCATGACTTGAACCTTTGCTTTGTTCAGAGGTCGACTACTCAACTGTCTCTTACAGGTAAAATAGTTAATTCTGCTTCATATTTAGAAGTTATAAAGGCTTAACAAATCAGATATATGATTTGCAGCAGATTTTTTTTAAAATTTTTTTTTTTTGCTTTTCTAAAAAAGAAAAAAAAATCTCCTTAAATTTCATCAAGTCTGTGCAGGTAAACCACAAATTTTCTCTTTTGGTGTAGGGCTTTTCATTTTACAGTATAGGATTTCTTCCTTCGTTCATCCATCGATCCATCTGACTTGTGGTTTTGTTGGTTTGGAACTTTATCATTGTACGTTTTACCTGCTATATTGATGAGCTTTGCAGTCATTTAAAAGCGCATTTGATTTAAAGAGAAAGATGCAATTGTGCTTTGAGTTTTAGATGGTAGTTTTCTGTTTACGGTTTTGCATGCATCCTCTTTACTAAAAATTTCAGTGTGTCTAACATATCTTGATATCATCTCTTTATCTTGATATCAATTATACAATTTACTAATCAAAACACATCACAAGTGTAAACTATAATTCCCTAAAGAGCTAAAACTCATTGTTGTACGTGTACACCGGAAAATAAACTGGTAACGACATTAATTTAATAATACAAAATAGATAAATCAATGTATAGATTATTAATTAATAACTAGAAAATGTACCCGCGCAATGCGTGGAGTAAATGAGTTCTCAATTTTTTTCCACGTGTGAGTCTATATTTGAATTTAAAAACAAAATTTCGTAAACTTCGAACATGGAGCAAAGAATGCTAATTTAGATTATCTAATACTAAGTGTTTTTGAAAATTGTACTGAAATATTGTATGATAAAAATAATTAGATAAAATAGTATAGATTAATAATAGAAAGACTTCATGATAAATAGTATAATTAATTAATTACCATAAGTAAGAGTTCTTAAAATATTCAAAAATTAAGACACTACCCATCTCTTTCATAAGGTAGTATAGATTATATGTAATGTACATAATATTATTTTATAGTGTACATAATCTATACACTAAAAATGTATATTATCAATACTAAAATATATAGCCCGTGTACATTTAAATACATTTAGTCCCATGTCAAATACACGAGAAGTTAACGACGTTTTTAAAATAAAATGAATTATTAAATAAATGCAAATAAAAAATCTTATAAATTCAAAATTAAAAATATAAGAAAAAAACAAATTGATAATTTAAATGTAAAAAATGTAAATAAAATCAAAATAAAATAATGTAATTCTAAAACAACATATATTTTATTTCATCTTTTATAATAATTTTTTGTAGATGAATTTGTTTTATTATTTTTTTTGATCTTCCATGTTTGATGCATATCAACACCATGAGATCTTTTTTATTTAATTCAAGAGATCGCAATATACAATTGTCCATGCGACAGGTCCTTAATTAGTCAATTTATGTATACTTTTAAATTATTAATAATGGAGATACACCTTGTATAAATTTTTTTTTTTTTTTGAAAACTAATTGATATATAAACTTTTATTATTATTTAAGGTTAAAAAATAATAAATTGTATGTTAATATTATATATAGTGTATATTATTAATAATATACACGAAACTAAAGTTTCCGAGTCTTAAAATAGATAATATATTTGCGAAAACGGAGTTTTGATCATTGGCAATATGTTTAATCATGTTAAAACTAAACCGTGATGGATTTATTTTACGCAAAATAAAACCAAAAATCAAATACGTGTTTTCGGGCAGCCTGTGTAAACCAACGAAGAAAAGTTCATGCTAGGAGTTTTTATTATTATTTTTTCACTTTAGTTTCTGGACTATTTGAAGCCTTTTCAAATAATTATGTAAGTTTTTGTTAATTAAAAGTTTGCATTCTAATTTCATGAGAATTTTACAACTATTAGAATTAACATATATCGTTACTATTCCGCATCGTTGCGTAGGAAACATTAAGGGGTTGTTTGAATGGAATTTGATGGAAATGAATTTGAAATTTTTATAATAATCTAGCATGACATAAAAGATAATCCAAATTCTTTTTCATTAAGTTCTATTAGAATCTTTGAATCAAACGCCCCTTAAATGTATAACAATAAACTGACATGATCCTTTTATAATTGGTATATAAGTATGTGGAGTCTTATCTTTGTCTTTGAGTACAAAAATAAGCCTAAATATATCTATATATGTTGTTTAATTTAGATTTGTTTGAGGATTTGATGAATAATTTCGGTTTTAGAGTTATAGATCTTTATTAAGGTATGCATATCTAATCTTATTTTAAGATTGTTTTTGATTCGTAACATATCTTTTGCCTACATATCTTAATATATACTAAAAGACAACTGACCTAACCTCAATTGACCAATCACAACTCTTGATTTCACTAAATTAAGTTATTAAACATGTGACTAAATTATATTATTTAAAAAAAAT
>JAOXNX010000028.1:22142073-22153779 GCA_028566075.1 Solidago caesia
CATGGGTCTCTACAAAATACATGGTTCGAAGTGTGATCTCCGTGAATTTCATGTAAAACCAACCATCAAACTGGTTTTGTTTTACTTGTTGTATTACATTGCTCGGCTATTAATAATACAAATCTTATTACTACATTTTGTGAAAATGAATCAATTATGATCACATATTTACAATCTGTCCACCACGGAACTAGAACACAACCTCAAGGTCCTTAGTTAGTTAAGGTTGTATTATCTTTTGGACGTTTCTATTACAAGTTGGGCTAATTTCACAATGATATGATGCCGTTCGGCGCTTCACCTCTTTGGATCTGGTATCTCTTAAGGTTACATATATATTAAATCTTTTAGTTTTGTGTTTGTGACTAGTTAATGGAGAATTCTATAAAGATTTATTTCTGAGGTATTGGAATATGAGATATTTGTCAATTTACTTCTAGTTGCAGTCCTAGCATTTTAGATCTCATATATATACACATAGAATTCACAAAAACTAACAGTAACACAAACACATACATCCACAAAAATAGTGCACAAGATGATAGATGTAAATGGCATAATTAAACATGCACATATATAGCAGAGTTTGGTCATGGCCCTGTTGGTATTGATCTTGCTATGATGAACAAAAATCACAGGTATGGATATATAAACTTGCTATTAAATTAATACTTGCAAATCTTGTTCATACAATCTTACAGACTTTCATTTGATATATGTATATACCCTTTTATACAGACACACACACACTTGTAAACTTGCGGTGGTTGTGGCTTATATAGCCAATGAACCGACACCATCCAACAGATACAACTTTTCCACATATAACCGTATTTCGGTTATAATCTTTCTAACTTGACACTTTTGGTCCTAACTTTACAATACACACAGCGGCGGAGCTATGTGGTGGCCAACTGGCCAAGGTTGGTCGTGGTAACCCCACAATGTCTATAGAACTCTTTATTTCTAGTACTATTTTTATGAATTTATTTAGTTTAAAGATAATTGGCAACCCAACAAAATATACACTTAAAATCTCATACACTCAATTTTACCGTTGTTAGTATTATGTGTTGGAAATCAGGCCCCAAATATACACTCACTTAATACTCTAAATAAACTCGGACTACTAACAAACTACTAACCCACTACATGACTCATTCAACTAACTGCCCCACGTGCATGACTAGCAAATCATATTCATAATTCCACTAAATTCGGTCATCTTGAGAGCATGTAACTCATGTGATATTTGATCTCTACATGATCGACCCATTACCAACTTAAACCGGTATCCGACTCAACCCCTAAACAAACCCGATTAAATCCAACATCATGAAAACTATTCGGCAACCCTAGACTGAAAATCCTGGCTTCGTCACTGAATACACATACTAAATATGCTTTCAAATTTTACACATTTAACCCAAAGTTTAGGACAGACTGGGAGACAGAGGGGAGGCTCTATTCAACCATTCTAAAAAAGACTTTAACTATCAACAGGCCCAACAGTCCTCCTACCTCATGGATTCCCAGAGCTCAAGTACTCCTGGCGCCACCAAAGCGTCTACCTTGCCTCCCATGGTTACCATGTAGTGGCACCAGATCTTCGTGGCTTTGGTGACACCACTGGAGCCCCAACCAATGATGCCACAAAGTTTACCACCTTTCATGTGGTTGGTGATCTGGTGGCGCTCATCAATACAGTGGCGGGGCCACCCCACCCATTCTGCCCAAGGTCCTAGTAGAGGACTCGCAAGATAATCTGCCTTCATGGTTGTCCGAAGAAGATGTCACATACTATACAAGTAAATACGAGAAAGCAGGCTTCACTGGTGGCCTAAACTATTATTGAGCAATGAACTTGTAAATTGCACTTCATCTAAATTCAAGTCTTTTGGTCAGAAACTATCTGATATTGTTTCTGTTTGGTAGGAATTGGGAATTGACTGCACCATGGTCCATGGACTGGACCTCGAGTGGAAGTACCTGTTAAGTTTATTGTGGGTGACATAGATTTAACCTACAATTCAATGGGGGTTCAGGATTATATACACAAAGGCGGATTTAAGAAGGACGTGCCCCTCTTAGAAGATGTAGTTATAATGCAAGGCGTCGGGCACTTTCTCCATGACGAAAAGCCCAATGAAATCAACGAGCATATTCACCACTTTTTCAAACAGTTCTGTGAGGCATTCTAATGATTATTGTGTTTATTGAAGTAAGGTAAGTATACAACTAATAGGAAACATGTGAGTGTCAACTGTTTGTATGAAATAAGCAAATAAACAACTTTTTCCTAGCCTTGAGATAAAAGAGAAACCACATATAACTAAAACAGTAATAATTTCGTGGGACGAGCAAAAGACCATGCACAAATTAGCAAAAGAACTTTACACACTTAAACGATACATATGTTATACTTGAATTAAGACTTCAGGAAAAATGTAAGATACATATTGCATAATACATGAGCAAATACTTACGACTCTGGTAAGTTTGAAGGCTGTCCAGTTTGTGTCATGGGGCTAGGAAAATTTGCAGTAACTTGAGTCACATTGTCAGATGAAGTTGTATTTGACTGCACATATGTTTGCAAACATAAGGAAACCATGCATTAAAAAATTTGAGAAAGGATAACCAACAAAATTATGGTATGATCAGAAGTTGAAGGCATAATTTACCATTTGTTCAAGTGAACTCTGTGGCTCAATAAGTGGAACATTCTGAGACTGGAGTTGACGATCCTTCTTTTCACGTAGAAGGACGATTACACATTTACACGTGAAAAACATCAAAATCATAGCTAACATAGTGAATACAATGGATTCGATCACAATCACTGATCCAAGAGCTGTATATCATGTAATAAACATTTAAACATATGAATTAGACAGTAAATAAACTGTAATTCACTTAGACCTATATAAAAGCTAGAAACTAATTATTATCAACTTACAATGAGCTGCCACCGAACTCACCGGTGTGCTTGTAATTAAGTTTATAGTAGCCTCGGAAATTAGAGGCACTGAAATCTTGTCTGTACAATCTTGATAGCACCCATACCACCCCAAATCATTTATACTTATCCTAAGGTCTTCACCATGTCCGTCACCCTGTGATTGCAGATACTTAAATAGTTAGGCATGTGTTTTGTGTGTAATTTAATAAAATTTACTTTCATAGTTTCATACGTTGATTATATAGGTACTAAAAACAGAAAGTATAATTCTCACATAATAAAGCAGTTTCTCGAGAAGGCCATTGCAGTGATTGATTGTTCCTTGGAATCTAATGCCTTTTGCTTTGACTGTGAAAATTTTTGAGATTTCTACAAATGATTGAAGAGGTTGCCACTGCTTACTATTGTTCAACTTCAATTCAGTTGTACTTGTAAGCTCCGATGGCAGCTTGGCCGAGAAGAGTCCAGAAGAAACTTCCACAGAAAACATGACCCGAAAGTCAGTCTCATTGCCTGCAACTTAAACTGGCATAAATTAGCAACCACAATTGTTTATATATTGGAATATTACTTTATGTTATGAGGTAAAAAATCAAGTATGATTCAAACATTAATATTATTATACTTGTTTTCTGTGTACTCTATTTTTGAAATTTTGAAGTGTGTAGATCTATCGGAACTATATTTTAAAAATTTTAAATCACATGATAAAGTACCCGAAAAGTGAAGGTGATCTGGATCCCCAACTGAGAAGTTGAAATTATCACGATCTTTATCAAAGATCAGGAACCCTTTGTCTTCTGTCGGGTTGTCCAAGACGATGAACTTAGGTACATTAATGAATGGCGGATCATTGATTGCCTCCACAAAGATTGGAATCTCCAAATCCCTTGTACCATATACACTAATGGCGGAGAGCCTAATACTATCAGTGCCGCTGAAATCATCTTCTCTGATCCATATATTAACCATGACATAATAGTAAAACAATACTTTTGGCATTATATAAAAGTAAAACCGAAACATGGTAAAGGAATGCAAAGAAATTATTAGTTTAGTACCCTATGTATTTGAGTGACTTGAGGGCTAAGTTGATCACTTCCAACCGACCAGTTAATTTTAAGTATTCAGGCTTTCCTTCCATTTTATTAACAGAAAGTTCGTTCCCCATGGGATCCCAAAGTAGCATCGAAAGAGGAGAGAGGAAAACTGTGCCATGGTCTGCACTGAGCTTAACAGATATATTCTCTAGGGGATCTGAATATTTAAGCTCAATGCTAGTATAGCCACTGTGAAAAGAAACTATTAGTAACAGGTCAATTCGGGTTGTGATATATTGATAATGGGTAAAATGTAGAAAGTTAGCTAAAATTGAAATGGGGTAAACGGGTCAAGTTGCTAAATGCGTAAGCAAATGATTCAAATATCCTAAGCTTCTCAAAGAAACTATATTGCTATATTAATACATTCCGGTAATTATTTACAGAAAACTTATAGAAGGACTCGAAAAACGTTGGTGGCTCGGTCCAACCCTACCTGACCCGTTTGACCCGCACATTAAATTACCCATTTTGACATGCCATAACTTTTACCTGATGAAATTTTTTGCTGAAATCATGAAGTAATAATACCACTAAACATTTGAAAAGTTCTATACCAAAAACACCTTACCCAAATTTAGGACTCGGTATATTTTCAGTTGCTTGCAACTGTTTTGGGGAAGAAATAAACTGTGGAGGATTGGGTAGGACATATATCTTTACACCACCAGAAGCGTAGTATTTATCACTTTGTATTACATATTTGAAACCATCATTTCCATAAAATCCCTTATATGGTGTATATCTGAATAGAGCTCCATACTGCAAAAGTGAACCATGTCTGGGCTGCCAAAACAATGTAGCACACGAATAATTATGTCTTCGGAAACAACAATTATGAGTATGGTTGTTCTAGTTTCCCCTTTTCAATCGACAAATAGGTTCAATTGTTTGGTTTTGGTCTAAAATAGTCGTTAATGACCAAAGTATCCTTAATCGTCTACAGCCTCTGTTTTCTTCCTGAATATTATGTCTTACTCATATTATATAAATTCAACGAGCTCAAGAACAAATACATAAAACCGTATAAACAAATCGAACCCAATACCTTAAATCGCATCTTCATTCTAGTTTCATAAAATAAAACTAACACCCTAGTTTATGTGAAATATGGGGGGGAAATTAATGGTTAGAAAAATCATACCTTCCGAAATTCAACGATTGTTGCATTTGGGACACTATCATTTTCTAAAACATCAAAAGCTATCGACTGATCCTCCCAGACATTGTACGTATCATTGCGGGCAAAAGGCCATTTATTAGCTGAAGAATACAACAATATTATATGGACATATAGACTATCAAATTCAAAAGCATACGAACTTTATCTAATCATGTTCATGTTTCATCTTAACTCACCGTCAATCGCATACACACTAATGGGATTGGGCAAGATAGTCCTGTTTACCCCGTATTTAACAAACATATTGTAATTATTATTAGGATCCGGAACCATGTACGACCCTTTATATGTCCCATCATGGTTGTCCTCAAACTTGTAAGGACATACAACACATATTTTAGGATGCACAACGCTTTTAAAAGTCTCCAATATCAAGTCATCTGCGCTTGACAAGACAGGATTTGAAAAGGAATCCACCAGTCGCACTTTTATGTCACCGTATGTTGTAGATGCTGGAACAAAATGTTCATAAATTGTAACACTTGATTTTGATACATCGACCAAGCCTGCATCAAATTTGATGAGCAGGGTACATTATCAGAATCGATCAATATACAACTGAAAAGTACATATATTGCTGATATGTATTACAATACCTGGACTTACTACCTTTCTAAATGGATTCCCACCATTCAATGGAATGTTACCGCAGAATATAAGAATTTCATATGTCCCACTCTTTTCAGGCACAAAAACGATATCAAATTCGCTACTCTTCATTTTCACACTCTCGTCAGACTAGAAACAAAATAAAACTAGAATTACCTTGTAATGATATATAATGCATAGGAAAAAAAAAATCAAAAGTACTTATTACATTGTTCTGCAGGTAAACAGATGGACTAGAAGTAATTCCCGTGCGACCAAATGCACCGTAATCTAGCTTTCTGGTTGGCTGAGTACCTGTTTGAACCTTTCATGTATAAGTCATAAATGAAAAAAGAGCTTAAAAGAAAACAAATGATACAATTCATGTACCATTAGCAGAATCCCTTGGGTATATTTGTGGATTCACACGAAGCGAGAGTGAAGGTAGAGTAATTTGTACTTGCAGCTTTTCTTTATCGAGTGGAGAAGGATACTGATAAGCATCCTTTAACAAGACATAAAACTTTGAAACTTCACCAGCAACAGAGTCATTTAAACCAGGTCCGTTTACAATACTTCGGAAGTCATCGCAATAGCCTATTTCGACGTTGACCATATTAAAACGATCACCATTTAAAACAAAAATACCACAGAATAATTACCGACAATTTGTATAAACAAACGCACCTATGTACACATTATATTCAAATGGCATATCCAATATCAATGTCCTGTTAGCCTTATCGCAGATCATCAAGGTGAAATCCCCTGGTTCCAATAACTTGAACGAAAATGACTGAATACCCGGGGATACCTCCTTATAATGCAACTCACTAATGGGTAAAGGCAACTTGGTACCCTTTCGCACAACTTCAAAATCAAATTCATACATTCCTGGTACAAGGTTCCCATACTTATCTCTCATGTGTACAAAACCTTCCATTCTAGAAAATATCTGAAAGAAGTTTGTTTCAACGCTCCATCGTGGCAAACAATTCTCAACTACGAGTGCCTCAGGGTGAACTGTTAAAGGCAACGGGGAGCCAACTAATGAAATGTTTTCATTTTTAATGTCAACTAAGAGATGTCCCGATGTGACTAGAACAAATTCGATACTGAAATAACCAAGTGGATTCCATCCTTTGTAGCTCAAATGCAACACATTTACATTGGTTCCATTCGCATTCGATGCAGAGACCAGAAAACTATACAAATTTACTCCGCTTATAGACGTAACATTATTCCCAAATGCATCTTTAGGATATATCAAGACTGTAGCTTTTGTACCTGCTACAAAATTATTCATTTCTCCCATCCATGACACAATGCCACCAAGTTCATAAACAGCACCTTCAGTTAAAATAAAATAAAATAAAAAACACATCATTCGTATGACTAAAAATATTCAAAAATTACTGCCAAGAAGGGGCCGGGGTGTTTCAGATTGCTTATTTAAGCGTTTATCTGCTTATTGCTTTTTACAGCACATGACAAACAATAAGCATTTTAAAATACGCGGTGCGTATTTTGCAAGCAGATAAACGCTTTAAAATAAGCAATCAGAACAATAATTAAACACGAACTAAAACAAGAAACCTGGTGTACAATTATAATCCAGAGTGGGTTCCATGATATGATAACGATCATCAGTTATTTCAAGATAAATCCTCCCAACCATGATTGGCATAAACGTAATTTTCCAATTGGGCATATCAATGGCAAGCCCAGTAACATAACTACTGTCGCCCAACGTCCAGTTGAATGTGATATTTGGCTTAAATGACAATCTTTCTTTATCAGTCTTGAAACTCTTCAATTCAACAATCTGAATAGTTGCCGTCTCACCCGCCGTGTATACCCTTTTGTTGTCTAGAAATCTAAACATAAGGGTCGGCGATCTTAAGTCGCTATCATCTGCAACGGTATTTACAACAAATATACATATACATATATGCATGTTAAACTTATATGTGTTATGTAATTAATGTAACGTAACTTGTTATATATTGAATTATGGCATGTATGCATGCATAATGTGTATAACTGATTAAAATTATACATATATATTTTTTATAAATGATACAGTAATGAATATATTGAGACTGGAAAATGTACCGGATATTGATATGTTAAGAAGAGTAAAGAAGATGAGAATGGGGACGAGGGCGTTGCGCGATCGATGAAGAGGCGGCATGATCGATTCGATGGAGCAAAAGTTTTAATTTAATTAGAGCGAGATTAATTTGATGGAAGTTAATTAAGATCAAAGAAGAATTGAAGATACAATGTATATGTAGAGTAAGCAACTACGTGAAAAGGCGGTTAATTAAAAGAAGTTTGAAATTGTAGTGAGATTGATTTACTATCATTTATTATCAGTTTTTGAAGATATAAATAGAATAGAATAGAATAGGAAGGAAAAGGAAAGAACCTCTTGTTGGATATTTTGGATTAAAGAATTAAGCCCAAATTTTCGTTGACGCAAATTTTTTAGCAATACACTAATACATGGATGATAAACATTAGTTTACTATTACTATTAATGAAAATTATGAACAATGATAGCTTACGTAACGCCGTTGATCGGTCTCACGTTGCACCTTGTACCGTCGTTCGGATTTTGTCACGTTGCATTCCATTTTGTTTTTTTTTTGTTTTATTTATTTTTTGTTTTTTGCACATTTTTTTTCCTTTTGGGTTTTGATATTCATTTTAAATCCACATAACACCGTTTGGATTTGCCACGTTGTGCCCCGTTTTTTTTTTTTTTTCTATTCATTGAGTTGAATTTTAATATATTGCATAACGTCGTCTGATTGGTGTCACGTTGCACCCCGTACCGCTATTCAGATTTTGTCACGTTGCACCCTTTTTTTTTTTGCTTTTTCTTTTATTCTTGTTTTTTTGTACACTTTTTTTTTTCTATTTGAGTTTTTTGTATTCATCTTAAATCCCCGTAACACCGTTTGGATTTTGCTACGTTGCATCTTGTTTTGTTTTTTATTTTTTATTTTTTATTTTCTTAGTTTCTTGCACATTTTTTTTCCTTTTGGGTTTTTAGCATTCATCTTTAATAAATACCGTTCCGATTTTCCAACGTTGCAATCCTTTTTGTTTTTTTTATATACTTTTTTAATTCTTGGTTTGTTGCACACTTTTTTTTTTTCCTTTTGAGTTATTAGTTTAAATAAATACCATTTAATTTTGCCACGTTGCGTTCCGTTTTGGTTTTTAAAATTTTCTATTCTTGGTTTTTTATAAGATTTATATTTTTGGTTTGTTACACACTTTTTTTCCTTTGGGTTTTTGGTTTAAATAAATACCGTTCGGATTTTGCCACATTGCGCTCCGTTTTGATTTTTTTTTTTTTTCTATTTTGGATTCTTGATAATCATCTTAGATAAATATACATATCTTATGGCAAACTTTTGTGATCACGCTTTTTCCCTTTTGGGTTTTTAGTATTACCTTTAATAAATATACATCTCTTACGGCAAAATTTTGAGTCGTATTAACAAGATAAATGAGACCCCGTGCACCCCGTAACAACAACAAACTTTTAACATAGTTGTGGTATTATCTTTAAATAAATATATATTTGATATGCGAAACCTTTTAGCAAAATTATATAGTGATACAACATCAAAAACAAAATATAATCGCAATAATTAAAACCGCATAACGCGCAGACGAAACCTAAACTTTTAAGCAAAAATATTCATGATAGAGTGATTTGTAATTAAAGTTGTGGATTCAATGTAAGTACATTAGCATAATGATCGCTAAATGAACCCACTAGATTTAATTACTGTAAAGTAAATAAAATTAAATTAAACAACACATTTGCTCTGTTTTCCAATAATATGATATGGTGCGTGACCTTGGTATGCTGTCAGAAACATTTTTTTCCCCCAGCCATTATATATTTTATATGCCTAAAACACGATTAAAATGAAATTGATAAATGCCACTCTTATTAATAAGTATACGAGTATCATGTAAAACAAGTTCAAAGTTTCCAATAGTTTTGTAACAAATTTTTACCATTTAATTGTATTATCAAATTTATATTTATATGTTTGTAATTTTATATATGTGACTCAACCCGACCCGAACCATTTCGTTTTTTTGCTTTTAAACCAAGCCATCAAGCAGGACTTTATTGAATTCAAATCCTAGATCTGCTACTTTAGCCTATGATTACAAAACTTATAATCTATTTATAACACAATCTTAGAATCTTATACCTACATAATGTACGTACAGGATTTCTAAAACTTTTAAATTCAAGTTTAAACATCACTTTTGAATTTTTAAAATAAACTTTATATTTTCAGCCACAACACATATATAGTTTAAGGTGGTTGCCGATTTAGAATCATGATCGATAGTTGTGGTGTAATTGAATATTTTTGTAACATTTTCCTTTGATTTAGTTTATTGTAGTGATAGTAGGTTGTTATACTTGGTTTTTTTTATTAGCGGGCTAAACATTTTTGTAACTTTTTCATTTAATTTAGCTTGGATGTAGGAATAATATTATAATAGTCTGTTATTTTTTTTATTTATCGAAATAGCTTGTGGTTAAAAAATATGAAAAAGTTTTCACTCGTTGTTCTTTATGTTTTTTCTTCCAGTTTAACGGATAAACGTATGGGGTGTTCGACTGTTCCCTATTCAGCTTACCTGAGGAAGGCGGGTTTTTTGACGTGTTATCTTGTAACCGTTTTCGAACCTTATACTTCACTTCAACATTGTATTTGATTTCCTCCAATTGTTACTCATTTTTAAGGTGTGATTTAGAAAGGATCAAAAGAGTTGATGATTCCGAGTTTCACCAATAACTTGATGACAAAATGTACTTACTGCATCGATTGATGTATACTTTTATTTTTTATGAATATGAATTTGCGGAAGACAGCCCGCTTATAAGCTTGAGTGTGGAGAAACAATCTACTATTCTGATAAAACAACGGAGAAAACTATTTTTGATAGTCTTTCGAATAAAATGCATCAAATGATGCTTTAAAACTTTGGTTTCTGATTCAGTATTTACAAAAGATAAAGTAATTTTGAAGTGTAAATATTTATATGACACGACTTTCTTTATCTGAACTTCTGAAGAACTAAAAACAAGAAGAAATGAAGAATACATTGACAATTTGACATTGTTAGCAAAAATTGGGCCAACTTATCAGTCATCCTCTTTGACCCACCAAGCCAGTTTGGCCCGGCCCATATGAACTAATACACTTACGCTAAGCGTATTGCTTATCTCGTTCCCAAAACAAACATATAATTTGAGCAAATAATTAATTATAATAATTGAAAGTATAAGTTCGGTTCTAAATAAATATATACTAATTGTGTTCATTTGCTAGATGAGAATACTTTTAAAGGAAATGGTTATACAATATCAATAATCACATTATTATGAAAAATACATTAAAGCTTAATGATGAAAACAACTTTTTCTTAGATCATCAATAATGCCAAGTTTATAGCAAATCCAAAGTGAGTGAGGTGGCGTCAATTGTATAAACTTTCCATTATTTGGTGAAGCCCATGTAAAAAACTATAAATGAGGTCTATGAGTATGGAGTATGGACAGAGAAGAGAAGAGAAAATAAATTTAGTTAGCCCCACTAGTTATTTTAGGGATTAGTTTCTGAGAATGTAACTAACTATGGCGAAATGGTCATAGTAGGAAAGAACAAAGATCTTGTGCATTTAAGGAAGAAACTTTGAAAAAGTGTTCAAATAATGTAAAAGTGTATATGTGGCAACCATATGAGGCGCCACGTGCAAGTTTTTGATTGGTCGGTTACATGATTTGAACATTTTTACAAAGTTTCTTCCTTAAATGCACAAGA
>JAOXNX010000028.1:22153879-22169286 GCA_028566075.1 Solidago caesia
GGTTAAAACGAAATTTGGTTAAAATTAGTATGTGCATTAAGTAGCTTGTACCTTTTACGCTTAAAAGACTTGTAAAAACATATAGGTTTTTAGTATATATATAATGTGGCATGACGTGTAAGTATTATCGACTTGATAATGCCCATAGCATTACGGATGCTTTTAACTTACTATATTAGTCCAATGCCTGTTCAAAAATACCACAAGCAGACGTGTGCCCTTGATAAATAGACGTAAATATATGTGTAAAACGAAACATAATTAATTCAAAGTTTGATTCATGACATACACAATAAGCTTGACCTCCCCCCCGCAAACCCTCCTAACTATATCTGTTGCCATTTTTTAAGTTTTAATTATACGTCTCCTTATCGAATGACACTCCTTACACGAACACCGGTCGAGATAGAATAAGATTGCCCCCAACAATTAAAGTTAATATCAACTATTGGCGAATTCCCAACCCGGTCCAACTTAGCCTTGCCTAACCCCTTATTATACTTTTAGGAACACTAGTATGGACCTTCACAATGCAACAAAATCGACCATTTTATGATGAACAACGTATGATGGTTGACATGGCTTGTTTTACTTCACGACTTGTTTATTAATAGGGTAAATTATTAATGGGTTAGTCTACTTGAGAGAGACTCTTACCTCTTGGCATGAGGCAATTTAGTTAGTATTATTTGGGGTAGATTAGATTTGTTGTTAAAAAAAAAAATATAGGGTTTAAATTATTAATGGGTGTGTGAAATTAAATAGAAAATATTAATAAGTTGCAATAAATGGTTATGATTAAAGAAATGAGTATTTTGAAGATGAGTAGTTGAGATTAAAAGTTATAGAGTTTTTGAAAGATGAGTGGTTATTATATTAATATAAAAAACCTTTGGAGTGTAGTGGTTGAATATATATTATAAAGGAGTATAGATATAAATAAATCGTTTTTTAATCAAATATGCAATCCACTAAACTCGATTAGTAAAAAACAAACTCAATGTCAATGTAGGGTTAACCTACTACTTCTTGGGGTGAAGTTTAGAGTTCAATTCCAGATATGGGATAGTTTAGGATATTTGGGATATTTTAGAAGTGAAATAGATTTGTCGTTAAAAAAGCACCATATTTTGTTTCTGACTAAAACAAGCAACTGTTTTGGAGATACATTTGTTAGTGTTCTATATAAATTATATATAAAATGACTTGTAGTTTTTAGCTTAAATTTATGTACCGGACAATACTAAGAGATGCTTCATACACAACTTCTACCAGAGTGAAAGTAATAATTGTTAAATAATGAACTAGTGATGTAAGATTCTATGGATTTCCAACTAGTTAGGAGGAATATAGAAGTGTGATGTGATGAGCCACATGCTGAGTAATGGTCTAAAAACTGAAAAAGGACATATTCTTCTACAATTAATTATTATAATTTTATATTAATATATATATTGTGAGTGTTCAAGTTTCAAATTCGCTATCAAACTTCTCATCCATATATTTTCTCCCAGTACGTTTCGCTTCGTTTAGTAATCTATGAATGGACATTTATTTCCATCTTTTTTACATCACATGCCATGATGGTAGCAATTTAGGGTGACCCCCCTGCTATCAATCAATCAGACTGGTAGAATTAAATTGCTTTTTCATAAGAAATATAAAAGATGGAAACATGACGCTTTTCGTGGGACCAAACCCCATGTTGGACGAACATCGTGTGTTGCGAAAAAAGCACTAGCTAGCTAGCTAGGTGAGATGGATAATCGTGTTGTTTGATGTTAGTTGTATACTTTCCGCCGTATTGTATAATGTGATTTTTATAACTATGTATTGCTTCTATGTTTTCACAAGCAAATCGTAACGTGCCATGATTCTAATGTATACCCTGTAAGATATAACATTGCTAAAGAATGATAATATCGATGGTGGAAATGGGGTCTACGATAACCCCATCTCCATCATGTTATTAAGAAAGTCTTAAATTGTGTGACAGAAATTGTCACATCGATAACAAACAAGCATCATTTAAAGTCCATGAATTGGACACTAAAACTAAAAGTGTTAGATGCTTGCATTCGATGATGATATCCAATTATATATGAGCTTACATAAAGTACCATTAATAAATATGTCTAATATATAGTATCTATGCATATATGGATGTGAAAGTGATCAAGATCGATGCAATGGATCCCTCCCAGCTGATGATAGTACATTGCATAATAATAATAATAATATCAATAAGTGAACAAGTACAAATGTAGATGCATAAAGCACATACATATCCTCCAAGTACAATGGTGAAATGCCTGCCAAGTATAACAAATGGAATATTGGACCACAGAAGTTACCACATTCACTAAAGGTTATTATATGACAAGAAAAAAAAAGGGCAGATGAAAAAAATCCTACCATTGATATAAAGTAAGTAAAAACAACAGTAATTCGTGGATTTCATATATGGATTCATGCTAATGTCAGTCACCATGAAACCTTTTCTCAAGTACATGAAATGTTATATTTTCGATTCAATCAGTTTAGTATTATAGAGTAGTACACGGTAACTTAACTTTCTGGTCTACTAGCATCGTTCCCCCGCCCCAAATGCTTTGTGAGACTATTGTGGAGGACTTTTGCTAGAAATAGGTGGAGGGTTCGAATCCGTTCCCTACTCCACAAGGGTAGTACCCAAAGACATGTGATCGTTGGCTGTGATTGGTCCTTAGAGAAGGGTCAGTTGGGTCCAATGGACCACGGGGTCAGGGTTTCTACGCCGATCTAAACCTTTTTACTAGATACATCACAACTACCAATAATAACTTTCTAAACCATTTAGCATCAGCATTGTGCAACATATGGAAGTTAGGGTGGGGAGAGAGGAATCATCCTATCTCTTCCCCACCTCCATCAGATAATGTCTCATCTTTCTGGTCCCTATATGCATGTGTAACTTGGAGAGCAATGAGTAAAAGGGGGCACATTTCACATACCAACCCAACTTTTTTCAAAAACATATAGAGGATCACCTACAGTTACTCATGTGAAGACACTTACTGTTAGCCAACCTGGTTGTGGACCATTTGACTATATAGATGATACTTGTCATGGCAGTAGCAAACCGCCACGGTGTGTTTATGGTGACAAATCATATGTCGATTGTCGACATGCAGTCATGTACAATCATATAAAATCTTCAGTACATAATAACACATCAATACCCGATCCCATGCACTGGTATGTTGGGGGAGGTAAGATTTAGATGGTTTTGCCCTACCGAAAGGTATAGAGACGCAACATTAATACTTGGTGCAAGTTTCGACATTTAAAACACAACTATATATAATACATACTTACAGTATATAATCTAAAAACTAAAAAGCAAATATACATATAACTGTAAGGTTTCGTATCTAGAATAAACTATATACTAATAATTATAACTCATTGTCACAATAAATTCAGGGCTAAATTTCATATTCAAGGCAATATTTATTGCTCTCGAGTAAATAACATTTTCATGATTTTTCGTAAATTTGCCAGAGGGGACAGCCAAGGTGGATCTAAATGGTCCTTGAGCACTTTATTTGGTAAGGACCTAAAGCTATGCTTATAATTTAACTTCACCAAATTTCAAAGAATTTATAGCTACATCAGTTTAGAGGGTATACAAAAGTACCCCCTTTGTACCACAAACTTGCAACATTTGATCTGCTACTTATAAAATGTATAATATATAGTGGATCTTTGGCAGGGCGTTATCTGGGTAGCCTATCAAACAAGAAGCTGCGGGTTCAAGTCACAACTGAGATATAGATGTATGACGATTGTGTGAGTCTTTGTCCTTCGAAAAAATAATAATATCTTTAACTAAGTTGAGATATAGGTGTACTACATCAATGTACTGTAATCACACAAATGGAATAATACAACTGGAGGTTGAGAACTTTCCAAAGACATAAAATGTTTCAATTTTCAAAGGACATCCTAAGTGGCAAAGAGTCTTGTTTCTTCACAAAAAATCCCAGGTTCAAATTTTGTCCTAGGCAAATATCTTGGGTGTGGCAAGAGAAATGGCGACTGGGAAAAAAACCCAGGTTAGGTCGCTAAATCTTAGTCAAAAAAAAATGGCTCGCCATTCCCGGTAGCCCGAACGAGGAAAGCCGCCTCCGTTTTACCATTTATCCTAAACCAGGAATTGCAATTTCCTTGGTACTATACCAGAAAGCAAAATGGATGCACCTCCCTCAAAAAGGGAGCACCGTGAGCTGATAATTCTAGTATAAAAGTTACTAATCTCTCCATTAACACCGGTTATTCTAGGGATGTCACACTCACAGTTAGGCTTTATGTGGTAAGACAAACATGTCAACTTGTGATCTACATATTTAGTGTTTGGTTGATAATCATGTTAGCCCATAAAGCAAGACGATAATCATTTCAACCACGTGATCGTTTATTCGGAGTGTTTTTGCTTATCCAGAAAATGATATGAAGAAAAAAGGACCCAATGTAGGGCAGTGAATGCAAGTTGTGTGGTACAAATGAGTAAAAGATTTCTAAATTGCAATTAGTGGTTGGTGCAGGGTATCATTTCTCTTTCAGTGCATAAAGTATAAACTATCCAATCAATCATTCTAAGGAAGTACTAAACCGATACTCAAATTCTAGCAATGCCTAAAAGATTTGAGACCAAAAAGGCACAAAAAGAGTGAGATTATGGTTCTATTTTATCTAACCAACTATATCATGAGAGTTGTTACGACAGGATGTAACTGGAAGTTGTGATATCTCTTCCATGATATATAATCAACTTTTCTACAGGCCTATTGAAAGTTTGATTGGTGACGATTGATTAATCATTTTTCATAGGTTGTAACCAAATCCACATGCATGCTTTTCGATTTGAGTGTAATAACGAGACTTTATGTTGAGATAGCATACTACCATTAGTGTGATTGTCAACTAATCATGTGCAGAGAGAGTATAATATGAACGTGATACAAGTAAACAAATAACAGAATAATATTATGAGTTCCATTTACAATTTATGAGATGAATTATGAAATTATGATTAACTGAAAGAAGAACATTGTGCATCAGAAATACAAAGCAGATGTAGACATGTTCAAGAAAAATGGCAAACTCGTGTGTGTCGTGGTGAATGGAATGGACATGTTATACATGTTCATAACGTGTATGCATGTTCCTATAACATGTTATGAAGATAGAAAGCAGATAAGATGTACATAGACAGGTTGCTACTAGAACTTTGTGAATCAAGTGGCACCTGATACTATAAACAGGGGTGTTTTTATCCTTGAATGTCAATCAAGTAAAAGAATCTCAGAGAGAACATGGTAAAAATTTGTCTGATTACTTTGACATGGACTCGAACCCAACTCTCGACTTCTTCATCACTTTAAGTCATTTGTGCTACTCAACAGCAGGAAGATGTGACATGTTTTCATTATTAAATGCAAGTTCTAAAGTGGTCCTTAATTGAAATAAACAAGACATACTTATTATATAAACACATTGCTTAAGCTTCACATTGTTCATGCTCTGAAATTAAAGCTTGTCACATGTTGCAGCCCGTAACACACCAACATAACACATTGATAAAAAGATGGTGTCCAAAACATGTATAAGTTCATTTATATGTCATGTGTTGATGTAAATTAATCTTAATAATCTTTACATTGTCTAAATACATTCTTAGCTTCTAAAAGTATCTGTCTCTTTTTCTTTGACATCTATGGTATCCCCCACTACCTTTCACTACTATAAAACCATGACAAAATCTTTATAAACATTGACAACTTTCTCCCTCCATTCTAGCATCACTTTTTATGCATGAAAACATCAATATCTTGTATTAAATCTAACATTTCCATCATATACAAGCAAATGATGTCGGATTACGCTCATATCAAACCTTTAGTTCCAACGGTAAGGACTTTTTATTTCGTGAGGCTTCATCTTTTTATCCAAGTTATGTCATTTTTATGTTATTGATTTGTGTAGGTAATGGCAGAAATGAAGATCATGACAGCCATAGGCTTCCCACTCTTCACCACAGGGTTAGTGAGTTACTTAAAAAGCATGATTGCGGTTGCATGCATGGGAAAGCTAGGAAGCCTTGAGCTAGCTGGTGGTGCACTAGCAATAGGGTTCACGAACATTACTGGCTACTCGGTTCTGTCAGGGCTCGCTATGGGGATGGAGCCACTTTGCAGCCAGGCTTATGGTTCAAGAAACTTACATTTGGTTACTCAAACCCTACAAAGAACCATCCTCATGTTATTATTTGCATCGCTGCCCATTGGTATTCTATGGGTTAACCTTGAGCCACTACTGCTTAAACTACACCAGGACCCCGAAATTACACACATTGCTAGTTTATATAGTCGATATGCTGCCCCTGATCTTATTGTTAGCAGCCTTTTGAACCCACTGCGTATTTTTTTCAGAACCAAAGGAAAAACGTGGCCATTGATGTGGTGCACTTTACTGGCAACACTTCTACATTTTCCAGTCACCAACACTTTAGCCTTCAAACTTCACCTTGGGGTTAGAGGGGTTGCACTCTCAACCTTTTTAACCAATATGAGCACATTAGTTTTGCTTCTTGGCTACATGTTTTTTACTCATACCCCCAAGTTTGAACCAATGTCTGAACCAGAGTCAAGACCTGTAGCTATAGAAGGTGGTTCAGTAACGGAAGGATGGGGTGTACTGATTCAGCTTGCTATATCTAGTTGTTTAGCTGTTATTCTAGAGTGGTGGTGGTATGAGTTGATGACGGTTCTAGCTGGATATCTTCATAAACCTCATGTAGCCCTAGCTACATCAGCTATAGTGATCCAAACAACGTCTTTATTATACACATTGCCAGCAGCACTTAGCATGTCAATATCAACTCGGGTTGGAAATGAACTTGGAGCAGGAGACCCGGGCCGAGCCCATCTGGCAACACTAGTCGCAGTCGGGCTAGCACTTGTAACTTCAGTCTTCGGGTTGTTAGGGATTATGTTAGGAAGAGAAGCATGGGGAAAAGTGTTCACACATGATAGTGATGTTTTAGAATTGACAGTGGCTGCTCTGCCCATAATTGGAGTATGTGAACTAGCTAATTGCCCACAAACCACATGTTCTGGGGTTCTTCGTGGAAGTGCAAGACCGTCCATTGGTGCAAGAATTAACTTCTGCTCCTTTTACTTGGTGGGTACACCAGTAGCTATAATTTTAGCTTTTGTGTTTAAATTAGGATTTTTGGGGTTATGTTATGGGCTTTTAGCAGCACAGATGGCATGTGTACTCTCAATAATGACTGTGATATACAGAACAGATTGGGAGAAAGAATCAGCAGATGCAAGACAGTTGGTGGGAATGGAAAGAAGCAGTGAATGTACTTATGCGGATCGGATTATGGAATGCGAGCAAGGAGTTGGGTTTATTTAAAATGCAAACCTGGAGCAGTTAATACACATTAATGTACAAAGAATTAGGTATTGGGTGACCGAGTAAATGATATATGTTTTATATATTTCTTAAGTCATACGACATACAGTATGTAGTGTGAAAATGATATCTGCTTTATATTTCGGTCTTTTCACATTTACTAGTACAGCTAAACAAAGGGAAAAAGGTTTCCTTTTCCATAAGTACATGACTTATGGTGTTACTGAAAAGGCAAGTCCAGATGTTGTCTATGCATTACGATCAAGATAAAATGAATGCACCAAAACTAGCAGGCTAATGGCAGCTTAAGTGATCAAAAGGATAGAAGGCCAGATGTAAAGAGATGACCTCAAATAAAGAAAAATGGAAAAACAGAGAATACAGATGTCGACTTACAGCATAGATAGGCTGTCTACAGACGGACAAAAGATTTGTTTAGCTAAGTACGTTTAAAATGAAATGGTTAAGAACTATTTATGCATTAAGATACTAAAGAAATTCCTACTGTCTAAGGCTAGTTGGTATTTAAATATTTATAAGTCCTATTGAATTTCATGTCTTTATAATGTATGTCCCAACTAGTTTGACATATTCCGATTTCCGTATAACCGAGAAATTGAAGCCTAATAACAAAAATGGATGTTTGTTTCAAGAATGTACACGCAGTTAGATAACGAATTTTTAATCGGGTTCAAATGAATAACCTTCGATAGTCTTGAAAAGATGACAAGAAGCCTGTTGTAATCATATAAAGTGAGAGTTTAATTATATAATCTGAATTAGAACATTACTTAGGATAAACATGAGCATATATAAAGTACAAATGTTATTCTAATAGATACCAATCATCTCTAACTTAACAGCCAAAACCTACAGATAACATTAAACAGAAAACAAACAGAAATCGTAACACTAGGACCGTAGGACATGGAAGTATTAAAACTCTAGTAGATAATGTACCATTTCTAGTGGTAGATAAGAACACTACATAATAATACTGTAAGATGTAATGTACCTTTGACTTGAGGGATTTGGCAAATGGACCCTGGGAATCTGGGATAAGATACATAGAGATAGCAAGCCACTAGTAATATATAGTAGTTGTTAATGTTAATGATGAGGTGGCCAACAAGTAAATGTCATATGTTTTGCTAATAAACTGACCAAAAAGGTTTGTTGTACTATGTTAAATCCATGAATGGTAAAAGAACGAACCATTTACTCTGTATCTCCCTATGTGTGTGTGAGGAATAAGGATTGTCCTACACTTCTTACCGCAAAGATATTCAAAACTGAATTTCAGCCCGTACAAACATTTTTGGCCCAATAAAACAAGACCCATTATGGTAAAAGTTTTTGGCCTTGCTTAACTAAGACTGACTCTAATATGTAAAAGTTTATTTTAATGTCATTTAAGTTATGTGATATTTAGTCAAAGTTAGGGAGTGATTTTATGTATTTATTATTTAAACACAGTGAAGGGTTATTATGGTAAAATATTTAAAACTTTAAGCTTCAACATCACGGAAGATCATATTCTATTTTTCAAACGTAGTTTTTGGCATTTCACACAAAGTCCTTGTACGAAGGGTCCCTTTTACACAACTTCGAGTATATGTCAAGCGATTGTTGTAGCCAAGTGAACGAGAAAATAAAAGAAACTTTATCAACTTAACCGTGTATTTCAACCATGTAAACCAAAGTAACTCTTTTGTCTTAATGTTTGCAAGAAATAGCTAAAGGTAACATCATAGCCAATCCATAATTAAGCTTTACTAATGAAAAAGGTTAGACAAATTTGTCAAGCCATGTGACAAAATTAGTCGCAATGTCTTGCAAGTAATCGTTTCCTCAGTGAATCCCTGGCGTATGATGCCGATTCAGAATTAAGTATATACAAGCCTATTGCAACATCTATCTTGGTTTTAACATTTGATTGTCAAAACTTCTCTGAGGTGGAGAAAACATCCAGTTAATATGTGCTATTATAGCGTTTGTCCAAAACCGTTTTTTTTTTTTTTTTTCAGAATTAAAAATTCACTCCATAATGGACATGCATTTCTGATTATATCTCAAATCAAACAGGTTATTCATTAATGTCTGAAGCCTCAGGGGTAATAATACCAGAAGAGATATAGAAGACAATTAAAGGTATTATAAAAGCATTCAAACACAATGATAAACCCACACGAATATACAATATCACAAGCATATTCAGCTTCTATTGGATTTTCGGATACATACATGTCCAAGCAGCAGCAGTACTAAAACATGCTCAACCAGATTTGAACAGCAACACTGCCTTCGATTCCAGATAGAAATAGACAAAGTGGTTCGTCTCATGAGTCACGTAAGATCCTGAAAAAGGAAGCCGCAAATTATGTTGTTATTTGTTGATATCATGCACAGTAGCTCACATACATACATATAAATAACACGAAAAACGACATCCAAGGATCAAACTATAAAGAAACTTAATATCAAGTATTGTCTAAGAAAGTGAAAGAGGGGAGAAAAATCTGAAGAACATTGTATTCTCAAGATCATTTTAGGAGGGGAGATAGAAGAAAGTAAGGGGAATTTGGGGTATTTTACGTTCAAAATCATCGCTCCAATTTGTGATCATTCGAAAAGAAAGAAAACCCCCTTCTTTCCTTACTATATCTCCCATAGAAATGGTGAACACGTCTAAGGATGACGTGTGAATAACCGCTTTTCTACGCACCATGATAAAACTAAATCTTGAACACTAATTACTAAAGACATGAAAAGTAAAAGTGCTAAAGTGTGAGTGGAGGAATACGCAATCACTACTTTGCATGAAGTACAAAATCCTTAAAGCAATTTACCACATAATATGAAAAGTTAAAGTAAGGGTGGATCCACGTATGCACTCACCTAGTCACCTTCCATCTGTTATTTGTTAGGAGGTCAAATTTTGGTGTAGAACTTTGTCAAAACCTCGCTTTCCTAACTAACAAGTCATTTGGCCTCTAAAATTACACCAAACTAAATCAGCCTATTGGATTTCCATTGTATGCTATATTAACATCATAGTTCTTTAGTTCTAAGTTTCCTATAAATTTACAGAAAATCAACGCTAATTCTTCACCTTTGATCTTATATGGGCTCACATCATAACTTTAAGATAAAACAAACTACAATACCTTTGATGCTATAAACAGATTCTTCACAAATCCAATTTGATCAACTGCAGTTTCATTGTCTTTGACCTTTCCAAAGTATGTCAATGACTAACTAGAGGCCCAAAAACAAAGAGAAAATATGTACAAACAAGATATGCTGCAATAAGTTGGAAGAGCCCGAAAAGGATTGCTTAAAGAAGCTCGGAAATTTGTCAAAAGTGTCGCCATCAATTGTGACTCATTTCTTCGGACAGAGAAAATTTATATTGCCACTTTACTTTATGCCCACAACCAAAACATTCATTTTTTCTTATATGTTCTAAATTACTAATTTACTTTGAGCCCACGATCTACATTAAATGAATGCCATATGTTAGCATGCCTAATAGCTTAGTAAAGGTTGGGGCAGGGTCAAGGCCTGAATAGCTTGACCTTAAGATGTACTAGATGCCTTTAGCTACATGACAAATTTCATCAAAATGATCATAAACCCGGTTCACCATAAAATGTTTTTCAGAGCTAAAAAACAAAATATGTGCTGCAATTTGATTGAAAGGCATTACCTTTCTGTTGCAAGCATCATGATAAGGATCTTTACTAAGGTTCCTACTTGTAATCTAATACAGTTTAATGTCATGCATATCTCCTTCCCTAAAACTTGTGTTCTGTTTTGTCCTAGACATCATATCAGACCTAAAGCATGTTTGATTTTTCCTCTTTTGGTTTTTAGACACTATGATAAGGTATTAGGATTTTAGTAACAGGTGTATTAAGAGATAAATGATAAACGCAGAACATCAACCAAACTTGCATGATTAACAGTTTGGGCATATATAAACTGTACTTTCGGTATTCAATTCTTACTCATATTCAAGATTGGTTCAAATACAGAACCCCAAAAATAAGTGCATATCAGTCTGCAATGGGTACATATTTGATAGAAAGAGATTTGATGGTGAATATGTAACCATTGAAAACACTATAACATTTGAGCAGCTGGATACTGGAAAACTAGATACTGCCACAAAAGGAGTATATAAAACCAGCTAATACTTGGTATAAGTGTGTAAATATTGTATGGTTAATTGGCTATGTTTATATAGGCATATAGCCTGATTAAAAAGGACTGCAAGCAACTTCTACTCATGCAAAACTAAGCCTGACTTAACAAGTAGTTACCGTGTCACCGGTTGATGACCAAATAAAACCTGCTACTTGAGCAAGACTCTGTCTGCCTAGACAACTAGTAGCCATGTTCATACATTATGCAATAAGGCACTAGGAAAAGATGTTATCGATTAAGACACGTGCATCATATCCATATCAACATTACTAGAGAACTAGACTAAAATGTCGTTAGTTTTACTTCCATATTGTTTTAATGTTTTAACACTTACTTTCAAGAACTGCCATTATAATTTAAACCCCACTACTTTGAGCAAATCCTTTTTGGCCCCAGCCTAGTAGACGGACAGGTCGAATGACTTTGCAGAAAGTTGCATATAAATAACTCAAGCGGCATGGGGACTATTTTTGCACGAATACAAAAAAAAAAGTATATAAAAAACACTAGGACATCTGTGTGTTTCCATATACACATACAGGTTTTTGTAAACTATCCCATTAAGCGCGTGAGACAACCAATCCCTATTTGTATAGTTTTCTGCACTCGCACACCAAACATGAGAGACACTCAACTCAACATCAAAGTTTTTTCCTACTCCTCTGTGTATATATTGGTCAGGAATAATTCAAAATGAATTGACAGCATAATACCTAACATCAATAATTAACTACAAAAGGATGTTATATGTAAATACATATACATAAATTTGCATATATTAGTACATATAACTACCTCCAAGGTGGCCTACTGGTTATCATCCTGGACCTCTTTACAAGAAGTGGCCAGGGAAAAGTTCGGAAACTGTCACGGGATACCCAGCTAGGCCGCGTACATCAGAGTCAAAAAGACTATCCTTCCCCGGGTAACCTGAATAGGAAAAACCTCATCCGTTTGCATATATTAACACATATATGACATAATAACTTCGCAGTTTACCATCTCAAAGAGTCGACACAGCAAATCAAATATAAATATAATCCTTACAACAGCAAATGCAAATGTTAATTTAATCCACAGCCTAGAGTGTCAAACTCTCAATTAAAAACTTTTGGCAAAAACTAATAAAGCTCTCTCCACATTCCATCCCTTCTTTTTATATATTTTTACCCTGACACAAATATGCATAAAATAAACTTCTATTCACTGATTTAAACCTAGATCTCCGGCCCTAAATCATATATCTCAAACAATCATTCCAACAAATCACATAATTCTGATATTATTGAAGCTAAACATGAATTATAATTATTATAAAATACATACTGTAAGTAATCATAATTATATATGATAATAATATTAAAATATATATATATATATATATATATATATATAGTGTAAGTAATATACCGAAGTTTTTGCCGACGATACAGTGCCACGTAGGACCGTGATTCTTATCAAATTCCTTTTTAATCTGTTCCGCAACATCCTTCTCCACACTGCAATTCTCAAACGCCTGTATATACACACAGATAAATTGTTTACATAATTATATAGATACATATATATATATAGATAGATATAGATATAGATATATGATTATTTGGTACAGAGTGAAGTAGATACAACGGAACGGTGACGTCATGCAGATTCAAGTATCGGAACAAAAACAGTGAATAAAAATTAAATTAAATTAAATTAAAAAAAAAGGATGAATATGAAAAAGTTACAGCAATGGCAATATTAACGGCTTCAGTTTGCATATCAGTTTTCATATCGGCGCTTTTGATGACTACTTTTCTGGTGCTGGTGGAAGATGCGGTGGTTTTACGATCATCCGTTACACTTGACGACGGAGATCTCTTTCCCTCTTCACTCATCCTGTTCTCCTCAGCAGATTACTTGGTGTGTGTATGTGTGTGTGACTGTGTGTGTGTGGAAGTATGTTTTGAACTTTTTGTGTGAAATGACGCTTCACCGTAATTTTGAAACTTTACTCGTATTTCAGATTTTAAGCCGATCTTTTTTTTCATAACTGAAGTATTATTATTTAATGTTTATGTTATATTTTATTATTTTATATATATTTTTTATCAATAACAACAAATATAATTTTTATATACATGTGTTAGACAATTTAGAGCCGGCGGTTAGTGAAGCCGATTGCCAGACATCATCACCTTTTAACTTCAACCATCAACCATCGCGCATTGTGCGGGTATTATTTCTAGTTTTAATTTTAAACAGGTCCAACGCTTGGAGTTTCGTTAATTTATAAAAAGTATTGATTTCGAATGAGAAATATAAAATGAATAATTTAGTAGTTACAAACATATATAAAAATTTGATATCGATATTAAGATTAAGAAAAAAAAAATGAGCTGAACTCATATGTTAGCACCATATTTTTAGACATGTTTTTTGTTTTATCAAATTAGTCGCACATTACTCATTTCAAATCTATTTAAAGGCGGTCAGAAAAAGGACTTGAAACGTTCATAAACAAAGTATGAATAACCGCTACAATAAACAAAAAAATGGCTCGTCATGCGGATATAACCCTTAATCTAGCAAAAACATATTTTAATTTAGATATGAAAGTCCAATTTTAGATATACTAAAGCTTATATTACATATTAACATATTAGTCTTCAGGTCCGTCTGATGAACGGGTAGTTTTTAAAAAATGGTTTATAGGTATTCGTTTCAATACATAAGGATGCTATTATAACTTAAAGAATATTCACATTCACAACACAAATCATTTTTATAACACATTGAGCAATCATATAAATAGTGAAGAGTCTTGATACATTGAATGAGACAACTCACACATCATAATAAGAAGTCCAAAATCCTCATTTCATACTAAAATATGCACCAAGACTAACCATCACATCATTTTTTGTCCATAATTTCCTCATCTGCTGAATAGACAGATTTTCAGTACTCAACCTTAATAAAGGATGACACCTAATATACTTGTTTTTCCAGATATGGCCTGACGGACTATTTTTCCAGTTAATAAATAGCTATACACGCAACACTTATAGCTTCAATCTGGTGTTTTTTTTAACCCAAACTACAAAGACATGATATCCATCTTTCTCAAAAGAACCATGATATCCATCAATACAGATTGACTGGTCTTCCAACCATTGCAAATCTATAAGACAGAGGTGAAATCAAAATTGGAACAGCCAAAAAACTTTTACCATGCCATATTGAGGAATATCACTATAGGTTGTATCGAATATTGACTATTTCACGGGGATTAAGACTACCCGAAAGTCTGGAACAAATTTGGATTCATCTTTCCCGGCTATATAATGAGGAGGATAAGGAGGCTCAGGTACGTCTAGGTGCTGAGAATCAAGGAAAGCAAACACGGGACAATTCTTTTCACAAAACATTCTGCCAAGATGGGTTGACTCATCAACCATTCTAGTTATTTGTTTATCATGTGCTTTTGGAGCCTGTTCATGAGTGACAACGTATAATAATGAAGTTAGTACCACTCTAATTTACATATAAATTGCAAGCATAAATAAGAATAAAGAAAACATGTTTCATGGTAGTGATATCATAAATCCAGATCGACTATTTCTTGTTGCGTAAAGGAGACTTTAGGGTATGCAAAGACTGTAATGTGCTTCCTAGAGAGGAGTGCTACTCCCAACATAGACTGTTGGTCATGGATTTGCTTTTGAGTAGACGAGCAATCAGGTTGGAAA
>JAOXNX010000028.1:22177935-22191815 GCA_028566075.1 Solidago caesia
CTTACACCTAGCTAGGGTATCTCCTAGTTCTAAAAGTTTACCAGTAAGGGTACCTACATTCCAGCTACCGAATCTTAACTTTAAGGGTTTCGTTACTCTAGTTTTAACCCGCCTATGCCTGCCCGCCCCTAAGTCTGAAAGACATGACCTTACGTAACCATGGGGATGAGACAGCTTTGAACTTCCTCGATATAAAAACTAAAAAGGAAAGATGCACTCAAATATGACAAAATAATAATGATAATACTAATACTAATAATTAAAAAGAATAAGAATAATAATAATAGCAAAATAAAAAATAAATTTATAATACTAAAAATTTAAGTATACAACAGTACGTAACTATACAAGGTCATATACTACCTCTTAATTCTAATAAAATATTACAAAGCCGATCACAAATCAAATACTGAATTAACAAAAGAAGAAAACGATCAGATCGAAATGTAGATCTCGGGAAGTTTGTATATTAAATAAAGTATGTTGGTCTGTGTAAAGATTAATAACACTAATAATATAATAGTGATTATAATAATAGACCTGAAGGAGAAGAAATGAAACAAGCAGATAGATCAAAGTTCAGACAAATAAAGCTTTCAACAGCAAGCCTTAAGGACGAATTTCAACAAAATTGAAAAGGAAGATAAAAAATAAATTGTTTGCTCAAGTTTATGTTAACGCAACAAGTAAAGAAAAAACTTGAAACAGCAAGAATAATATTAGGGTAGAGGGATTTTATCAAGTTAAATTACAATCAAGTTAAATTACCTGTTGTCGAGAATCGACACTACCTGTTGTTGACTTCGATGGAGGAATCGGTATGGAAGCAGAGGATGGAATGGAATCGAGATTACCTGGCGGGTGGAAGTGGTGTCCGTGTGGAAAAACTGATTTCCGGTTTACCGTGGAGTGTGCCGGAGGTGATGTCCGGCGAAAGTTAACGGTCAAAAAAGAGGACAGCGAAAGAAAGAGAGTAAGAGAGTAGCCACGTCTGCAATGCGTAAACACAGAAAGGGATCATATATATAAACGGGGTTATGTATAGAAGCTTATTAGGGCATTGACATTGGTTGCCCGAAATTTTCCTACCACTTACTCTCAACTCATTTCTTTATGCTACCTCAGCCACCCTTCACTCATACCACAATCCATTATTTCATTGGCAACACTCCACTCTCCCATCACTTATTACAATTTTCATTTTATTTAAAAACTTAAAATTATATTAAAGCTAAAACATTACATAACAATAATAAAAACTACAAATCCTAAAAATAAAAAAAACTACAAATTATAAAAATAAAAAAAACTACAAATCATAAAAATAAAAACTACAAATCGGCATCGGCATCGATTCACTGATCCTAAAAATTATTTTGAGTGTTTGATTTTCGTTGGTGGACACTTCACACTGTCCACCGTCGCGTCTTCACCGATACTTTGTTGCCACATTTCGGCATGCGAAAGCGTATCTCCCAACGCAAAATGGGCATCATAAATCATTCCAATTACTTTATCAACCATGTCGATCTTCTCTTGCACATACGTAACATAAAGTTGTTCAAGGTTGGTATTATTCCTTCCCGGCGCTCGTATTTCTTGTATTTCCGCCTTGCATCCATCCTTCTTCGCCTGTAATTTCTTTATCACTTCCCATAGGTCATTTTGGCAACGACTGTCGTCTAACATATCCAACTGCATCGAGTTCTTGACGTCGAAAACTGTCATTTGTGCGCTATTGTTCGAAGACGAGGAAGCCATTGTAGTTGTAGGAATGTTTTTTTTATGTTTGAAGTTGTTTGATGTTTTATATTTTAGATGTGGGAGATTGTTTAGTTTCTTTTAGTTTGGTAAATGAGTTATAAAATTTGAATATATATACAAAAAAAACTAAATCTAGCCGTTGAAATTCAAACGGTCAAAAACAACTCGGCTACCACTCGCGTGAAAGTTCCCCGCGTTCCTTCCCCTTGCCGTGTCAAAAATCATCGGCGGCGGTGTTCATCCCCTTCACCGGGCCTATAATTGATACAATGCCAGCGCCCCAAGTAACTCTATCTAAAGGAGGGAGAGTATGCCAAGAATGTAGCCTGGCAAGTGCTTGCTTTGCTTGCCTTTACTTCCTGCCAGTCATGAGTAAATAGAGATGACAAAATTGACAGGTCAGGCAGGCTGGGTGGCGGGTCACAACATGTGTGGGCCAAAACAGGTAACATTTATATGTGGAATGGGCGTCAATCTGCAAACAAATTGTTAATTTTCATTTTTATTTTCCTTTTTTAAACAAAAATGTGCTACATTGTTTACAAAGATCATCAACAATTTATGATAAAGCAATTTAGGAGGTTTCTATCCAACTGAAAATATTTCGTATGTCTTTCAAACAGTTAAATTCATTTTCATTTTAGTTATACTATTTCGTTTAAC
The DNA here is from genome assembly GCA_028566075.1 of Solidago caesia. Classification (NCBI taxonomy): domain Eukaryota; kingdom Viridiplantae; phylum Streptophyta; class Magnoliopsida; order Asterales; family Asteraceae; genus Solidago; species Solidago caesia. Next base: position 22,180,363 of record JAOXNX010000028.1, read on the forward strand.
TAGCTAACTTTTTGGGAATAAAACATAACCGAATTGACACCTTTATACTATGGCTGGTCAGGTACACATGTATAGTATGCTATTGAACCTGGCTGAGGTCAAGAAACTTCAGAATTCTGGACAGTAAAAATAAAACCCAAATATACACCATCCCAGCTAACTACAAGGACACCTTATGCTTCACTCATCGTCCGATTCGTGAACAATTCTGCTTCTCTTTGCACTGGGCATAACTTTGTCATCTTCATCGCAGGGTTCAGAATCCTCGGCCAATGCCCTATCTGATGCATCTTCTTCACCATCTCCAGAGTCTTGGACCAAATCATTTTGAGGTGTGGGCTCGTTATCCTCATTGGGTTCCTGGTTAAACCCATTTTCTTGCTGGGAAATATCTTTTGGATACTCTATTCTAAAGTCTCTGGCAGTGCTACGTTTTGCATGCCTTAACAAGTTGATTTTGCTAGCTTTGCTAAGTAGAATCAGATACTTTTCATAGTCTTCTATCTGATATATCAAATCTGGGATGCATCTATTCTCCCTTTTGATCTTGTTTATCATCCCTTTACTTGCTCTATTGTCTAGTTGATTCTGCAAGTGATAGATTGACAAATGTTACAAGTTCTTACAGCGTTCATTCTTGCTAAACAACAGCATAAGTTATGTTTTTGCTAGCTTATGATGATTTATGATTACAAACCACCAGTTTTATTCATTTAGGTCCGGTATAGTATTTGCTCATCAAGCTATATTTAAGACAATTAGTTAACAGCCAAATAAACTTTGTACGTCAAAGTGTCAAATGGTATAATTTACATGTGGGTAGAGTCCGTACTATTCAACAAGATAGCCGTACCCGAGAGTATTAAAATCAATGCAATGTGTGATATGACGGGATAATTTAATGAGAGAATTAAACTATCAACAAAGTACCAAAATATCTTTCGAAAAGACAATAGCAATATACAAGGATTTAACAAACCTGTTGCATTGATTCCACAAACGTGTACAAGGGGGCCGTTAGCTGCTTGCAAGTCACTTCCACAAGCTTCTGGCATTTGAGGCTAGGTAAGATTTGCTTGCAACCTTTAGGCGCGATATGGAACTTTGAAATCTTAGCCAAGTTCTTGTAAAATTTGGTAGCCAATTTCAGTAGATGTTCCGCTTGAGGATCTGTAAATTTATAAAACCTTGTTTCCTTTAGAATATTTTAAAAGTTGACTGGTAATTCCAGAAGGCAGAAAGTTGTTACCCTTGAGGGTCATGACCACAAACGAAGATATCAGTTCAACAACAGCTTCAGCCCTCTGGTATAGAGTATCTTCCAATGTGAAATAAGAGTTGTGTTTTTCATCTTTATAGGCACCAGTGAAGCTAGTCTTCAACTTCATGCTGAGTCGATCCATGTCATTAATAACTGATTCAGCTAACTGCAAAATAACAGTTATTATAACAGTTTCTGTTGAGCGGTGAATAATGCCATAAGTTCCAGACTTCTCTGTTGGCGATCCCATGATTTTAACCAATTCCAACGCCATATGTCGAGCAACAACCAAATCATTAGGAGCCTGAGTACATGATAGTGCTAGAGTGACTAGACTTTTGGCAATCTTTGGGTTTGCCACATTACTAGTTTTACACTTGCTTATTGCCCAGCTTCCAAGAATGTTACTTCTTTCACTAGACGTGTTCCCAATCATCTTTGCGATGTCACACAGGATCTGATAACATGGTAGTAATCTTAGATTAGAACCCACTTTTTGAGCTAATTGCATCAAACAATAACCAACTTTGGTTGGATTTTTGAATGGATAAAAGAAGTAAGCCACGAAGAACTAAAAAAGTACATGAAAATTAATTTTTATGGTACCACCTCTTAAAAATCGACCAGCTAACCAGTCAAAATGATGACATGTTCTTTTAGCTATATTACGTGGTATCTGAAAACCAGTTTATCTTAGGAAGTTACCTTTAATCATAAATATTGAACTTTGGTTCTATTTTTTATTGGGTAAAAAAAAAAATCCAGGAAGAACTAAGAAAGTACATGAAAATTGATATTAAGGTAACCACCTCTTAAAAATCTAGCAGCTAACCAGTCAAAATGATATCATAGTGGGTAACTTTTAGCTCGTGGTATCTAAAACCAGTTCATATAAAATTTGACATTTTGATGGTTTATTCTGACCAAAGATAAGTTACCAAATATAGAAATCAGAACAAACACTTTTATGCAATTAGCCCCCCTATAAAACAAGTTAGTTGTTGGGGAACTTACCTCAACCTCCTGGAACAACTTTGAGTGAAGAAGCTTGAAGAACAAGGGTTTCACAATTTTTGAGATAAAGACTTCTTTGCTTTGAGTGTTGATTCCATTTGGTCGATCATTTTGATCACCTTCGGAATCAAGAGCATCGACAGAATCTGATAGCATGTCTTCAATTACTCTCATTTCCTCTGGACTTTGAGAATTGACTGCTAGCAGTTCCTTTAAGCACATTAGAGCTAAGAGAATGAGACCCTTTCTATCTTCAGTGTCCTTTTTCCCCTTGGCTTCCTTTTTCTTTTGATCTACCCGCATGATCAACCAGATTGATTTCAACAAGGGTGGTCCTAGCACCTTAATATCTCCATAGATCAAACCATTCAATGTATCGTCTTTTGCCACTAAAGACAAAGATTTTATTTGACAAAAAGTAGCATTTAAGACAAAAAACAAGAGTTTGCTCTTTGCAGCATCATGTTTGTACAGTTCGAACGATATTTGAAACAACTGATATATACTAGAAGTTGCCAAGAAAGAAGCTCGTTCTTTAGAGGACTTCGTGATGTCCAATTCATTTTTATATGTGAGATCAAAAGCAGTAGACTGTGTTATCCCTTTTCTAGTACCATTATATTGTGAATTGTGTGTGGATGTAGAAGTATGTTTCCCCAAGGACTCATAAAGATCAACTAGAGCTATGAATTCTTTCTCCAACTCTATCTTTTTTTCATTAGTTACCTTCTCCAATTCGGTAGCAACGGTATTCAATGTCACCTCAATAATACCTGATAAAATCTGAGCACTATATTTGCATCTCTCTCCTTGTTGAGGTACTGAGCTAGCATCTCTCATTTGACCAAGTAAGCCTGATCTGACATGCACACGAATAATTAGGTTCTCTTCATCAAATCTTCATTTTTGACTAAATAGAGCTGTATATCAATCTTCTATGTTATATAACTCCACAAAATAACAACTTATTGAGGGATTGGATAAAAATGTAACATAGTTTGGTTTAAATTTGTATTGGGTAACCATCCTTTGTTTTCACCAATGAAAAAGGTAAGCAACTATAAATTTTTGGAACTTTCACCCATTTGATGGGCACCACACCAGGAGAGGTGAATATTGTCAAACTTACTAACACGGTGTCTAGCATTTAAAAAAAAAAAAACTAACACGGTGTCTGCCATGTCATCACTCTGACCCAGTGACCCAACAGATTACCTTAAACCTAAAACTTTACAACTTTGAGGCTTTTTATCTTTTGTTTTTGAAACTATAAGGATCTTTGAGAGTAATAGTAGACATGATCACCTAGAGCAAAAGTCGAACCAAATTACTTTATCGTTTCATACAATAACTCTATCATTATGTTGCATTGTTGCCTAAATGAATAGGAACTTGGTAAGTTCTTTCATGATAAGATAAACTAGATTTTAACAGGCTGAACTTTGTAATGGGAAACCATTCTCTGCCCACAAAATATGCATGCATATCCTCAATTAAACATCCAAACAAATACAGAGGGAAAAAAGAACAGAGTGGCAATAAAGTTGTAAGAGCATCCCACCGACCTTCCAAATTTTCATTTCTAAGAAGCTTACGGATTGTCGACAAAGCACTGGAAAACGACTCAACAGAATGCGTTCCTCCTGCCTGGTGATTTTATTGTTAGAACACATGTAACTAATTGCTAATTTTTCATTACATTTCCAACAAATTTGATTACCTCAGTGTCTTGTGTGAGCGAGAAACCAAAAGAATCTGAACGAACATCAGATCTGGTCTGTGGCTGAAGCAAAAGAATCCATGAGACACAAGATAAGAGATCATCTAGTGGTTCTGCTATACAAACTTTGGCATTATCCGTCTTAATACACTGTATTATACCAAGTTGACCATCCTGTAACACATTACATATTGATATAGTCATTGAAGGAATTTGTAATGGCCTCAAAATATTTAAAACAAGAAATAAAATATCCAGGAGTACTTACTTCTTTGTAGAATTTCAGAAATTGAGGCAAGAGAAAGTCAAAAACTGAGCCTGCAGTTAATGGATCAACCAGAACAAGCTTTAGAAGTCCCCTGTATATAATCCTTTTCACTTGAGCCTGCATACAACAACAAAACCTCATTAACACATATAGGGGTGTGCAAAGCTCGGTCCGGACTGACAAAACCAAAGAACTGAACTGGGATTTTGTTCCGTCAGGTTCAAAACTACAACAGTCCAAGTGTCCAACTGAATTGTCATTTATCTAGCTTGAAATGCTTCGATTTAGACTTAAGTTTTTAAATTAAGACGAACCCATACATGTATTCATTTCAGGATCAAGGTTGGGACCAAACCACTTCCAAACAGCTACATAGTCAGTTCAAAATCGAATTTGGTTCCACTATTTTCTTTTGGTTTTTGTCTGGTCCTAGATTTCTAATGACTCCAGATACAAGAGAGCAAATTTGATTAAACAACCTGCTGGTAAAGACATCGTTGCAATAAACCACTGAGCTCTTTGAAAAGATCACCGCTCACTCCACGGGGTATTTCAGGTACTTGACTACTACTAGCTTGACTTGATGATTCCTGATAGGCACATGGTCTATTTTGTTCAGATTGGTTTTCTGCAACAATTAGATATATAATGGCTTCAGCTGCAGCTATGCGAATTTGATCTTCTTGTCTAAACATAGCTTTGCGCACCACCAAAATGATGTAATCCTGCAGTGTTAAAGAAAGAAAGCTTAGGTAACGGGAAAACTTTTGTATGGATCATAATGAGTCCATTGACATGCAACATTCTGCCCGAAATAAATTTGTCAGTGGGCACAAAACATTGCGTCCAAAATTTAGTGTGTCAAATACGATTACAAGTATATTAATTTTCAAAATTTCTAATACTTTGACTATCATGGCTTAAGAAACTTTATCATTTACGCATTACATAAACTTGAAGGAACTTCAGCCTGTTTAATCGATCTGACCCATTTGAGACAAAACATAAACCGAATCGACCTATTCATAAGTAAATGGGTAAAAACTGCTACATCTAATTTACTTGTTGAATAAACGATGGTAAGAATGCAAACCTGAAGGTTATGACTGAGCTTGATGAGGGGTAATAAAACGCTAATCAGATGGGAAGCAACCTTGCTTTGCATGAGACCAAAATAATCTAACAATTCCTTCAAATGTGAAACATACTCTAGCATAGGATAAGGATAGTTCTGCACTAGGTTACCAAGTAACCTATCATAAAAAAGGAAGTTATCGATTAGCATGTCAATATTAAGTATTCAACTGAGGTTGCATCAAAAAACATACGAGCCACTTTTGGATACCTTATGATAGCTAAACTTTGCTCAGGCTTGAGAGAAAGTATTCTAAATTTACATTGCTCGATTATCTGCAAATAAAAAGTCTACATCAAGATTTTGCGCAGCTTAAAGTTAGGTTTATAAGCACTTACAGCCACAGTTCTACAGATGTATACCAATATGTTTGAACATATTAAGTTACATAGAGTTGGATAGCTTGTTTTTGAGAGGATATTTAAACATGTCCTATGAAAGTAATAATATGATATTCAATCATCATAATCAAATAATAAGTTGTAGCACGAGCTACAGAATATAGTGTTTAGATGAGCTGCTGCTATTTACAGTTACAATAACTTACAGCCACGGTTCTACAGATGTATACCAATATGTTTGGACACATTAAGTTACCTAGAGTTGAATAGCTTGTTTTTGAGAGGATATTTAAACGTGTCCTGTGAAAGTGATAATATGATATTCAATCATCATAGTCAAATAATAAGTTGTAGCATGAGCTACAGAATATAGTGTTTGGATGAGCTGCTGCTATTTAAAGTTATAATAACTTGTATGCTTGAGTGTTCGGCAAATCTGATTGTTAACGAAATCAATTAATGAAATGACCAGAGATGATATTACTGTAACAAAAAGAAGAGATATCTTGTTAAATTCGAGAAAATCTCAAATAGGGTTGAAATATCGGGCGGGTAAACATATATCTTTAACTTGACCCCTAAATAATCAGAAGTGCAATGTGTGTACCTAAACACTAAAAACAGACCATCGTGACTTCAAGTAGCCATAAATCAATAATCAGATAACTAATTCCACAAGGCAAGTCCAGACATCCCGTAAATAGGCATCATTTGTCTATACTTCATACTGACCTCATTTCTTGCCATATCATGAACCTGAAATAAACTTTTTAGCATCTGAATGCCTAGCTCTTGAGAACCCATAAGACCAGTATTTGCAAGATCTTTACGGCTAATCTCATCCGCCGATTCTACCAACACAAAGGCCAACTGCACTATGCTGGGGATGATATGCTCTCTTCCATAATTACTCGCATTAACCTAAAAAACAGTAACCAAACACAACAAAATTATAAGACATGATACATTATGGTATTATACTTGTTGGTCACTTAGTTACTTCATGAATAGAATGTCATGGAAATATAATTAAAAGAAAAAATAAACTTAGAATATAGAATATAGATTAAAGTAATATACAGCTCTTAGCACCGCTTTCTCTGTCAATATGGCATTTTGCATATACTCCTCCTTTAAGTCATCAGGTAGCCATTTACAATGTCTGCACACGAAATAAAATACACAACAATATTTTCAACTGATAAGAATATGTCACGCAACTCGGGCAAATACTAAAAATACAAATACGGGGTAAATTTAGTCAGGCTGTACTAACGATACTAGCACAATATAAAAATATATTTCACACCGGATTTTCACAGCAAAAATTGATAACAAGATCTGTTAATGGATATAATTTAAAACATGGAAGCATATACAAATATAGAATCATATCATGTAATGAATTATATACCTCGAAAACTTATAATCCTTATAAACATTGCACAGAGCCATTTTCAGTGTTCCCATTGAGCTCTCACTGTACCTCCTAATTCTCGCTATAGACAACAACAACCCAACAACAAAATGATCAATCACATGAACATCCGACCTGACAAGCCCCATAACTTCTTGTCCCAACGAAGGATCTTGCTTCACCGCAAAATTCACATGTAACAAAACAGTCCCTTCAACTTCCCTAACAACATTCGCACTCGCCTTTTTCACCCCTATTCTACTCCCGAAAAACACAACCACCCCTTGAACCACTTCTCGTTTACAAAACCCTTTTGACGCCAAAACCAATAACTGATAAACCAAAGACGGCAAATCCTGCATTTCCACACAATGCATTTCATCAAACACCTTAGATACAAACTGTCTAAATCTCATTTTATCCACAAACTGAAACTCACGAATTATCGACACAAGTTTAACTATCAAAACACCCGACCAACGCGTATCCAACATCCGATCAAACAATCCATTAACCGTCTCATTCGCTTTTAAGCTATGCATTTCACTATTGTACACAATATTCAAACAATTGGGAAGCAGGTCCAAAAGCTGGAAATCGTCTAGTTCATGATCATCGGGATTATCTAGACCAGAAAGGATCGATTCGGAGACGGATAATAAGTCGGGGATGGAGAAAGTATCCAGATGAGGGATAAAGAGATGGATGGTTTTATAAGAAGTGTGATTGTGGGAGAATTTGTGGGAAGTGAAAAGAGAGATATAGGAAGTGAGGAGAGAGGATGTGAGTGTAGAAAGAGAGAGTGAAGGGGATATGAGAGAGAGTAAAGAGGAAGTGTAGGTTGAGATAACGGATTCAGGGAGTGCGAAAAGATGCGAAATTAGGGTTTGATGAGAAGTTGGGGATAAGAGGAATGGGTGGAGTGGGGCGGTTGTGTGGTATTGGGCTAACCGGATTATGTCGTCTGGGGTTAGGGATTGTGGTGGATTGATCACGGTGGTGGTGGTTGTCATGCTGGGAAATGGGAAGTGGTGGTGAACTGGTGATTGCAGAGGAAGTTTTGTGCTGATGTTGGTTTGTGTGTGTTTTTGTTGATATTGGAAAGCGCGGGAAATGTTTGAATTTTGCTGCTTCTTTTTTTTTTTTCAATATGGATTAAGGAGTTTGAAAATATATTTTCAGTTTTTTTCCACTTCTACTACATTGCATTCGCAAGCTTAAAATATAAGGAAAAAAAAGGATAGAATTGAGGGAAGAAAAAGAAAAGAAAATAAATTATATATTACTTAGACTTCTGTTTTGTTTGATCTCTGTAGTTGGTTTCGGCCTGCGAGGTAGGCCTAAACCGAGGGGAGGTTACTCTAGCGTTTTTTTGTTATCCCAAAATAGGTTTGTCTGTCGAATGACATAACCAATGAGAGGACTCGTAGAGGACTAGAGTTTGTTTTAGAAGAAATGAACAGTAACCCTTGTAGGGGTTTCGGGGGTTGATTTTTACAGTTAGGTGGCCTAATCTTAATCGACTATATGTACTTATATCTTTCATTCGTTTTATGTTGCTCGTTAATATGCTCTAATAAGCTCTTATTTGTAACGTTCTGTGGGATATGTTTTTATGTCTTATGTTTTCTAGTTTCTATAATTCATCTTAAATGTAGCTATGCGATACTCGGTCGTCAGGTATGTTTCCCTATCCCTTACACTTTAGTATTCTTATTCTTTCCCCTTTGGCCGGAGGTCCTTATGGAAGCAGTCTCTTTACCTTTGAGTAGAGGCAAGACTGTCTCTATCTTACCTCCCCCATACCCCGCTCCGGTGAGATTGGGTACCGTTGTTGTTGTTGTTGTTGTTGTATTTAAAAGGCATTTTCAAATTGAAAAAAAAAAAAGCATTAATTACATTTTCGAGTTATAATAAAATAAAAAAATTATTATTTTACAATTATGTCCTTTTTATATACAACATCAATTTTCAACAGTAACATATATACAACATTCATTATTAGCAATATAAAGCATATATATACAGCATTCATTATCAACAGTATAACAACCGCTGGATCACCCACATCAAACCTGATAACAATTACTTTTATATTATCACCATATAACTACTCATCTATAACAAATACCGTTGCGTTTTCCTTCTTGAAATCATGGGTTGTAACTTGTATGATCTACCACCTGCACAAACAAATACACATGAAATTAAAAGTAGGAAATAGATCAATGTTTTAAAAATCAGATTTTTCGTCGAACCGGTCAGTCAACCGTGAGCGGTCGGACCGGCCGGTTCAACCATTTGGTTTTTTTTTTATTTTTAAATGCTACTAAATTTGTTACAATCCATTCAAAAATTATATAAAATTTAATTTAGTACGTGATTTTAGTCAAAATATAAATCGTACCCGCACAATATGCGACGATAGATTATTTATTAATTATTAAAATATTTGTAAAATTCAGCTAGGACACCCCACAAGCGATGATGGCGGACGATTTTGCCGACCGCTAACTACAACTTTGGATTGTCTAAAAAACAGGTATATAAGTTGTGTTTGTTATTTATTGATGGAATATTAAAATATAAAAATGAACAAGTAAAGTAAATACAAAAATAATATAAATATAAAAATGTTGAAAATTTTAAAATTTAAAACACTATCGATTTGCTTTATAAAAAAATTAGAAGCATTTGATTTGATAAACACATAACATATGGAAAGACTTCTATGTTTTTATTTACATGACATCATTAATAATTATTCAGTTTTGCCTTAAGTAAAATCAGTTATAAACTTATAATTATCATGAGATATAGTGTACAAAGATACCGAGGTTGATAATGTACATAAATACCAAACAGGTTGATAAACCCAAAATAAAAACACTATTTACAACATGAATGTTTTTTTACGAAAGTATAATTTGTTTCTTTTAATTAGAATGTTCATTTTCGTTTATTCGAACTTTAAATAGCGTTTTCTTCCTTAATGGATTTTGTTAATGACAGCCTAAGGGCTGTCAGTATAAATTATTTGGGTGCATTAAAATTTGTACCTTATTATGCGAAAATTCAAGAGGGTAGTTTTTAATGTATAAAGTAGTAACTAGATGGATGTCCGCACAATGCGACGGTGAAGGTGGTGGCAGCGGTGTGGTGGTGGAGGCGGCCAGTGGTGGTGGTGACAGGTGGCGAGTAGTGTAAATTATTAATGTAAAAAATAATTGATGTTAAATATGTCATTATTGGATTTCAGTCCGCATCAAAAAGCGATTATGGTTTCCAAGTTAAATTTTAAAATATGACAAGTGTTACAATATAAACGGAGAAGGATACGCATTCAGACTATTTAAGAAAATATTAACTTTCGTTTCGGTTCTAATATATGTTTGTAGTATAGCCGATATTTTTTTAATACATTTTTGCTAAACTTTTTTTTATCTGTACGTTCTCTGAAGATTTATTACGCACTGAGATGAGTTTTTTTGAAATCTTCATAACATCTTATCGCCAACCTCAAAAATGGTTTGAAAGTGTTACAATCAAGTGTTACAAATTAAAAAAGAATTAACTCCATAACACATGTGTATTAAAATATATTCACACGAAAAAAAATATATTCCATGATAATCCTATATAATTCACACGAAAGATAACATTGGGAATGCAAAAGTTGTTGCAGTGATCCTTCTACAACACAATTATGACTAAACGGAAAGACGGGCACCACTGTTGTAGACAGTGATTAGTGAATACTGATTGAGATCTTGACACATATCTGAATGATGAAATTTGATTGAACGGTGACACTAGCCAGGTGACGGTCAGTCAGATAGGAAGATATGGGCGTTGAAGGGATCGAGAATTAGGATACAATAAAAAGGATATACTTTCTCTCAAGCAACTTCGCTCGCACTGTGAAGCGCGTAAAACATACGTAAACAACGACAGCTGGATCAACCTAATACCACGAGTATTTGTATACGTCCACATCCTACATTCCTACGTAAGGGTGCAAGGAGTGGGGTGTCGGGCTTGATCGCGAGCTCGCGGGTATCATTGGAACACCGCTGCCGCTGAAGCGAGATGGGGTGGCGGGCTTGATTTGCGAGTTGGGAGCTCGTAGCGAGAAACGGCATTATAGCCGTTGAATCCGAACGTTGCCAGGGACCATTCTTGTAAAAATTAAAAAAAAAAATTTCCTTTTGATTTTCTACATATACATACACATTTTTCCTTTAACTCACAACCAAAACACTACACAATTTTAACAAAAACACAACCTTTTTATCAC
>JAOXNX010000028.1:22191915-22214681 GCA_028566075.1 Solidago caesia
TATTATTATTCTTATTGTATCATTTTAAGATTACTTTTTTTTTATTTGTATACTACGTGATTATGCAGGCTTAAAAATAGTCGTTCCCGCGGCAACGCGCGAGGTAAAAATGCTAGTTTTCTTTCTAGAAATTAAAACTTGATTAGTAGGTAGTCATTCAACAAATACTAACGAAAATGTTTTTAAGCGACGTCTATTATTATTTAGTCACCATTAAAAAAAGGTGGTCACTTAATCTAGTCATTAAACCAAACCGGTGATAAAAAATAATCTTATTTGATCTTTAATAAAATTTATGATGGATTTATATTGACCACTCAAAATTGGACTCTAACAGTAATATTGACCAAATTTAATATGTTAGTGATGCAAAATTAGTTATTACCATAAAATTGGTGACCAGATTAAATATTGTTAAATATAAAAGTTTAAGCATACTGGACGACGTATTAATTTGAAATATGTTGTTATTTTGAACCGATTGATTTTATTGTATTTTCTAATAACTTTGGTTAATTCTACAAGTTTGAATTGTTCAAACTTACAATCCACTTATTTCATGGACCCAAGAAAGCTACTTCTTCTTTGAGTCGTAATATACTTCTTCTTGGAGTCGTAATTTGAGTCAACTTCAATCGCATTTAATTTTAAACAACCCAATTGTTGGCCATCTTACCACATTCTCTAACATACTGTGTCCTTGTTAAAATTTTAAGGAACAAATTTAAATCCATGTAACCATGTTGTTTGGTTTTGATTTATTTGGTTTCTCACGGCTCTACATTATCTAGTTAGGCCAAGAATTTGGTTTGGTCGTTGCCGAAAACGGCCTGATGTCACACAACGGTCCCCAAACACAATATTGCGGAGCAAAATGGTCTTACGCCGCACACATGCCCCATTTCCTTGCCCGTTTTCTAGCAAAATGGTCTGACTTTGTGCTGATAAAAAAACTTATTTGTTTGAAAATCATAACATTAAGCCAAATACCAATCTAATTTCACTTAACCTGTTTAGCTCATATAAATTCAATTTATGGTACACTTAGTTATTTAATGCTAAAACAAAGGGGAAAACATAGATAGTGTGTACATTTAATAAACTTCAGGAGACAAATGAAAATTTTTTTCTTAAAAAAACAACGTATGGATCATATCCCCATAAACAAAACATACATTTTCCCTTTTTAGAAAAATAAAATTAGGATAGGTCTAAATTCCAACTACTACTTGCCTTCTATAAATAATAAAAGAACATTGATTACTTTCAAGACTTTATAACCAACACTTATCAAAATATCACCAACATAAAATAAAAAATTGAAAGATAAAAGAACAAGAAAAAGGAAATGAAAGCTCCCTCCCTACATTCTTTTGTCCCAAATTCTTTGGTCATCTTTTCAAGTTTTCTCCATCTTTACTTTAAAAATCCTATATGCTCTACAAGTTTCAAGTTGCCATTGATGCATGGTTAGAGGTTTTTTGAAGCTTAATGAACACGGTATGTGTGTATATTAGTTTTGAGTTTCTCTTAATCCCTCCTTTTTAATGTATAATATTTTAGCTATAGAAAAAAAGGTTTTTGTGCTACAACTTTTGTTGTTATGGGGTCTTTAAAAGATCCAAAAACATGGATACCTCATATAAACACTAAAGATTGTTCCAAAAAGATTTGCAGCATATATTGCACAAAATGGTGTAAATATGTCGTCCTTCCTTCACCATCACCACCACCACCACCACCTCCACTAGTTAAGGATGACTTAGGTGGCACAACCCTTTCACCAGTGGTGATTATGATCGTTGCTCTTATTGGAACCTTTTCGCTTTTGGTTGCTTACTATGTTTTAATGTCGCGATATTGTACAAGAAACAATGAATCATCTATGTTGTCAAGCAGAGTGGGTGTGAATCGAGAAAACCGTGATTTAGAAAGGGTCGTGGATGTTAGTGATCAAGAAGATGATACTTCGAACTACGTTCCTTGGCTTGTTTTAGGTAAGGGTTTGGATGAGGCTTTGATCAAGTCGATTACAATGTGTAAGTACAAGAAAGGAGATGGTTTGGTTTTGTGTACAGAATGTACGGTTTGTTTAGGTGAGTTTCAAGAAGATGAGAGCATTAGGCTTTTACCAAAATGTGATCATGCCTTTCATGTTCATTGTATTGATACTTGGCTTAAAACGCACTCGAATTGCCCCTTATGTAGAGCAAATGTATGCTTTGAAGTTAAAGATTCGACACTTAACTCACCTCCACCTCCTCCTAGTACTCCACCACCAGTGATGACAAGTGAGTTAGAAGAAAGAGATATTGGAGAGGATGGTCGAAGGGAGGTTATCAGATCAAAATCTATGGGATATTTGTGCCAAACCCAAGCATCAATGGCACAAGTAACATTCTTTAATCAAGCCGAAGAACTGGCACGACAAGAAGTTCACCATGGAAATGATGCCGAATCGTCACAAAATGTTTACGAGGAAAACATGTGTTGAAGTTTGTTAATGTACGTGAGCCATCTTGGTATTAATTAAAAGATCATATTCAAGTTGTAAATATTTGTTACTATAGAGGGTGGATAGTCTAGCTAGGGTTTTTTGTTTTGAAGTAGTGTCTTTTTGGATGGATATATGGTCGTTCATTTCATGTATGTATCTCATGGTATTGTTATGTTTAAGTTTATATTTTGAACTCAAAATGAAAATGGATCACGGGGCTTCGTTTAATATTGTCTAATAAACACAATCACCAAAATATGGACACTTTCCCACGGTGCTGGTAAACAATTGGAAGGCTATTTAGTTGTTATAGATCATTCCTTTTATAAACAGAGGATGTTTTCCGTGTTCAAGTAAACGGGAAAAGACAGTCTTGGACTCTGATGTACACAGTCCTAACCGAGGTATTCTCGTGACCATTTTCTCTGGCCATCATCAAGATGCTTACCTAATAAAGTTCGATACTAATATTTTTTGTGAAAACATCACGATGCTTGACTACTAGACTCGCTTTGGTGGTAGTTGACCATGCCGTTTGTCTTACACGCTGTTAGTTGTGGCAATTTATCTTACATTCTATTATTCTTGTCAGTTTTAAGTCAATAAATACTACTCGATCATTCATACCCACATGAAAACATCTTAATAAACTAATGTTGTACATCAAAATGATTTGAAATTAACCATAGAAGGGAAGGTATTCACATTGTGGTATTTATAACCCAGCTTGCAGGGGTAAATTAGTAAACATGCAGCCACTTTTCGTTTTTGCAGTCAATACATGAGTCAGCTTCCTCTTCAATAAGTCCAAGTATATGATGGACTACACCTGCTATCTCATCTGCAGATTTTAGGCAGCATCCTTCTTCCATCTGCATAATGCTTATGTGATTAGTAGTAAATTAAGAATGGATAAGTCGGATGGATAAGTCTAAGTATATGATGGCCAGGTTTATTACTGGTGCACAATGGATAAGTCGGATGAATTGGGTAACTGCTTATGTTAAAGCCCATAAATATTTAGGCAGGGTCAAAAATGGGTCATGTGGACAAACCAAAATTTTTTAGGGAGGGTTCACCCGTCTTCTGTTTCAGCTAATTTTTAGGTTCATCGTTGAGCAATAAACTATGACATAAGTTAAACACATTTTATCATAAATAAGTTGAAATTGTATCTACTAAAGTTTGAGTTTAACTGCGTGACCAACAATATCCTTATCGTTGCTTCATTTCGTATAGTTTCACTTGGGGAGTTAAATCGTACATCATTAAACTGATTAGCACACCACAAGATACACGATTAACAAGTTACGAGTTACGATGATCTTGTGGTGTGTGAAGATTTAATTGTGTACAGTTCACCTCTCTCCCTTAAGAAAAATACTAGCATGGCTTCTTCGGCATGGTCAAGTCATTTTCATGTACTCACTTTTGAGTGCATTAAAACAATACAATGATTGGGTGCATTAAAAGGTTAATACCATTCCATCCATTTTTACATAAAATACTACTGTACATACCTTAAGACTGACGGAGTAGAGCACCGATGGGTCCAACGTGGTGACGTTGAGGTGTAGTACGGAGAGGTAACACGTTTGCAAGAAACCAACAAATTTTGAGAGATGATTTAGTCGTTTTCGTGACAGGATCCGAAGATTAGCATGTGTTTGCACCAAATTGACCTCAATATCAGCCACCGCTCCCTTGCTTTTTGAAGTATTGTTGTTGAGATTTTGAGACCATGTGTATTGTGGGTAAGAGAAAAGTTTTTGAAAATATAGGGGCAATTGTGGTATTCCACACTCCTTGGTTGGGTTAGTGCTAAAAGTACTATTTTGGTCATGAATGATTGGCTTTTCTTCTTGTTGTTGAGTTGAGAGGAACTTTTGAGCTTCAAGAGATTGCAAATGGTGTTCAAGCTCCTTTACAAATTCTATTGCACCACCAACTATTGATGCTTGATCACCCTGAAACATTACCGCTATGTCCATTAGTATAATTTCATAATATATACTCCCTCCCGTCCCAAAATTATTGTCCACTATAGCAAAATATATACGTATTAATTCCATGCTATTAATATAAACATGTACACTGGTATGACATTTTAGAAATATTAGTACCTGTAAACAAACTAAAATAAACGAATTGTTGCAGCTTCATGGGATAGATGGCTAGCAAACAATTTTGCAGCCTGAGCAGTTGGGATCTTATGAAAATAGTTAAAATGTTGCTTAAATTAACATATAATTTCAAAGTCCTACGATTAACAATTCTTAAATAAATAATCATCTATGTATCAACATACAATTTAAAAAGTTTCTAACCTATGTTTCTTGGATCTCAAACAAAATTATAGAAAGGCACCCAGCTTATTACAAAAATAAAAAGATCTCTAAAAGGGTTCTATGATTTAAAGTATAACAATATTTCATCTTTTGCAATATAAATATAATATACATATGTACTTGTGTCAATTTACCTTGTGAACCTATAAAAAATGGCGAACAAAAGTTTGAATTAGAACCTATAATATGTCTTGTTCAAACTCAAATAGGCAACAATCAACTAATCAAGACACTAATGTGTAGCTGGTAAATTGCTTTTCTTGGCAGTTGTGGTGTTTGATCTTTGTCCGGCTAAATCGACCACTACACAAAGTGAAATCTGTAAAGCTCTCTCAAAAGGAGACTATCATGGCCACAAAAGGGTCGACTGCACTGGCCAGGATTTAAGCCTTAGACTTCCGATTCTTCAATCTTTAGCTTCATGTAAATAACCAACTTAACAGTGGGCATATAGCCACTATTTTTTTCATCTAAGTTGTAACAGACAAGTCATAAACTAAGGTTAATTTGATATTGATGTAATTTTGTATGTTGTTATCAATTTCTTTTTACCTAAACAAACACTATGCATATTATGCTTTTCTCTTAATAAGAATTAGCTAACAAGTAACAAGCACTTCAAATACACAATCCCAAACAACTTGTTCAGATTAGCTAATATTGAGGGTGTTGGGAGTGCGTATTTCTTAGTGCGTAAAGCTTATTGCGTTTTCTGAAAACCAAAATGTGGTTTGAAATATTTGGCCATTAGGTACGTTTTAGCTTATTCTAAACACAGCACTTATTTTCATGTCATGCCCACTCGCAATGATAGTCTAGTCAGGGGAATGTATAGGTCAAGGGTTCAAATTCCGTCTCATTTGCCTTTAACCATACTGTTACATGATTAACCTTCTCTCATGTTGACCTGTTCGGCGGGGAACCCATAATAGGCCGATTATCCAATATTCTGTATGTCACTTTATTTGGCTATTAGGTGCTTTTTAGCTTAGTTAAAAAATCACACCCTTATTTTAGCTTAATGACACTTTATAGGCCAGAAGTCTTTTCAAAAATACACAATCCCAAACACACATTTCAAATTATCAGTATTGGGTTGTAGGTTCTATTGGTATTTGAGGTGACTCGTTGTGGGTTCTAGTCTCATGGTTGACAACTTGTAAAGATGTGAGGATTTTATGTAGATCAACAAATAATTTCTTTAAAAAATAAGAAATAAGAAAAAAATTTTTGAGGGTGTTTGGGTGTCAGTATTTTTCAATGTGTATAGCTTATTGTGTTTAACGTGTTTGAAATATTTAACCATTAGGTGAATTTCAGCTTACATAAAAACACATTTACTTTTAAAAACACTTATTTTAGTTAATGACACTTTATAAGTCGGGACCATCACCGAGTGGTCTAGCGACAAGAAATCCTATTTCCTCACAAAAGGTCTCAGGTTCAAATTTTGAACTAGGTAAATATATTGGGGGGCGGCCAAGGAATTGGTTGGAATCGGCCATGGGCAAAAAAACCCGGTTAGACCGTTACATACGAGTCAAAAAATGGCTTGCTGTCCCGAGGTAACATGAACAGGGAAAACTTTCTCGTTTACCCGTTTACACTTTATAAGCCGGGAGCCTTTACGTCATACCTTCCCCATAACCCACACATAAGTAGATTAGGTATTGTTGTTGTTGCAAGTGTCATTTATTTAACTTTTAAATCATATAAACACTTAAAAATTTGCACTCCCAAACAATCCCATAATAACTTTTTGTGGTAAATATTTTTTTTATAAAAAGGTTTCCCTTGTTTAAGGTTACCGTTCAGGATTCGAATGTGAGACCTCATGTTGGAGGAACAGATGTGTTTGCCACTAGACCAACTTGGTCATGGTTAACTTATTTTGTCATAATCAAATACCTGAATCACATAATTGAAACCTAAATTATTAAGAAAAAAGAAACAAACCCTTTGGATATAAGATTCCGGCAAGAGGGACCTTAAGACACCAAGATGTTGGTTCATTAGTTTCCGGCGGTTTCTTTCAACAGTAATGTGGGTCATTCTTTGACACTCCGCCTCTTGTTTGTTTTTACAAACTGCCCTTTTCTTCTTCTTATTGTTATTCTTCCGACTTTCTTCCACTAGTTTTTGGTCTGATTCAGGTGAAGAAAATATGTCCATGGTGGGAGGTGGGAACAAGGTGGTGATTTCATGATGGGTTTGAGAAATAGTTCCATGGAGTATGAAGTTAAGTAGTTCACTACAAGAACAAGTTGTCTCTATAGTACCCATCTCTTCTTGTTCTTTGTTTTTCTTCCCTTTTCAAGTTTTTTGTTTATATAGCAAACATTTTGGTGGTGTTTGAAATTGTGTATCTAAGGCAAACTAAGGCTTCTGTAGTAAGGAAAATTAGAACACTCTATCCTTTCAGTTACATCAGTGCCACATCAGCTTTTCTCTCCCCTAGAACACCCCCAAGAACACCCCCTCGTACTAAGTCATATTCTTCACCCAATCCTCAAATATTTTATTATTATACCCACACACACATATATATATACCCCACAAATAACAAAAAATAAAAAAATAAAACGGGCCCCCAAATAAGCGTCTATCGCGTCTGAAATGAGGAGAGTCCAACCGACGCATTACGTTCGACGCCCTCTCGTATTGAACGTCCAAGTGACTTATGCGTCGGAAGTGGCGTTTTAACATTTACTACAACCGGCCTTAATAAAACTATTCGGTCCAAGTTGAAATACTTTTCAAACAATTAGCTCTTTATTTTAATAGAAAATTTAATTTTCCGTAAATTAAACAGGAATGAAATTGAATCTTAAGCGATGTGAAAAAGACGCGCTCCAAAAAGGCGCGTAAGATATGATCTATAGTAACCCACACGTCACCGCTTCTATCTAAAACGACGTCGTTACATCACCCAACGACTGAAGATTCATCGTTTTATCACCATTTCCCCCTACTAATACTTGAACCCAACCCCCTCTCCCCCATCAAAATCAAAATATATTTCATTCCATACAAATACACAAATTTTATTTTGCTAAAAGCATGGGAGGAACAACAACAATTTCAGTTGAATCGGATGGCGTAGCTATTATCACTATCATCAATCCACCTGTTAATTCACTTTCTTTTGATGGTAATTTTACTTCTACTTTTTTACTGCTTTTTTTTTCCCCACTTATTTTGCTGTAACTTTTTATTATATCTTTGCTGTTGGTTTTTATTGATCCAAAAACTGTTTATAAGCTTAAAACACTAGGGAAAATACCTAATTAAACTAGTATTATATATCTATAGTTCTTTTTAAATAGTAATAAATATGGTTATTGATTTGCAGCTTAATCATGCACAATTTTGATAAATAGATATGATCATATGAATGCTAGTATAAATGTATAATATAATATAATATAATATTCATTATTAATGTCATTTTTTGGTGTTATATATTTTCAATTAGGGTTGAATTTGGGACAACTATTTGGAATTCGTTTAATATTTGATTGAAAATGATGGAAGTTATGATCATGCTTTTAGCTTGCGATCCGATTTTGTAAATTACGAGGAAGGTGTAGCTGCTAAACTATTATTAGCATAGTATGATTTGAGAAAACTAGATAATTAACTTCAAATCGATACAGGCTTTAATTTTTCGAGGGAGAACCGTTGATTATAGTAAACTAAAGAATAATAATAATACAAAGTTAACTTGTATCTGTTTTGGGGATAAAAAGTACTGTTTGAAGTTATTAGTAACTCTTTGGAATGGAAAGGGTGGGAGAGTAATGGAATTTGTGGGGACATGGTTGCATGATGGGTGATTTGTTGATACATGAAAATAGCGTGATGACTTGTTACCGACATCTTTTAGTTTGTCAGTTTTATACTTCATTTTGCGTAATGATTCGGTATGGGTGTTGACGTAAGTATATTGAACTTTTTTATCCTGCAGTACTAGTTAGCTTAAAAGAAAGTTTTGATCAAGCCTTACAAAGGGACGATGTTAAGGCAATTGTTGTTACAGGTAAGTTTACAAAATCTATTGTCACGGTTACTTCATGTTTTTATTATACGAGTTAGTTTGTAACTTTTACGTGATTGGAGCAGGTGCAAAAGGCAAATTTTCTGGTGGTTTTGACATCAATGCATTTGGTGGACTGCAAGAAGGGAAAGGTACGCACATGTTATACAGTCCATTGTAGCTTTGTGTTAACCTGTTGTTTTTTACTAAAATTTCATGACTATTTCAGGAACATCAATGGGGCCAGCATCAAAACCTGGATATGTATCAATTGAGATTCTGTCTGATACTGTCGAAGGTATATTACTCTCCTTTTCATTATCAAATCGAATCTTAAAGTCTTTGTAATTAGAATTTTCAGAATAATGCTGTTGCTGTTGGTTTCAGCTGCCAAAAAACCATCTGTTGCTGCTATTGACGGGCTTGCTTTAGGTGGAGGATTGGAGGTTGCAATGGTAGGTGCTAGTCTTAAATTTTCCTGAAAATTTAACATTTCTTTTCAAAATGTGTGATATAAGGTTGCTGGTTTCGTTTTTAGGCTTGCCATGCTAGAATTGCTACCTCTACTGCTCAGTTAGGCTTGCCTGAACTGCAGCTCGGTATTATTCCTGGATTTGGAGGTATGACCCTTGATATTACACCATATTATTCAAACAATAAATAAAACGTCACATCACTTACAATCTTGAGTTATCTCAGGAACTCAACGGCTTCCAAGACTTGTTGGTCTTGCAAAGTCCCTCGAAATGATGTTGGTATGTGTTATCCTATAATGTTTACTGAGATTTGCTTGTGTTACTTTAGCATCCATGGAAATTGCAACTTTCTTACGTATTTTCTTTACGGGTTCTCTTGAAAATAATTTACATTCTTTATCTTATAAATTTTCGATTTAGAACATATTTATTTGCGCATCATCGTTTCCACAAAGTTTATGTTCAATGCATAAAGTATTTTAAATCAGTAATTTCTTGAAGTTGTAGAATTTTTGTATCTATCAATCTATAACTGATGCACCAATTAATTATAGCAAACTAAAACTTTTTGGATTAAAGTGTTTACGGTGAATCGAACATGGGCGGCACCAAACGATTACCCATTTTGACCCACTACCTAATCCCCCCGTTTTGTCACCTTTATCTTAAATGAATGTTCTCCTAAAACATTGATAGGTCAAACTTTGCAATTTCTGTGGAACTGAGCTGACATAGCTTTATGTTTTTGATAAGTAATTGATCTGTCTCTCTCTCTAGACATCAAAACCAGTTCGGGGAGAGGAAGCTCATAGTTTAGGGCTCGTTGACGCCATTGTATCAGGAGATGAGTTAGTAGAAACTGCTCGTCGATGGGCATTAGATATATTGGAGCGTAAAAAGCCTTGGGTTGCAAGTCTTTACAGAACAGATAAATTAGAGCCTCTTGGGGAGGCACGCGAAATACTCAATTTTGCTAGAGCTCAAGCTCGCAGACAAGCACCAAATCTACAACATCCACAAGTTTGCATCAATGTTATTGAAGAGGGCATAGTCTCAGGCCCACGGGTGGGGTTAATGAAGGTTTGTGTTTGGTCTAATAGCTGATGTCAATGTTCTCTTGTTGCAACATTACTTGACAGGTTATAATGTGACTTTGTATATGTATTAAAATTGCAGGAGTATAATGAATTCCAAGTTCTTTTAAAGTCGGATACTTGCAAGAGCTTGATTCATATCTTCTTTGCCATGCGTGGTACTACAAAGGTACACCTACTTTTTGAACTATTGAATTGTAATCATATTCTAAAGAAAAATAGAGATGTTATCTTTTAAATACTGTTTGGCATCATTTTATGTTTTATTTTTTGAAACCTTGTGCTAATTTGTGGGTTCCATACTTCCATTATATATTTCATGAAACTTTAATGTTGAATGCCAGTCGAATAAAAGGTTGTGTGTCGTATGTGTCAATGTGTCATTGTGTGTGTTAATAGGTACCGGGGGTGACTGATCGGGGTCTGAAGCCCAGAGGAATCAATAAAGTTGCTATACTAGGAGGAGGTTTGATGGGCTCCGGGATAGCAACGGCTCTAATTCAGAGTGGGTATCAAGTTGTCTTGAAAGAAGTCAATCAAAAGTTCCTTGAGGGTGGACTAGGCAGAGTCAAAGGTACAACCTTGCTCTCTTGATATATGGTGAATTACTTTCGTATATGTTGAGGTAGTGGTTTCGACCCATATACTTGTGAATGGGTAGATTCGGGCCGTCTTCTTTCTCAAACCCGATTAAATGGGCCGAACGGGTCAAACGGTTTAAAGTCGACTGAATTCGATTTTTAATGCATGTGGCTAGGTCAATATGGATTGTTACCATCATAATATTGTTTTCCAAGTCATGATTAACACATAAAATAATTCTAGTTATAGTAAAAAAGTTTGCAAGTGTTTACAGGTCAACTATAACCAACTTGGCACATTTCAATCCGTCCGAAAATTGGCCACCTATCCTCTATTAGTCTATTACCCAACCTGCCCATTTTGCCATCTCTAGTGTTATGTATGTAAAGCAAAGCGACTCTATTATCTATTATATGCAGCCAATCTGACTAGCAGTGTGAAGAAAGGTAAGATGACTCAGGAGAAGTTTGAAAAAACACTCTCTCGTCTTAAGGGTGTTCTTGATTATGAAAGCTTTAAGGATGTGGATATGGTGATAGAGGTATTCTTTAGCAATTGTTTTGACTATTTAACATTTCCATGGCATGCTGTGGACCTGTGGTCATATTTAATTGGATAGCAGAGAACAATGATATGAACTGATGTATATTTCTGACTAAACAGGCTGTTATTGAGAATGTTTCTTTGAAACAACAAATATTTTCGGATTTGGAAAAATACTGCTCTCCACATTGCATACTTGCAAGTAACACCTCAACAATCGACTTGAGTCTAATTGGTGAGAAGACAAAAGCCCATGATAGAATAATTGGTGCACACTTTTTCAGGTGATTAGTTATAACCCGTAGTTCTTTTCTATCCAAGTTTGAGTTATTCTTCTGATAACTTTTCTCTGTTTATTTGGTGCAGCCCTGCTCATGTGATGCCCCTTTTGGAGATTGTTCGTACATCAAAAACATCTCCTCAAGCAGTAGTGGACTTGTTGGATGTGGGGAAAAAGATAAGGAAAACTCCAGTTGTTGTTGGGAATTGCACAGGGTTTGCTGTCAATAGGATGTTCTTCCCGTATACTCAAGCGGCTCTTTTGCTTGTAGAACGTGGTGCCGACATTTATAGAATCGATAGAGTAATTTCAAAGTTCGGAATGCCAATGGGTCCTTTTAGATTGTGTGATCTTGTCGGTTTTGGTGTTGCAGTGGCAACTGGCTCACAGTTTGTTCTTAATTTTCCTGAAAGAACATATAAGTCGATGCTAATTCCACTCATGCAAGAGGATAAAAGAGCAGGTATCATGTTTTTGCTATAAAAGAAAAAATTGTTTGTTTTCAAGGATTATGTTAAACTTGTGATTCCTATTTAGGTGAAACAACTCGCAAAGGTTTCTATGTCTACAATGATAAGCGTAAAGCAAACCCAGATCCTGAAGTCATGAAATACATTGAGAAGGCAAGGGAAATGTCTGGTGTCTCTGTTGATCCTAAGGTCTCTTTCTCTCTGTTTGTGTGTGTGTATTGTATATAATTCTATATAGATTCAACTCTGATAGAGTGGTATATTTAAGTCGGGGCTTACTCTGGTTTCAGCTTGCAAAATTGTCGGACAAGGATATCATAGAGATGATATTTTTTCCTGTTGTGAACGAGGCTTGCCGAGTGTATGCAGAGGGTATTGTAGTGAAAGCAGCTGATTTGGACGTTGCGGGTGTTATGGGAATGGGATTTCCACCTTACAGGTTTAGTGTTGTCAACAATGAAATTGTATTAATTTTTCGTCACTTTTACATATTAAAGAATCACAGCTTTGTGCATACAGGGGAGGGGTTATGTTCTGGGGAGATTTACTTGGATCGAAATACGTATATGGGAGGCTGGAGGAGTGGTCAAAGATGTATGGGGAGTTCTTTAAGCCATGTGCCTACTTAGCAGAAAGAGCTGCACTTGGGGCTCCTCTGGTTAGGATTTTTTACATTCTTCTCCTTATCTACAATTGAAAGTTTCAGGAATATATTAGTAAATTAATAATATGATATGATGATATTTTTGCTTGAAATGCAGAGTGCGCCATTGGATCAAGCCAAATCGCGGTTATGAGATGAAATGAATTGGACAATATCTACTGGTGATCACTGTGCTAAACAATAATATGTGGAGATCAATGAGATGCGGCTTTATAAGTATACCTATAGGTTTATGTTTGTGTTCTTCTCTGTAAAATAATGATATGCGTTTGTAACGACCATAGTTTATTTATTTCTTATATCAAGATCGTTCTTGTGCCCAGGATTAATTTGGCATATGATAATATTCTCTCTGTGGAAGCAATGTAGGGTACTGGTATCATAAAATTCAAAATTGTATGTGTTGAAAGTTTGAATGTCATACCGAAACATAATAAAAGCAACTGTGCGGGTTGAAAGTTGTAATTAAGGAAATGGAATATGTGTATCTGGCATGTTTGGATCGGATGTACTGGTTTACATTTCATAACCTTTTGTTGGACATGTTAATTATGTATAAATTTGTTGGCCGTCCCAAAAAAAATAAAATAAAAATGGATTCATATATTTTGCTTCAGGCTTACTGGCTTAGTGTATGACATGCATTGAGGGGACCAAACAATAAAAGCAAGAAATGGCTTCCGTAATGGAGCAGAAGATTGTTGGCATTAGTTTAAAATGCTAGTCAACCTTGTATAATATGAATGTCTATTGTAAGTTATAACTTTATGAGCGCAAAGTACAACAAAAATATTAATTTCTAAAAGGAATTTTTTTTATTTTTCTTTATATATATTTTACAATCGTTAAAATTATTGTATTTTCAAAACGGGTTATGTGAGGATAAATATTCAGGATAATAAGTTGCATTTTGATTAATGAACGAATGAGATTTTTGATGTTTAGATTACTTAAGAAAGACGATATACACTTATTATTATTGGACAATAGTAACCTCTATATAAAAAACAATTTGTTTTCTCATTTACGTTGTCTTGTGCCCAATCCTATAGAAAAAAATGATAATTTGTGTCGAAGGTTTGTAAAAAAGCAAAGTTCGACCTTTTAGCTTTTCAATTTGGCTACACGAAATTATCCATCCAACTTGTTCCAATTTTCAACTATGAAACTATACATGTTAGGTCGATGAAGTTGTTTTGAATTTAGATACCGATCATATATTCAACGTTTTTGATGATATTGCTATGTTGAATTATAGTTGAGAATGACAAATATGTTTGTAATGGAAATCGGTCACATGGGAAATCAATAAAAGTTAAACAAAAGAACAAAAAGAAGTGAATAAATGAAAATGAGTTTGGTTTAGAACAAGTGTTTTAGGGGGGGAGGGTGACCACAAAACATGGTTATGTTTGTTGTTTTTATGATGAGGAGTGAGTGGAGGACCACACCACACCCCACCCAACACAACTCATCCACAGCCCAGCCTAGCTATCGTTTCAAAATGGTCAAACTTGTAACACGTGTGGAGATTCTCTTCCTTCATGTGTTGGCCGGAAATAACATTTTCGTTATCACACACTTACTTATGCTAATGCCCCGATCTTAAATGCTTCCCCACACGTACCATTTTTTTACATCTTATTATTATAGTAAAAATAAAATAATTTAACATTATATCTACCTCCTGTGATTAATTAATCATTTTTTACTTAAGGGACACCGCACATATCAACTGGCAAATGCTTAGGGATTGTAAGAAGACTTCCTTAAGTTTTTTACCCACAGGTTTTGGGTTCGATTACTTTGAGTAACAAGTCTGTGAGCTTTTTCCATAAATTCTCTGATTAGGTCCTGCATACTGCCTAGGTCCATGCCCAGATCGAATGTTCATAGAAAAAAAAAAGGTAGTGGTGATTTACATTATTTTTAATGTGAATCTAGCCATTAGTAAGAGTAGATGGAAAACAAGAGAAAAAATGTTTGAAGAATGTGGAATTGTGGATTATATAGAGAGAAGAGGAAGAAGATGAAGAGGGTCATATTTTTAGGTTTAACTAAAGTCTGAATTTTGAGGTGGTTTCAATAAAATTTTGTTAGTTTTTCATATATGTTGGGTAAGTTGATTGTAAAACAATTCTATACTCATATACATACATATATAAGTGTGTTGGAGATTGTTTATAATCTTTATATAGCTTAAATATTTTGAATTGTGTCAACTTATTTACGCCATCTCCAATGGCAACATCAATATGTCAAAGCACACTGGTCATCTCAACAACACGTCAATAAACTGTTTCAGCACACTGAACAAACATACCGAACTCATTTTTCCTTCAACCTAACACACTGAAACCCAAATTGCAAATGCCATGTCACCATCCATTAAATTAAAAAAACACATTATTTATATATATACAGAATGCACCTACAAAAAAAAGAAAAGAATTTGGCCCACACCTTCGATACGCCTTCAATACGCTGGCCAACATTTTGGTGGATCAGAACGACCGGCGTTTCAAAGCTCCAATGGCGGCATACCGAAACTTCGGTATGCTTGGTCAACATTTTGAATGACATTTTGGGCATTGAGGATGGCCTAGGTCCGGTTTATATTTGAGAAGTTCATCTATTAGCATTTATTTTTTTAGTTTATGAACTTAAATCTTATTTTTAAGTCATGATAAATTTATAAACCATAAAATAAGACACAAAATGGATTATATCAAGTATAAGTCGAATCCAAATAAATCAATAATATTATTTAGAATAAAATAATGCCTTTTGTATTGTAATGCCTTTTCCAAGAATAAAATCATAGTTCGCAAAAAAAAAAAAAAAATAATAATAATAATAATATTTAGAATAACCAAGCTAATATGCCCTAATAGTTTTTGTTGTTGTTAGAATCATGTTATTACTTTTTATGAAAAAAACATATCTAATTTCAAGTGCATAAAGCTATAAATTCTAACAATTTGAGTCTAGCTTTTTACAAAACGTATATGATACTTAAAAAATGCAATTTTTAATTTGGAAACCACAACTAACAAAGTGGCTTATTCTCCCCTTCACTGATCTATACACCATGTTTAGTTGATGCATTGTCTATCAAATTAGGTATTAAAAAACATTACCTATGTGTGAAAACAAATAGCACATTATTTGTTTAACATTAGATCTAATTAGAGTTTTAGACATGACAACGTCATATTAAATTAAAAACTCACAAAGCCGAAGTGAAACAAATGACCTTTTTGATTATAATCATCCTTAGTTATAAAACAATGAAATGTAAAGAATTCGAAGTCAAACAATGCACCTAATATTATATTACAGTGTTTGTTTTACAATTAGTTTGCTAAAAATAAAATGTATATCTGTAATCAGTTTAAAAGCCTTGGCTAGCTAGTGAGTCGAGTAATCTTGTTCATGATGAAGCTGATTACACATTGTTGTCCATCTACTATCAAGTATGTACCGACTACAAATTAATACTCCGTAAATTTAGAATTTAATTAGCATACTATGCTAACCAACACCAAGCGGTGACCAGGAAAATAGTCGGAAATAGTTACGGGGGTACTTTAGTTAGACCGCATAAATTTGAATAAAAAGGATTCGTCATGCCGGATAACCCTAACAGTAAAAATAATCACGATCTCTTAACCTATAGTGGTAACATATCATTATTCTCATGTCTCCAACAGATATAGACACATTAGACTATAGAAGTCAGAGAACGGGGAAATATACAAAGACGTACTACCATCATAGGTATGTAGTTATGCACTCCATGGTATAAAGTATAAACAACAATTCAATTTTCTAATAATCGAATATAGTGTACCTTGCGATTGAAATGTTCAAGCCTCTTATCACATACACACTATTAAACACCAAACAAATAATATATCACTTGTTTTAACCCAACTGATTCATATATACATGTACTTATACTTATTATATCTCTTCAACCAATGGGCTTTACTCCAAAATCGTACCATATTATCAACAACCCGTAAGTAATCTCCAACCAAATATTCAGTTTTTCGTTATCAGTTTTAAACTGTCATGTCAATAATATCAAACCACCATTTATCTTTTCTTTTCTTTTTTTTTTTCCCGTTTTTTGAAAGGTATATATCTATTTCATTCACACTCACTACTCCGCAATTACGGAATAGATCCATATACAATTATACATTACGTTACATTAAAATTACACCAATCTTCCCAAGAAATACTATCTTTTTTCAACCTACTTTTATACCATAAAAAACCGGTCGCCTTGATCTCATAAAACACCGAATCAGCCATTACCGAAGATTGTCCAAAAATAACCTCATTCCTAGCATTCCAAAGACACCAACTCGAAACAAACATAATACCTTTGAAGACGTTACTCAGTTTCTTCCCCAGACCAAACTTTCCATGTAATTCAATCAACTCTTTGATAGAAGACACACAAATACTTTATTCCAAATCTCCTTTGCAAACTTACAGTGGCATAATATATGTTCAATTGTTTCAACCCCTGACTTACAAAAACCACAGACGCTAGACCCAAAAAAGCAATTGCGTACCATAAGAGTTGAGTATGTAGGCAACCGGTTCAACGAGGAATGGAGATTTCATCAAATGAAGAAATGTTTATATTCCAACAGAATAAGATTTCTCTATCTTTAAACAATCAAATACACTCAAGAATAAAATTTAATTTCAATTTCATCAAATTCTGTAAACCAAACGCGATTAAAGAGACAAAGCTCGGATAGTATTAAATGATTTGTATGATAAAAAGAAAGTATTGTAATTAGGTCATCTCCAATGGCAACTTCAGTTTGTTCAAGCATACCGGTCACCTTAGCAACACGTCAGCAAACTGTTCCAGCAAATTGAATCAACATACTGAACTCATTTTACCTCCAATCCAACATACTGAACTCAAATATAAACCTTGGCCCACATTTACCTTCAAGCAAACCGTGCCTTCAATTTGTTTTCAAACAAATTGAGCAAACAAATTGAGAAGCAAATTGAAGCCCTAATGCTAACAAATTGAAGTTTCAATATGTATATTGACAAGCAAACTGCCATTAGAGATGACCTTAATTTAAATGACTGGTTTCTCTTCTTTAGCATTTTGTTTGCAGAGTTATAAGATTCTTTTTCAGATTATTTAAATTTACAAATCTCTCCTTCACTCCACCACCACCACCATTATATTATAATACTGCACACATTATTTGTCCTTAGTCTGTTTGTGTAGTCTATGTAGGGCTTCACTCTCCTTTTAATAATCCAACCTAGTCAGTCTTCCACGTGCTTCTGGGGACTCTACCCCTTCACCCCCACCCCCTACTTCATTGCCACACCATACCCCCTCCATTTACACCACTTTGACCGTATCCTAAACACACACACATTACACACACAAAATCTCAAGATTTCTAAGATCAAGAAAAATACCGAAAACCCAGATTCAAAAACCTGAAATAATACGTGGGTTTGTGTTAAAAACTTGAATTTTGTTATAAAAATGGAAGCTTTACAAGATGACAATGGTGATGGTAGCATGTTGTGTACTGAACATCCATTCAAGAACACCACACCAGCTGGTGGTATATGTGCCTTTTGTCTTCAAGAAAAGCTAGGCAAGTTGGTTTCTTCTTCTTTTCCTATAGCTGTTTTCCCATCTTCTTCTTCTTCCTCACCATCTTTTAGATCTGACATCAATGTTCCAACCACCACCACCACCACCACCACAAGCACAGCCATTTCATCAACCGTGGCACCACCACGGTTGATGAACTCAACCTCATTGATCGCCTCAAATACAAGAGCTAACGAGTGCAACTATCTCCACTATTATTCCAACAATAACAGTAATAATGGTTCAAACAAGTCAAGGATTCTTTATCTTCTCGGTCAAAAGAAGAAGAAAAAGAAAGATGTTGTCAACATCATTGATGACCGTAGCAAAAACATGATGTTCAAAAGAAGCAAGTCCACTGTCACGCCTAGGCGTGGCGGCAGTGGCTTGCATTATACAGACAGTGACCCTAGTGACAACATAAACAGCCCGCATAAACAACGTGGCTTCTGGTCATTTCTTTACTTACAAAAACACCCACAACAACAACAAAAAACTCTCAGACACATTTCATCAAACAATTTGTGTTCATCATCAATAAACTCATACCCACAAGCTCAAAGATCTAGAGACATGATAGTTGTTGAAGAAAACGAAAGCCCATGTCAAGCATCTTTCGACCGGAAAGTATCCAGATCCAGATCTGTCGGGTGCGGCAGCCGGA
The DNA here is from genome assembly GCA_028566075.1 of Solidago caesia. Lineage (NCBI taxonomy): Eukaryota > Viridiplantae > Streptophyta > Magnoliopsida > Asterales > Asteraceae > Solidago > Solidago caesia. Next base: position 22,211,229 of record JAOXNX010000028.1, read on the forward strand.
GCTTTTCCGGCGACTTCTTTGAAAGAATCTCAACTGGGTTTGGCGACTGCACGCTACGGCGCGTGGAGTCACAACGTGAAGGGAAGTCAAAAGTGTCCGGCATTCGCGGCGGAGGCGATCAAGAAAGAGTCAGGTGCGGCGGAGGTGTCCGGCATCAAGGAAAGAGTCAGGTGCGGCGGTTTATTTAGTGGTTTTATGATTACGTCATCATCTTCATCTTCTTCTTCATCATCTTACTGGGCTAATAATAACAATAACAGTAACAACGAAGGCAGTGATCTAAAGATGACGTCAGCGGTGACGTCAGGACATAGTCATCCACAGCAGCATTCAAGGAGCAAGAGCTGGGGATGGGCCTTGGCAAGCCCAATGAGAGCATTTAGTAAAACATCATCAACATCAAGTAAAAAAGAACAAGCAGCTACAAACAAGAATCAAACTCCAAATTTGGCTGCTATCCCTTCTTTGTTATCTGTGAGAAGCTAAATTTTATTTTTATATTTTTATAATGTTTCTTTTTTTTTGGGTCATTTTTCATTTGATTGGTTTTATTTTTAGATGGGTGTGAAATCTTATCTAGTTTATGATAAAAGGAATCAAGAAAATGGGAAATGAAAATGGTGTGAAGGAATAATTATAATAATAATAATGATATCTAAGTAAGCTGGTGAAATCACACCATTATACTCTTTTAAGTACACATTTTATTTGGTAAATTGGTTCATCTTTTGTTATAATTACATTTTTCATATGGTAATGTTTGTTCATAGGATGAATGATGTTCATTGATGTTAATTGTTTTTGTATGAGAGTTAATATTATGGTACAATTTTATTTTGGAATGAATATGGCAATGGTAATTCTTGTTCATTGATTGGATTGGTGCTATGGTTATTTTTCTAGATTATTGATGTTCGAAAAAAAGAAGGATTTCTAGATGAAATTGTGTTGAAACAAAGGTGAACAACTTTTTGAAGATTTGATGGAACGGATAATAAGTGTCAATTTCACCATTTTTCCCCCCTCAAATGCGAATTGGTTGTTTGTAATATTAGCTTTTTGTGCATTAACAATTGTGAGAATGACCAGTGGTATGTGTGTGTAGTGGAAGTCTAAAGTTAAGCATTACATAAACTTCTTCAAATTAAGTTAACTTTATGTTTAGCATTTTATATATTTGTAGTTCGATAGTGATGTAGTTCGATAGTGATGTTGGAAGTCTTTCTGTTGGAAAAAGTTAAGAAAAAGGTATACCAAGCTACAAATGGAAAAGCATGATATCAATATCTTCTTAAGGAATACCATACTGGATCTTGTAGCATGAACTTTTTTAGAGTTAGGAAATTGGATGCAGTCTCCGTTGTAACTTTGTATTGGTTTTATAAGATAATGGTAAAGTCTGCACTATATGGGTCTTATTTTCATAATAACATTCTATTGAAAAAAACATTTAAAATCACAAATGAAGTGGTTAACAACATTTTGCTGCATTAAATTATTAAAAAGCACAACTTTTGATTGGTATATCTATTGGAGATGCATTTGTATGTAGGGCTGTCAATGGGTTGGAGGGTTGACGGTTTGAAAATCTCTGACCATAACTCGACTTGTTAAAAATTTCAGGTGACAAATTTCAACCATAACCTACAACCTGTCAATCCGAACCCAACCCACCAACCTGAAAAAAATCGGATTGGGTTGTGGGTTGGTGGGTTGACGAGTTGGTGGGTTGATTTCAGGTTAAATGGGTCGTCGGCTGTCATGTTGCCGCATCAAATGGTTTGGTGGATCGACCTATTAAATTATTTTATATATACTTAAAATATTTTCGGCTGACGGATCAATTTGTTAACCTAAAGAGTCAACTCGAACCCAACCCGAAAAAAATCAGGTTAATGGGTTGACAGGTCGAGATTTTACAACCCTGACCTCGTTTTTTGGGTCGATTTTGGGTTGGGTCAAGTATTAATTGTCCTATTTGTATCCAATCATTCAATCTATTGTTTTTGCAATAAATATGAGATTTTGCATCAATGTAAAAGTGCAAAATATATAGATTTGCTAATTATCATGATTGAAATTTATAAAAAATTTTTAAGTATTCTTACCATTTGCTAAAATAAAAACATTTTTATATGATTACAACAATATACATATATTTATATATATATATCCAACAACTATGAGATAAAAAAAAATCATTCTAACTTCCCCTGTTGGGTGTAGTTTGTGATTTTTTAGAGAAACCAACAACTCTGTGATAAAAGATTATGAGTTCCACTCTATGAGTATGTTACCATACGAAATGGGAAATAAGATGTTTAGGATCGAGTCTTACTCTTATTATTGAGGGCAATTGAAACGACCAAACTTCGAAAAGACTAAAAAATTTTTTTTTTTTTTACACTAGACTGCGGCGCAGTCTCAATTAAAGTTCCGACTGCGGAGCAGTCAATACTTTCGGCCCGAAAATCGTAGAACAAGACTCTCAATTGACTGCGGCGCAGTCAAGCAAAACTTCTCTGACTGCGGCGCAGTCACACTCCTCTGCACAGGCCTGCAGAAAAATGGCCAAACCATTCCAACCCATTTTTCCAAAAATCGATTCCAATAACCAATATTCATGATATCTTTAGACTCGTATATAATCATAAAACATCATCATTCATAAAAACCCAAATATCGTTTACAAACTCTTGATTCAAACGGGTCACTTATCCAAATTGCCACTTCTACGCTAATTGGTCAAATGCCACATTTACATCCAAAAATCCAATGCTTTTGACCCAAAACGTTATTATTAACAAAACATGCATGAAATGACCCATTGGACTCAAGAGCCAAGATTACAAGAGGATTAACTAAGCTTCTACTCAAAATACCGTTAATTGCCAAACGGTCTACCTTTCCAAGCTTCAAATACTTCAAACTTCGAATCTAACAACTTCACTTTTGGGAACCGCCTATAAAAATAGCAAACAACTAAAACGTAAGCCAAAGCTTAGTGAATTACTCGCATGCATACATACACACATTGGAGGGCAAACACATGTAAAGCAATGTACAAAGCCTACCATATCGTCATATCGTCTCTTTGTACTTACATTACAAGCTAACAACAATTATGGATCCATAGCTACTTCCCACACTACAAGTGCGGTAATTTACTTGCACACGCTCACAGGCGTGTGACTAACCAATCTTACACCCAACGGTGCAAGGCTAACAACTTATCCATTACATGGACCTATACCGAATCGACTACAAGTCTCGGGCTACCCCCTAACTTGTACCCGACCCAATATACATATATAAACATGCGAGAGACTCACCTCCAATGCAAAACGCAAGATGACCACACAATACACGGATTTGCTTCAACCTAACAAATCAAAAATCATAACTTTACATAAGGCCATCTTCTATCATACAACTCAACTATCAACCTTGCTA
>JAOXNX010000028.1:22232964-22247946 GCA_028566075.1 Solidago caesia
TGATTGGCCTTTACAGTAGATGGCGGTTTACTCGAGGATTGGTTATGCCTTTCCGTAACGACAACGATGGACCGCCTTACGGTTGACCCATCAAGTCGGGTGTGTAGTTTCCCGAGATGGTCCTTTGACCGACTACACACAAACCATGTGTTAAGTAGCTATGTGGCATAACCTTGTGATTGTGATGATCTTGAGTAGTAACTTTGTGATCATGAGATCTTGAGTAGTTAAGTAGTTGAGTAGCAAATGAGATAAAGTGGCAATTGAGGATTGCTAGGCACATTGTAGGATTTGATTATCCTATTGAGTAGTAATTGATGTTCATTGTGTGTGCCTAATTATATGCATGAGATGTCTTTTTAAATGAGTTTAATTGGCAATCCTTTTGTTGTTTACTTTGTTATCTTACTTAGCTTATATAGCTAACACTTGTCTTTTGTGGAAATAATGTTGTGCCCTGAGGTTAGGCACTAAGGAGCTAGTAGATTGAGAGAGAGAGCTAGTAGTTCAAAACTTTTCTGGATTGCAAGCCGGCAGTGTTCAGTGGGACTTCGGGTCCTATTGCTAGCATGAGGTGGATTCGACAGATAGAGATGACTTTTGGGGCGTGTTCTTGTCCTGAAGACGATAAAGTGATTTCTGCTGCTAAGATGCTGGAGGAGGATGCTCTTGATTGGTGGGACACTCTTGTTCAAACTCGGGGTGCCCGTTTTATTGACAGCTTGACTTGGGAGTCATTTGTAGAGTTGTTCAGGATGAAGTTTTGCACTATTTGGGAGATGCAGGCGATGGAGTCAGAGTTTCTCGCCTTGAAAAAGGGCGATAAGTCTGTTTTTGAATATGCTCGTTCTTTTATGCAAAAGCTGAGGTTCTGCAAGCACCTGTGTCCTACTGAGGTTTCACAGGTGAATCGTTATGTGACTGGTCTTCCTGCGGATTATCGTTCTATGGTGAGGATGCAGAAGACACTTCGAGAGGCTATTGACATGTCTAAGTCAATAGAGCATGATATGCGGTTTAAGGAAAGGTAGGATTCGGGTTCGGGGTATAAGAGAAAGTTCGATGGTTCTTCTAGTTCTAACCAGGGAAAGAAGAATAGGGGTGGTGATTTCAAGGATGTTGGTAATAGACAACAGTCGGGTACATGGTGTGATCGATACAAGTCTAAGCATTCAGGGACGTGTTCTGTTCAGACTACCCGTTGTGGGAATTGCACAGAGATCGGTCACTTTTCCAAGGATTGTACTAAGGAGGCCCGTTGTCACCAGTGTAAGAAGACGGGACATGTGAGGGCTAATTTCCCAGAGAACAAGAAGGATGAAAAGAAAGATGATCGCCCGAAGGCTAGAGCTCGTACCTTCAATATGACTGCTGAGGATGCTCGTGCCAATGATGATGTGGTTAGTGGTACTTTCATTATTAATTCTTCTATTGCTACAGTGTTGTTTGATTCGGGTGCAAATAGGTCTTTTGTATCTTCTTTATTTGCTCCTAAACTTAATGTGGTAGCTCATCCGTTAGATAAGTCTGTTGAGGTTGAGGTAGCTGATGGTAAGATTTCTTTGATTCGCAAGGGGTATTTTGATTGTTCTATCGTGGTCGAGGGGCGTTCCTTTTCTATTGATCTATTGCCTACTACCGTTGCTAGTTTCGATATTGTGGTAGGGATGGATTGGATGTCTAGAAATGATGCGGTTATTGTGTGTGCTAAGAAGATTGTTCGTATTTCTTCTCCTGATGGTAGTGTTGTTTCGGTTTATGGTGATAAGCAAAAGGGTAAATTGAAGGTTATTTATTTGATGAAAGCCCTTAGGTGTATTCGCCAGACTAAGGAGCATTTTCTTGCCTATGTGATTGATTCACGCAAGGATTATCCTTCTAATTCTGATGTTGAGGTTGTATCCGAGTTTCCTGACGTGTTTCCTGATGATCTTCCTGGTCTTCCTCCAGACAGGGAAGTTGAGTTTCAGATCGATCTTGTTCCTGGTGCTACTCCTGTTGCTAAAGCACCGTATCGTCTTGCTCCTACTGAGATGAAGGAGTTAATGTCTCAGCTCCAAAATTTACTCGATAAGGGGTTTATTCATTCGAGTTCCTCGCCTTGGGGAGCTCCTATTCTATTCGTGAAAAATAAAGATGGTTCCATGAGGATGTGTATTAATTACCGAGAGCTTAACAAGCGAACGGTGAAAAATAAATATCCTCTTCCTCGTATCGATGATTTGTTTGATCAGTTGCAGGGTGCTTCCTATTTTTCTAAGATTGATTTACGTTCTGGTTATCATCAGTTAAAGGTGAAAGAGGAGGATGTGGCTAAGACCGCTTTTCAGACTCGTTATGGGCATTATGAGTTCTTGGTTATGCCTTTTGGCTTGACTAATGCCCCGGCTGCATTCATGGATCTTATGAACCGTGTGTGAAGGCCTTATATATCATGATCACTTTGTCATCGTCTTTATTGATGATATCCTTATATATTCTAGATCTGCTGAGGAGCATCGTGAGCACTTGAGGACTATTCTTGAGGTTCTCAGGGAGAAGAAGCTATATGCTAAATTCTCCAAGTGCGAATTCTGGCTTAAGGAGGTTCATTTCCTTGGGCTTGTTATTTCTAGTGAGGGGTTGAAGGTTGATCCTTCAAAGATTGAGGCTGTGATGAAGTGGGAACATCCTAAATCGCCGACTGAGATTAAGTCATTTCTGGTTTTAGCAGGTTACTATCGGAGGTTCATTTAGGATTTCTCCTGGATTTCTAGACCAATGACTGAGTTGACTAAAAAGGGGGTGAAGTTCTTGTGGACTGATTCACATAAGCAATCTTTTCAGACGCTAAAGAAGAAGTTGTGTGAGGCTCCAATTCTCGCCTTGCCCGAAGGTACTGATGATATGGTTGTGTATAGTGATGATTCTGGTACTGGATTGGGTTGTGTTTTGATGCAGTGGGATAAGGTAATTGCATATGCTTCGCGTCAGTTGAAGCCTCATGAGAAAAATTAGCCGACCCATGATTTGGAGTTAGCTGCAGTGGTGTTTGCTTTGAAGCTGTGGAGACATTACTTGTATGGTACCAAGTGTACTTTATTCACTGATCATAAGAGTTTATAGTATGTCTTTAGCCAGAAAGACATGAATGCGAGACAGAGGCGTTGGATGGAGTTGTTAAAAGATTATGATTGTGAGATTAAATACCATCCGGGTAAAGCTAATGTAGTAGCTGACGCACTAAGTAGAAAGGGTCAAGGACCATCGTGTAGACTTAATTCTATGTTGACTGAGGTGAAATCTGGGTTACTTGAGTGTGTCAAGTCAGCCCAAGAGGAAGCTATGTTACCTGGTAATATTGATAAAGAGGGTATTGGTAAGAAGAAGCATATTCAGTTGGTGGTTAATAGTAGAGGTTTTTGGACGTTGAATGGTAGAATTTGGGTGTCGTTATTCGGGGGTAACCGCGAGTTGATACTCGAGGAAGCCCGTAGATCGAGATATTCTATTCACCCGGGTGCTACTAAGATGTATCGTGACCTTAAGCCATTGTATTGGTGGCCGGTTATGAAGTTAGATGTAGCAGAGTTCGTTCAGAGGTGCGTGACTTGTTCACAAGTCAAAGCCGAACACCAAAAGCCGTATGGTGAGTTACAGCAGTTGGAGATTCCCGAGTGGAAGTGGGATCACATTACTATGGATTTTGTGACTAAGTTACCTAAGACGCCAAAGGGTAATGATATGATTTGGGTTATTGTGGACCGGTTGACTAAGAGTGCCCATTTTCTAGCTACTTGAGAGACGGCTTCCTTAGATAGGTTGGCTACTTTGTATGTTGATGAGATTGTTTCCAAGCATGGAGTGCCCTTATCCATTGTGTCAGATCGAGATAGTAGGTTCAATTCTAATTTCTGGAAGGGTTTACATCGAGAGTTGGGTACTAGAGTTCATTTGAGTACCGCATACCATCCTCAAACGGATGGACAGAGTGAGCGGACTATCCAGACATTAGAAGACATGTTGAAGTCGTGTGTCATTGAGCATGGAGGCGCTTGGGATACTCATTTACCTTTAATTGAATTCGCGTATAATAATAGTTATCATTTTAGCATTGGTATGCCGCCTTATGAGTTGTTATATGGGCGGAAGTGTAGGACTCCAAGTTGTTGGTTGGAGCCAGGGGAGAAACAGTTTGCGGGGCCGGAAATTGTACAAATAACTGCCGATAAAGAGAAAATCGCGAAGGAGGCACTTGTAGTAGCTCAGAGTCGTCAAAAGAATTATGCGGACCAAAAGATGCGACCAATGGAATTCAAAGTAGGCTATATGGTGATGTTGAAAGTATCACCATGGAAAGGGATAATTCGGTTTGGGAAACGGGGTAAATTAAGTCCACGTTTCATTGGGCCGTTTAAGGTGTTAGAGCGGGTAAATCAACAAGCCTACAAGTTAGACTTACCACCAGAGTTGGACGGTATTCATAATACCTTTCATGTGTGTTACTTAAGGAAGTGTCTAGCCGAGGAGATGAGCGTGATACCTTTGGAAGACATTAGTGTTGACCCAAAGAAGAAAATGATAGATGAGCCGGTAGAGATTCATGGCCGGAAACAGAAGAGACTTCGGAGAAAGCAAATTGACCTTGTTTTGGTCAAATGGAGACACACTAAAGGAGAAAGCATGACATGGGAGACGGAGTCGGTGATGAGAGATCGATATCCACATTTATTTGATGTCGAGTAGATTCTGAGGACAGAATCCCTTTATGGAGAAGGTAATTGTAACATCCCGATCTCTTTTATTCCTTGTCGTTAGTTTGACTATTAGTCAACGTGTGATTTTCCGTTAGTAGCTTATTTATTTAAAATAGATATTAACGTGATTATGTGTTATGTGATTAATGTGTGATTATTAGTAGACACTTGAGGTGTATTAAATTAGTAGAAATCCGTGCTTGTATTCCCGTTAGAGTTCCTATTCGTTGAGTTAAGCCCCGGTGACCGTTAAGGAGTTAGAATGTTATTGAGATAAATTAAAAAGGGCATTTTGGGTAATTGAGTGAAGTGGACAGCAGTTAAGGGACAATTAGGGTCACCCTAATTGTATCATTTTCAGTTTTAATTTGAGATTAGAAAACCCTTTGAGCCTAAATCTTCCCTTAGCAATTCTTAATACTTTGTGGTGATTTTGAAGAGAGTTCGTGGTCATTTGGCATACATCTAATTCTTCTACAGGTATTGATTAGTTTGCAACCATTGGTGATCATTAGAATTGTTAATTAAGAGTCATTTCATGTCCAATTGGGTTCGTTAGGTGTAGGTCGTTTCGGTTGTAAAATCTTTGATTAAAGGTGTGAAATGGATTGGTAAATCAAATGATAATTTCATTGGGTCAATTTGGTGTTATTTTGATGGATTTGTTAGTATTAAGGTCTGGAAAAATGTTAGAGCAAGTTGGTAATCGAATTGGATGTGTTTTGGCATGAAAATCCCGTAAGTGCAGGTGTCACGGCGTGACCATGTGGTGTCACGCCGTATCTGATGGGCAGTAGCGAGGTATGAGGTATGTGGCCTTGATGGTCACGGCGTCACCATATGGTGGTTACGCCGTATCTCAGTTCCAGAGGTGGGATGGTCGTGGTGGCCTAGGTAGGGTCACGGCATGACCATGTGATGGTCACGACGTGACCTTGTGCTGCGTTTGCGAAAGCTTTGTCTAGCATTTCTAATGATCGTTTAATGTTCATAGGTTGTCGGGAATACTTGTGTAGCATGGTAATCTGGTGTTTATTGCTTGTGAATCCTCGAGAGGTAAGATAACTTCTTTTGTCATACGAGGGAGACAACAAAACGTGGTTTTCCTAATAACTACTCAATTTATATTGTTTAACTCATCTCATATTTATAAAAAGTATGGGTTATGTATGAGGGTGGTTTATGGGAATTGTTCATGCATGCTTAGTAGTTCAAAGTTGTTAATTGATATGCATGTATAATGTAGTCGAGATTGTGTTGTGATGAGTATTTGTGGCTTGTACATATAGTACACTAGACTTGTTTAAGTTGCCATGTCACGTGCACGTTAAGGGCCCTAATGAGATCAAGTAGTTGAGTAGTTTCTTTGTGCAAAGTCTCGAGCACTGAGTAGCAAGTGTTAAGCTTAACCCACATTTGGTCGTGTGGATCATTTGTGTTTAGTAGCCCATCCGGGGGCGACGTATACTGTTCCCGGTGGGGTCAATCATTTAAGTAGTTGAGTAATACCGTTGGGTGTGATTGGCCTTTATAGTAGTATGCGGATTACTCGTGGATTGGTTATGCCTTTCCGTAACGACGACGATGGACTGCCGAACGGTTGACCCATCATGTCGGGTGTATAGTTTCCCGAGATGGTCCTTTGACCAGCTACACACAAACCATGTTGTTAAGTAGCTATGTGGCATACCCCTGTGAATCCTGTGATCATGAGATCTTGAATAGTTAAGTAGTTGAGTAGTAAATGAGATAAAGTGGCAATTGAGGATTGCTAGGCACATTGTAGAATTGATTATCCTATTGAGTAGTAATTGATATTAATTGTGCGTGCCTAATTATATACATGAGATATCTTTCTTAAATGAGTTTAAATAGCAATCCTTTTGTTGTTACTTTGTTATCTTGCTAAGCTTTTAAAGATAACACTTGTCTTTTGTGGAAATAATGTTGTGCCCTCAGGTTAGGCACTAAAAAGCAAGTAGTTCATGCTGAGTGAGCTGGGTAGCTTATGATGAAAGTTGAAGATGGCCTTAGTTACCCGTTACTTTTATTATTTAGTGGACATTTGTTATTGCGCCATTGGGCATTTCTTTCATTGTATTGTGGATTTCTTTTTATTACTGTTCGTGATGTTTGTTAGTAACACCTTGAGACATTTATTAATTCTGTTAGGAATTAATTGGTATTTTAAATGATGTTTCCGCTTGTGTTAATGGAGTTTATTTTAAAAGTTGAAATTTTTTAAAAATTCACATTTTTATAAAGTTGGGTATTACAGATAACCTTTTCAATTCTTTTAAAACAAATGCACGTGGCACAAACATAACACGTGTCTATCCTATCAAGAAACTTAAAAAAAAAAAAAGAAGCAAAAATAGGGACTCGAACCCCCGACCACCAACATCACAACAAACAAAGCAGACCAACCCAACCAAAAGCAATCTACGTTTTAATTTTACAAAACAAAATATTAACGATCATGATTTATGGTTACTGTTCATAACCATGATCATTAATAATAGTTATTATAATATAATATAATGTAATTAGATCTAGATTTGTTGCTTGTGATGTCGAACAAAAATTCATGTTATGAAATTCACGTAAATAATTCATATATATATATATATATATATATATATATAGGGGTTGGTTATTATAAAACAAGTATTAAAATAAAACAAATAAGATAAGATCCTGACCGTTAGATCATGATAAAATTGATGCACGAAGATTCATAGAACACGGGTATACATAATGATGCACAAAGATTTTCATGATGCACAATGATTTTTAGTTAAGAAAATAGAATTGTTTTATTTGTTTTACTTTAATACTTATTTTATTTTAACCAGAACCTATAAATATATATATATATATATGGTTCGTTTTAAGATAAATTGATCCATTAAAATTTAAATGACTCGGCCAATGTCCCAAAAGAACATGTTCATATCTCAAGTCTTCATATATCTCAAGTGGTTGTGTTTTTAGATTCAAATGGTTTAATTTTAAAATTGAAATGGTTTGAACACGATAACCCCTCTTCGCATTTATTCACCAAATGAGTCCATTTAGATATTAGACCATCTTCGCATGAATGATAGAAGGTATGATCCTTTACAGAAGCTTTTCAATTGTTTTGTCAAAAGTCCCAATGAGTCTTGATGGGAAAGAATTACTGACAGAAATTTGAATGTTTGTTGATATACCAATTAATATTTTCAATATGAGACCACTGTGCCCGGGAGCTTTGTCACTACCATAATCCCAAACTGCGCTCTTGGTTTCATCACAGGAGGACGGGGATTCCGAAAATTCCCCCCTATATTGTGTTTGATAAGAAGTTGAAGTTGCTGCTAAGAAAACTACGCCTTAATTATTTTGATCTATACTTATTTATATATATGGAGCCAGTTTTTAATTATATGTCTATAAACTCATTATCACAATCACAACGCTCCAATTGTCAACTCAAATACAAGAACTAAAAGATTGAAATTTTTTATATCGATAGAAATAATAATATTATCGATGACTACAATAACATGATACAATCATGACTCATTTCTCCATGTTTTATATTGCACAAGCTGTTGGGAAATGGAGATAAAATGTGTTGAGATTTACCATCGTTGTATGCAACCCATGTACATTATGTGCAGCAGAATTCCTCTTGTATATTTACACCATAATATATACTTGACCATAGCAAAGCAATCCAAATTAACCCGAAAATTAAGGCAGCTAAAGAGGGATCCAACCCTGTTTATCATAGAAAAGGGAATGTTAGAATGCACTATACAACAAACAGAGAGTTACTTGCATAATAAGATGAATTTTGCTAATAATAGTCCTAATGCAAGTTTGGTGTTTTAATGTTACAAAAATGTTGGTTACATAAATAGAAACTTGACGAAAATTTGTAATTTTTTTGTTCAAATAAACCTTTATAAAAATATTTTAAAAAATGTACCTTTATTAATCCTGATTCAGTACCACATAAGATCATATCATTAGCTGTAAGCATGCTTGTTATCTTGCTGCCTGCTGATAATCTTCCAACTTTATGCAGTGTCCCCCTCAACCAAATCTGCTTCTTATGAATGCATTAGTTATATATATATATATATATACACACAAACATATATTAGATATATAATCGAAACAAAGAGTAACGGGTACATGACACACCTCTAAGTTACTTGCTGAACAGCTGGTGTTTAAGTATATAAAGTCCTCAACTATGCTTATTGCTACAACATTTGCTCTTTTCTCGGGTACTATCGATACTTGAGCCTTACTTTGTTTTCTCCAATCCTGCATTATTTTAAATTAGTTGAAGGTCTATAATAATGTAATATTTAACCATATATAATGATCACTAGTCAAACCTTAATTCTTGACCCATCGATACATGTACTTGCACTATATAGCCAGTCTTTGTATAGTGCTATTGAATTTATTGGCTTGTTTTGCATTCTCCAACTCTTGGACGGTGCTTTGATTTCTTGTTGCCGGTTGTTCCCAATACTTAACTCCTAAAATAGTTGATTAATAAACTTAGTGTTTATTTAAGCTATAAGTTAGATAAGATTATTCTCGGAAGAAAACCAACACCAAAACCAACCTGTATGCTCGAGTCCATGCAGCCTATGTAAACTTTCCCTTGGCTAGCCTTTATGCATTTCACATGCTTGTTCTTTACAACATCCTTCACCTTTCTTGATGAATCAAATACCTGCATGATATCATACTCTTTTAATGTCAACACTTTCTTGCCATGAATAGATTTGCTCTTACTATTTGTATTATAATTAGTTACCTTCATTTTATGGTTGTGGGTAACTGCAAAGATTACTTCACCGAAACTCTCAAGACTTTGAATAGCGTCCTTGGTTGTTATTACTTCAACGCATTGCAATTTTCTTTCATACATTTGCCAAACCTACACTTACGAAAACATTTCATGTTAATACTTGCCCTTGACTCAACTAACACAGTAATATGCGGTTAACATGAGCTAATAATTACCCTAATCGTTTTGTCTGCAGATCCGCTCAGAAGGCAATTCCCTGGTTCATATAGTGCAAAACATGTTACCGCCTTCTTGTGCTCCTTTATATCTGATATAAGAGTTGTCGTTTGCCCCTTGATGTCCCAAACCTACAATTCGCCTTTTTATCATTTTTCATCTCCATAATTTAATCAAGATAGTATTTTTTTTGTTTACTTTTGTAGAATATATAAGTTACCATATACAAATAATTAAATATGTACCTTGATAGACCCGTTTGAGTAGCCGCTAAAAAGATGTCCCCTGTAGTAGATGAGAGAATTTACAGCTCCACTACTACTGTAGTTTGCCTCCAAAACTTGTGTGTGGACACAAGATATTCGCTATTAATCAAACGACAGGTTGAGTTAACTTGTCCACCTGTAGAAATAAATTAAAATAGAATAAAAGTAAAAGAGAACTTACCCATTTATTGGGCATATAATAATCTGCAACCTTCAACAATTCCTCTGCCATCCATGTTATACTCGAAAGGCGTCTGAGTGATTCTCTTACACCCTCTGAAAGCTGAGTTAGTTTCTGCATGCCTGCATGCAAAACACATATAGCAAATCTATATATAAGGAAAACTGGAAAAGGGTTTGAATATAATAACAATAACAAGAAAATAGTACTGTATAAACAGGATCATAACGGGACACTACTTACATCTACCAAAAGTGTAGTTATATATGCACAAACATGCTAAAAGTCTTTCATCTAGTTCCATTCCAGGATGCACATATTGCTCAATAGTACTTAGCAAGATGTCACAAGCTGAGCATCTCAAATCATCAGGACCCTTCACAATTTCACACCCAATCCACGTAATTGTTGTGAGGCAGTCTCTCGATACTCTCTTGTTCTTGCTCCTTAGTCCCTTTTCCAAAGCAATGAAAACAAGATTCCCTAGCTTTATAAGTTCTCGTGCAACCTTCCCACTCCAGATTTCTGTCCCGCTTTCCTACATATTCATAAATTTGCTACTATAATATGCACTTTGCGTCGTTGCCACACACTATGCTACAAACTGTCAATTTATCATATATTTTCTCCATTTTGGGAAAAACGTAACCAAACTTTAGGTAATCTATATTATAACTCCATAGGAAAAACCATCAAAGTGTTAAAAGTAAACTAAATTAAGATAATCAACATTCAAATATGACAAGTTAATGTAATCTGGCCCAGTGTCCCAGACAGATTAATAGGAGCGGACGTGTTAGTAACGTTGACCAGGTTGAATTTATAGCTATGATGTGTGCCATTGAACCACTTAGCTTAGAGGATTGCTTCAAATCTAAATTTGAAGCTCTAATAGTATTTCTTTGATTAAAAAGAATTGGTTGCCTGAAATAGAAATCTGACCAAAATTGGTTACCTTTGTATGCCATTTGCTCTTTTGAAAAGAGTAAACTTTGACTTTTGCAGTCAAACAGCCTTGCCTTCCAGTTAAAAGTAATATAGGTATTTTTCAATATACTTGGTCCATATTTTTTACAACTCTTTGAAATTCTTATCAATATTATTTCAAATATTTAAAATTATAATCATCAAATTTGATGTTGAAATATAGTATGTTTGACCACATAAGTCAAAATCTAGAGTTGAATGAATTTTTATACTACCTGCAGTGTATCATCAGACCAGTCAATGGTTTTGACAATATTTTTGTGTAGTGTTGAGTTCAAACCAGCCTTCTTTACCAACCAAGCTATTGTGTATGGCTCTCCTGTCCAAGCAAAAGTTCCACCAAGATTCGATACTATAAATGCTGCTAATTGTTGTGTATCCAAGTTTTCTTCACATGCCAGTGACTCAAAGAGGGTCTGAATTGCCATTTCCCGGTTCAAAATGTTATCGGGCGATTCTTCCTGTGAGTATGTCACATAATTATTTCAACTACTTACATGTCTAAAACTGTTAGTGTATAAATAGTACCATAAATCTTACCTGAATATCTAATTGAAGCAACAAACTAGCTGCTAAAAGCCTGTATTCGTCTTGTGCTTGTTGGATAGCAAGCAATAAAATACACATAATGTTGACACCACCTCCTTCTCGTAGTTGCTGTAATAGACTTACTGAGGATGATCTAGTAATTTTATATATAAAATTTATTAAGTAATAAAATAATTGCATTTCTATATATCACATTTCTGCTATCATATTCTGAAGCACTAGTTTCATTTTAGCCTAAGGTAAATTCCTGGCAATATCGACCCAATTACTTATGCATAGGTTGACCAGATTGTGTTTTTATCTCTAACAGGTCAGAGTGTATAAAAAGTAGTTAATCTTAGCAAGAAACAGGTCACACCACTTGAAAGTCACCCTAAAGTTGTATTTTTAATGCATAAAACCTCCTGACACACTATTTAAAAAAAGTTACATTATTACTGAAATATGAAAAATTTATGAACCATATTTGTCACACTAACTATTTATTACAAGTTTTGGACAAAGTGTTCTAGGTCAACCTGGCCCGTAACATGACCTGTTTACCCACCCCACTCACTCATTTTGACACATATAGTAGATTCAATCAAAATGGTGGACGCTAAAAATGCACAAATTTACACATTGAGCATATCTAGATATGTTTAAAACGCACCTTGGCATTCTTAGTAGTTCGTGGTAGAATTCTAGTCCTGCACATATGGCATGCTCTTGGTTGCTTAGGATGAGAGAAATGAATGGGGCGACGGGGTTAAACTGTGAGATATGGTATCGACATTGTCCATCAAACCTCATACATTTTACCAGAATTGCCGCCAAGGAGATTATTTCTTCCAAGTTATCATTTCTTGGAACATTAAGAAGACTCAAAATCACGTTTGGTGAACTGATTGCAGCCAAGTGAGTGTTGTTTGTGGAGTAGTCAAAAGCAGTCACCAACACTTGGATAATCATTAGTGACGCAGTAGTGGGTGTCACAAAAAGGGATTTTAAGCGACTCTTGTAACAGCTTGAAGAACAAATGATCTTAATTAATACTGGCATGATTTGAAGAGTTTTGATCTCATTTGGAGATGGGTTTATTAAATAAATCAACACAGCTGCTTCATAAACATCTCTTTTCAAAGCATTTGCAAGATCACCAAGATTTAGCCCTTTCTTCTTTACATCCTCTATTACTGACCGATTCGATGATATAATACTTGTAAGTATAGACACTGATGCTCTTGTCACCCCTTCTTCTTTTGAAGTAGAAAGAGCCATTAGTAACTGATCCAAAATGACATCTTTTAGTAACGAGTATTTTAGTCCTGGTTTGCTTGCTAACATCTCATACACAGTCGTAATTTCAATTGTTGTTGAATCATCATCTTCGTGTCCTTCCAGTTTTTCTGAGAAGCATAACTTGGAAATTACTTTTTCCACGATCTCAGCTTGTTCAATCCTGTAACTAGTTTCACCACAAAATGAGATTTCATCTCTCCTTTGTGATATTTGAAAGCTTTGGCACGTGACTTCTTTTTCATCTTCCAAACAGTTCCAAAATTCTTGAGATTTTGACATTATATTTTCTGTTCCTGGTTGTTGCTGTTCGGTTGCACCTCTACGCAAGTTTCTCAATGATCTATCGAATTCATCTGCATATTCCTGATTATAATTTACAGCAGCAGTGAGTAACCACTATAAAATTATGACTTGAACACTATATGACTATATTGTTATAAATTTGTTTAGAGGCAGAAATTTCAACTCATTTACTTATGAACCGGTTGATTTGGGTTATCATTTGTCTCAAACGGGTCAAACATGTAAAATCCAAAAAGAATAACTTAAAAGGAAATTGATCAAACGGCAAAACATTTCAAAAGTTCCCCAAAATAAAGTATTAGACCTCCTAAATTTCTTTTTCCAAAAGAATTTAGTGTTAAGAAAACAATATAACTTTAGCAATTAATTTTTACATACTATTTATTCATTAAAAAAAAACTGATCAAAAGGTGTTTAACGTCAACCCGGCCCGTTTTGACTGTTACCCAACCCGCCTAACTCTCTTGCTCTTTTGCCACATATTGTCAAACATGTATCTTTAGCAATCTACACCTTCCCTCCAAAAAGCATGTGCTTCTTATTTTTTTTGGAATGATGGAGGGCTTGGTAAAAACTGGACATGAAAAAAACGATGGGACTTTTTTGAGAAAACACCTCAAAATCATCATCATGTGCAAGATCACTGGCGTCTGAAAATAAGGATTGCGAATCTGACTGGTCTTCCAATAGAAGATCTTGGAGACGCTTGAGACTCGAGTTTTCTGGAACTTTCTTTGAAACAGAACCTTCTAATTTGCCATCATTTGCATTATGTTGAGGATGAACAATAGGATGCACCTTTACAGACTACATTTAAAAAAAAAACAATTTAATCTCATATGCATATGTGCTATCTTCACAAGTTTAAATAGTAAGTACTGATATGTGCACTCACATTGTGATGATGATGATGATGCATATGCACATGTTCATACAAATTCGAAGATGACGTACTGCAGACCTTTGTATTCCTGCAAGAAGCTAACAAAACTGGTAAAATGATGCTTTATAAAAGAAACTTGAGTTTTTAGGCCAAACATACTAGTTTCTTTAATGAAATCTGAAATGAAGTTTTCATCATTTTTAGCACAAAAATTAGAGAAAATTCTTTCTATATGCGTTTTGGTTTAGAGTTTACATTTTTGTGCAAAGTTTCTGAAAAATAAATAACTGACTTTGATTCCTAAATTGTTTTGTTTGACCATGAATATGTAATGGAATTCAAATATGAAATATATAGTTTTAAGGCTATCTCCAATGGAGATAGCAACACAGTATGCATACTGGCTTGCCAGTATGCTTCCATTGGAGCATCAGTTTCGTGGTTCAATTTCGTGCTTCAGTTTGCTTCCAAGCAAACCGACTTTTTCTTCTTTTTTTGTTTTTTTGTGTTTAAATAATTAATAAAAAAATGTATTTTTTCAGTATGTTGGGTTGGAGGTGAAATAAGTTCAGTATGTTGGAACAGTTTGCTGACGTGTTGCTGAGGTGGCCGGTTTGCTTGATGAAATTGTGTTATCCATTGGAGATGGCCTAACATCTATTTTATATAGAGTAAATTACACGAATGGTACCTGTGGTATAGGCGAAATTACTCTCCCGGTACAATTACGAATTTTTCCACTCGGACCATACCCAGGGTAT
>JAOXNX010000028.1:22255441-22269149 GCA_028566075.1 Solidago caesia
TCGTTACGTACCGTAAAACATACAGACACATAACAGAGCTGGCTGCAAATTCTATCTAATCTAATGAGTTAATATACAACTTCATAATTGATACTAAATGAATCAACTCAACATCAACATAATTATTATATACATATTTAATAAATAAAAACTAACTAAAAAAATCATTTCATCAATTGCAGATCTGTAATTAATCATGCAGCAAGTAAATCATCTATAAAAAATAAATAAAATAAAATAAAATAAAAATTGATTATGGTTACCACATTCAATAAAATGCAAAATAAATAAATAATTGCAATTGAATAAAACAATTTTTCTGAGGTCATTGATGATGACAAATGTTAGGGCGATTACATTACATTAATTTAAATTAAAGATATAAAGCCTAATAATAATAATAATGATGATGATGTGATGCTTACCATTATTTATTATAATAATAATAATAATTATTCAAAGTGAAGGCAATAATTAAGCGATCGATCGATCGATCGATCTGTTGTTACTGCTACGGGGGGAGGAAGGAAGGAAGGGACGGATGGATGGAGGGAATGAGGTTTTCTGCAAAATGCCTTGTAAATCTTATTTTACCAATTTACTAACCATTTCAAATATTATTATTGTTATTGTTATTCTATATATTTCATTATTTAAATATTCTTACATTTTTTTGTTTGGGGTTGTTTGTTTTTATATTTTGCTTCTAGATAAATAATGTCTTTGTAAATTAAATATTATTATTGTTTGTTTTAGGTGTCGAATAGAAATAATATATTAAAAAGAAGCAATTTAATTGCTAAAACGATACATTTTTTAACTTTTTCGGTTAAATCATTCTTTACATATTAAGTTTCAAACAAACACACTGTGATAACTTCTTGTACTAAAGACATGTACTTATTAAGTCAATTAGACTATCAGGAATGAGAGCTTTTGATGGAAGCCTCTCATGGGAGCATCTTCTGACATGTGATGCCTAGTCAGTAGAGGAGATGACCCTTCTTTTTTCTTGGAGTGGGCTCCTGATGGAAGCCCTACTTTTTTGACTCTTTTTTTTTTAATTAAAGTGTAAAAACATTATATTAATATATATAAAAACTTAATAAAATTAAATAAAACTTTATAAACTAAATAAAAATAATTCCATTACATAATTCCATAACAACTAAATAAAAGTGAAAAACTAAATAAAACTTAAAAAAAAACTTAATAAACTAAATAAAACTAGTTAAACCTATATTTTTCCTGGATTCGTCGTTTCATTTCTTCCATCACTTGTGTGTGTATATATATAGGGAGGTGAATATAAGGTTGTTCCATACCTAAGCTTAGGTATGGAACCCTCACAATTTTGTTTTTTAATCATTAAAGTTCATGTGCCTAAATCATTTATTTATTTTATAAAAAATATTAAAATATTAGTATGTGAGGGGTTACATACGCTTAGATATAAAACAACTTTATATTCAATTTTGAATATATATATATATATAACTAGTTTATTAACCCACGTAATACGTGGAAAAACATGTATCCCTAATGATATGTTAATGTTTTAAAAAATCATATATGCATATTTATAGATAAGATATGTTGGAAAGTGATAATAATATTATTACAATGAACTCGGGTTATACAGTGGTCTTGAGTAAGATGATGATGATGATTATTATTACTACTATTATTATTATTATATATTTCAACTAATGTTAATTTTCATTGCAAAAGATATATATAATTTTAAAAAAATATTAAAAATTAGGTATGGAAAACCGAGACTGAAATTAAGAAGAAACACGAAGATGAGAAAAATGAACTAAACAAATCTTTAACTTATTATGATTATAAACTTTTTAATCAGACATATATGCGAAATTCAAAATTTCATAACTCAAATATATCCATATATCTTAGCAACTTTATAAAAATAAATAACCATTTTCAAATTTAAAAATGATCATTTCTAATGCCAGTTAAGAAAATTAAGGTTAATTTAAAGTAATTAAATGATGTTATTTATATGACTTTAGTATATTAAAAAAGTAATTAATAAATATCATCTATAATTAGAATTTAACACTTATATAAGTTATTTAAAAGTAAAAGGATCAAAATTGGATTTGATTAATAGTTTGGTCAATGATGATGTAATCAAATTGATCCAAGGGTTTAAATGAAAGAGGAAATTGTAATCAATGGTCCACACTTAATCAATTAGGATTTAAGGGTTTTGTTTTATTAGAGACTAGAAATCGTACCCGCACGATGTGTGGTGGTAGATAACTTCTTAGTTTTAATATATTTGCAAATTTAAGTTAGAACATCTTACAAGAGGTGACGACAAACGGCTTTACTGACAGCTGACTTCGACTTTGAATTGTCTAACAGACACACACACACACACACACACACATATATATATAGCGTTTGTTATTTATTGGTAATATATTTAAATAATTAAAACATCTTGCATCTCATTTATAAAGTAGTATAGATATAGATAAGTAGATTAAATACATAAATATAAATAAGATAGATATGGAAATATTGAAAAATTTGAATTTTAAAACATTTTGCATTTCATTTATAAAGTAGTATAGATATAAATAAGTAGATTAAATACATAAATAAAATAAGATAAATATGGAAATGTTAAAAAATTTGAATTTTTAGACACTTTGCATTTCATTTATAAAGTAGTATAGATATAGATAGAGATTATAGATAGTTGAGTTTTCAACCAATTACTTAGAGATTTGATATCCAAAGATATAAACATAATAGTTGAGTATTCAATCTTTTGACGCTTCCCGGTATCCACAGACAATCAGCGGAGTATGTTCGGTCTCCAGTGATAAACAAAGTTGGCCTTGGGTCATACAGACGTGTTACACTCAATTATGTGTCGCATTCTTTTTGGTAGAGAAGAAAATTCATATTGGTAGAGAAGGAAAGTGATACCTTTATGAAGACTCCTTTGTCTTATAATATGAATATATATGATATGACTGAGATAAATGCTCGATTCATTAGACAGGTATTACAAGTCTGATATTCAAGAATGAGTTTATGCATGACTTAACAATCAACAAAAGTGCACCTTGCTCATAAGAATGAGTTGATGCATGACTTAACGATATACAACGGAGAGCTAACAATCAGGAGGGTTCAAATGAAGGAATATCATGTTAATAGACAGTACAGTTTTAACATTAGAATGGAGGGAAGTCCAGAAACAATAGTTGACCACATAACATTGTTGTTCTCCTTTGTATGTTGGCGTCATTAAGTTTCTATTCAACTGCTTCGTTGACATTAAAACAAAAATAAATACTAGTAATTTTCAATTAAAAAAACAGCTCCTCTCAAAAAAGTAATCAATGAGCTTGCTCTTTTGTTTCCTAAATTTCCTGTTGTTTGTCCAAATCGATGTCTCCCATTCCAGTATCTTCTTCTTCTTCACTGTCATCATCACCCTCAACCTCTTCATTCGCTTGGCTTAGCTTAGCCATCCGTTCAGCCAGCAATATATCATCACGTTCACTCACCTACACCAACAAATTATGTCAAAATATATTGTTTATTTTAAAAGCACCCTTACATTATAAGTTTACTTGAAACTTGAAAGAAAGGTAATGTTCAATATCAAAAGTTAAAGTTGAGGCTGACCGCTCTTGGTGCCTCCTTTACAGTGAGTTTACCCTTGTGGAGCAATATCTCTTCAGTACAAGCAGTAATTGCTTTACTAAGAACTGAAATTCCTTGCTCCTATCAAACCACATTTGCACAGCATCAATTAAGGAATAGAACCATAAGCATGAATATACAGAAAAATAGTAACACAGAGCTGAAATTCCTTGCTCCTATCAAACCACATTTCCACAACATCAACTAAAGAATATAACAATAAGCATGAATGTACAGAAAAATAGTAACAAAGAGCTATAAGCAGGTACCCGCATGACAAACAAAAACATTACTTCTTTATAATCTTTTTCACCTATTTTCATTTATCCATAAGCAACCAGGTGACATCAAATGATTTAATATTCGGTCAACAAGTATCATAATGATAACTTTCTTTTATTAACATGATGTCAATCATAAATCTGAGACAAAGGAGAGTATGCCTTTAATTTTTTGTTTAGTTCATGTTATGATGTGATCTGAAATATTTAAATGGCTTAGTAGTACTGTCGTCATTTAGCTTCAAAAGTAGGAAATCTCTTATTGTTTAAGAATTCAAAATCAGATTCTCATCTACAACCATATGTAGATAAAAAATATAAACACAAGATACTAATTTCTATGTTAATTAATGGTTCTCAAAGGATGTTATATGCATCAGTTTCAGTCTTCAGATGAGATTCCAATGATCCAAACCCAAGGAAATCTAACCATCAAGATACAAGTACTTGAAAGCAAAAAATGACATTAGTTTTGGGCAATCCAACTCAGAAGAATAGCAATTTATTATGAACATAGACACAAGATTAATCAGCTCGACTGAATCAATTATCCAACCCCTTGAAAGCCTGCATTTTCAACTGGCTTTCAACCTAGGATACTTTTCATGGTGTTGAGGTCTGGGTTTTCAACAGGCTTTCAACCTTAGAAATTTTCAACAGTATGAGCTTAGAGTTGTGCAGTTCTAAAGTGTTGACTCTATTTGTTAACTTGTATAATGTTGATGAATTTGGTTAACAAAACACCCAAAGAGTGTAGTAATACAAGTAGTGTGATATCAAATGATCCAAGAAATAGGTTGCTCTTTAGTCTTTAGCATGTGAAGGAACAGCTATGCTCTGCAACTAATTTAAAGAAAAGCATCATACAACTAGGATCTCATTCAGAAACTCCGCTTGAGCAAAGGAATCACTTCCAATAGGAGATATCAACAATCGCCTATACCAGTATATCACTAAGCTAGTCCGAGACCAAAATACTTAACTTAGCTCATTAGAACTCTCAAGCAGCAATAAAGAACACAACACTAGTACCGATAAAAGAAAAGGAAATGAGAATCCTGCTACAATCCAATATCCTAATTCTACTATATAAGAATTCAAATTCGCTTGCAGGAACGATAATGAAGAGTAGTTAGTGGTGTTTTATCAATTATGATTACATAAACCCAAGTTGAAAGGCCACAATAAATTGATCAACGGGCTATTAAAATTACAAAAAGAAACTAAAACGTTCTAATAGTACAACTAATATACAAAAAATCCTAACACAATTCAATGTCCTAATACAGTAATACTATAGCGTAAACGTAATAGAGTACTGTATAATAGTAATACTATATATGATAATCATGTCTAATAAGTAGTGACCAACATACATACACATAAAATCTACATAATGATTAGCCTATTCAAGAAGAGAAGAATAAGCAAGCACAATCGAAACAATCCTGATTTCACTATTAATAAGTAAGTCTCAATGAGAACATTTTGTTTACCTTGTCAAGAGTTTGAGTAATAAGAACATAAGATGGAGCAGCAATCAATTTCATTTTAACAGGACAGTCCTCATTCCCAGCAGCTTCAGCTTTCTGCATAGCTGCCTATAAAATGGAAGTAAAATTATAGTATCACTTGAAACATTGTGTAACTTATAAAAATCATAGCTTGTTAAAGTAAAATTGCTTAAATGAGGCACCTTAATGTGAAGAACTCCATCAAACTCAAAGCACTTCATCTCAATATCTGCCCGGATCTTCAAAGGTTGTGGAGTCATCCTTCTCCTGATGTTCTTTACCAGTGCATCTTTGATTTCCTCTGTCAAAGCAGGAGCCACTTTTGTCACCTAACAAGGAGCAGATTATGCGGTGACTATTTAGATCTGTACAGGAAGGCATAAAGATGACATGGATCTGCAAAGCAGATAAAGCTACCTCTGTTCCATCAGGACCAGCTTCTTTAACTTCACGGGTAAGTGAGTTAAGAATGGAATCAGGATCATTCACAATTAACTTAAATGCCTGCAAAGAATTAGCAAAACTATCAGATGTATATCTGCAATGTCAGACAGATACAAATAGTTTCATCAACAGTGTTGCAACAAACCTCAAAAGCATGCCCATACTTTCGGTACAACGGCCAACCAACATGAATATACAGATCCTATTATTGCAGAGATAAAAAAAACGAATCAGTTTCCATGAACAAAATATATCAATTCTGAGTGGTTACTCTCATATCTCAAACCGGTTAAAATACATACGCAGATGAGACTTGTATTTTGCATGAACTACCCTCAAACACTTTGAAGAATATAGTGAGAAGCTATGAAGTATCGACTACAATGCTCATGCATATCCAGCAGAAATGTAAGTTGAGCTATGTTTTATCAATGTGTACAATTGCCCTACAGTTGTTATTCAGCGTAATACAGAACAATGAAATACCCTCAATCATATACATATTATTTGCACCAGTTGACCCCCTTGAAAACTAAACCTTTTATTCAATTATATATTAGAAAATAATAATAATAACAATAATAATAATTGTGCACGCTAAACATGAGGAATCGGCTTCTCTTACTAATACAGATCGAGTACAGACTTGGCGAAAATGCCTGACTTTGTGTATATATCTAGCTTCGAGTGTTGAGGCTGCTACAACTAAACACCCTGCTTTTACGTAGCTAAATTCTTTTTACTTTTCAGTTGTCTATCCGGAAGAAATTGTCGTTAAGGTAGCCAAAAATCCAAATTTAACAATGAGGGGTATAGGTAATCTTCTATCTAACCATAAAAAGGTAAAATGTTCAATTTTTGAAAAAATAGAAGTAATTTTCAATTTTAACATATTTAGGGGTTAGGACTCAAATACAGTCCCACTTTGAAAAAATTCCCAACAATTTTTAACAAAGTAAAATTTACTCATTGCAACGATAGAGTAATAGTGTAATACTCCACATTATCAAACTTGGGAGCTTTGTTAATCTTCCTTAGCAATTCCCCTTAAAAGATGGCCCAGAGCCACAATCTGAATGCCCTGATAATGGTCAAACTCTCAGATAGTATACGAAGCTATCACAATCTATATGCCTTGTAAAATTAAGAGCTTTATCTAGTAATTCAAACTCCATACCATTAGCACCATTTCTTATTCCCATATCTATACCAAAAAACACCCTTCCCCGCTTTAAGATTAAGTAAAGCCAATAAGAAAGCGCCACATGAACTTCTTTTTCCAACCCAAATTCTAACTCAATAAAAAGAGACATGTCACCCCTCTTATACCACCGCAGACGGCCAAGCAGCGCCCAAACTCAACACATACTAAAATGGCAAACACATAATATCATTTACAAACATCGTTCCCCAAAATAAATGTAAACAATTATCATTATCATTACATCACACATCTAAACACATAAGATATAGTTCAATACAC
This sequence comes from Solidago caesia, assembly GCA_028566075.1. NCBI lineage: Eukaryota > Viridiplantae > Streptophyta > Magnoliopsida > Asterales > Asteraceae > Solidago > Solidago caesia. The sequence continues at coordinate 22,262,854 of JAOXNX010000028.1, forward strand.
ATATATACACGTATAAATATCGAGAGAAAAAAACAAGAAGAAGATACAAAAAACATCAATACTACCTCGAGATCAAGGTCAAGAGTTTCGGCAACATGTCGCATAATGGAGTGAACAAGTTTACTCTTATTATACCTATCTTCACAAATCTGAATATCTTCTTCAGAAACCCTTCTTTTACTTAAATTAACATACCCTTTTTCTTCATCAACGTGGAGGACCATGACTGGCTCCGTACGCCCAACCTTAATCAAACTATTGATACTACGAATACGACGCCGTGATAGCTCAGATAACAAAATCATACCTTCAATGTTATTGTATTCAAGTAGTGACACGTAAGCACACATCTCACCGATGCTTTTGACCTGAATCATTACTGCCATGTCTACATCTGGAAACTTGGCTTCGTACATACGGCATTCGAGATTCGCCATGTTTGGATTTCGGTGAAAATAAGGGCGTGCTGTGTTTTTTAGGCTTTTTATTTATAATGGAATTGTCTGGTGAATCGGAAAAGAATTTTGGTTGGGGTAAAGTGAAAGATTTGTGGGCAAGTGTTTTTAGGGTTTTGTTGAAGGGTTTGTTTTTTTGGTTATGTGGTTTGGGCCGTCTACTTGTGGTTGTTTTTATTAGTTTACTCGTGGACTAGATATACAACGCATGTTTTTATTTCTAATTTTAAAACACACGAGGTTTATGTTCGGGTTATCCTAAATGCCAAGTAATTTTTACTCGCGGCTTAACTAGGGTTCCTAGCCACCTTCAAGATATATTTGTTTAGTAAAAGGTTCAAGATAAAATCTTTTGTAAAAAAATAAAATTTCTTGTCACTCGACCACTTATTAAATAATTGTTTTTATTTTTATTCTCTGCCACACAAAAATAATAGTTTTCCTAAATAGTCACCATGAAAATGTAATAAACTTCTTAGGGTGTGCATGTTTGGTGAAATCTTTAAAACGAAATGTTAGACGAATAAACATTTTACAAACAAATATTTACAATTACAACTTCTTCCAATGACCCCTAGCTCAATTGTTTAGGGTAAAGTAAGACACTATGTTTTTAATGAGACATCTCAGGTTCAAGCCTGGGTCATATCGAGTAACATGTGGGTAGTTAAATCATATCCATATTTTCTCTTTTATTTTCTTTGGACACATATGTTTGTAAATATTTATTTTTAAATTTCTCTCTTTTTTATTTTTCCAAAAATACAGCACCTCATTCATTTATTAAATACCAAAAACCTATAGCAAATCAACCTTTCGAGTATGGACATGCCCAGTTACTATACTAGCATTGACCATAACAACAATTACAAATCAATACCAACCTATACAAAGCTCTCATAAACTTGCATTTTCACCATGACAACTTCTATCAATACCAACAGCCAACATTCTTGTATCAATCCCTATCTTAATGCACTTGTAACTTCAATACGACCATTCCTAAATATGCTTATCAATCGCCTCAACAAGAAGAATCTTCATTCAACTAACCTTAACCTCCCTTTTTCCATTCTAACACACGCTACATACTAGAGATCCCACCTCTTTTTCATCTCATTATATGTTTTACAGTTGTTGAACTTCAACCTTAAAATTCTACACTTTACAACATCCACAATATTACCCGTTACTTTTTCTTTGGCTATCTGGTCATTTTTAATATTTCTACACTTCCTCTCCTTCCATATCATATATACACTGGCTGCAAATGTGATACTTTGAAAAGGCTTAAATTAGTTATATGGAATTAATTACCAAAATGGTGTATTTGGAAAACTTAATTATCAAAATGGAGTATTTTAAAAAATATAATATTTGCCAAAGTGGTGTTTGTTTTAAAAAAAATATTTACCAAAATGGTATTTTTGATAAGTTTTGTATCACTTTGTTTAAAAGCTCAACTTCTCTACCACCTAGCTTCCCTTCTCTTTTATTCATTCTCTCACTCACACAACATGTATCAATATTACAATCATTTTAGTATGGGTTTTGAACCACAAATAAGAAAAATGTGCAAAAAAAGGATAGTAAATGAGTGTATCTGCAAAGATATTTATCGTGAACTGATATCAAAGCAGTTGTAGGTTACTAATACTTGGATGATATATTCTTTTAGATTTTGGTGAAAATAGTACAACTTTTACTTTATAAGCGCTATCTGGAAGTTATAAGAAGGAGATATTTTGTATCAAGAATTCTTTTGATTGAGCCAATTGGTATATGGTCTTGAAAGCAAAGCAAGATACCTATTGCATACCTACTAGAAACAACTTGCCGATTTGTTTATATAGTTAAATGTAGTTATAAAGAATATTGAAGGTGCTCACAATATATAATTTGGTATAAATACACGTTGCTCCTGTTTTATCATTTACATGGCAGTGTATAGTGTTATTAACTAAATTTTGATTCTGTTTATTTTATTCTTGTACTAGCTTATCAACCCGGGTGATACCCGGGCATATCAAAGATATTAAGGTGATGGACATACAAAAAGATAGATACAAAAAAAAAAAAAACACTACTTACATCTTTATAAAAAGTGACGATAAAAATAAAGAATCATAAGACTGTAGACATACTAGCTATTATTGAAAATTTTTAAAAAAATGGTGACCAATACTTAGGCCAAAATGTATTTAGGTAGCACAAAAATATAAAAGCATTGACCAGATAGATAGTAATTATATATATACTATAAATATAATAATTAGTTAATGTTTTGATGTTACAACACATAATTTGATTTTATATCTTTATTTAAAGATATTCACATCAAAAAAATATGCATATGCACCCATATCTTATGGGTTGATATGAACCATGTGAACATTGTATGATGGAAGCTGTTAATATATAAATGTTAGGACCCGTTTATTTTTTACTTAATAGATTTAATAATTAAGAACTTAATATATTAAGTTAAATATCATTTTTTTTTGACTTAATAAACAAAAATAATCATCAATTACCTATTTATTACTTAATACATACATACATTATTTATGCATTCAGTTACTTAATACACTCAGCACTTAATAATTAAAAAAGAAACGGGCCCTAGTGTCTTAAAAGAAGTTAATAATATGTAAATATGTATACGCATAACTTTTATATTCAATTTGCAAACATAGTTTTATCAATAATCATGTATCAATATAACATAACAATTATTTACATAACTTGTGTTTTAATTTTTCATAGATATACCAACATAAAATAAAACAATCATTTAAATATATAGAGAAATTAAGAGAGACATAGTAATAACAAAATAATAATAACAAAACCGAAAACAAAAACAGAACAAAAAAAAAACATGTAGGCAAATACCAAAATCATATACCAATATAACATATAGCACTAATTTGATAACCCATACGTAAACGTTCCATACATATTGTCGTATATTAATAGAACATATAACAATCTATTGTTTATTGAACAATAGATATAGACTTAATATTGGATAGACATTGTGAATTGTTAATCTATAATTTCTTAGTTATAAACTAAATGATGTGGACCTTGCCGAATTACAAATTGAGTATGCATTGAAATTACAGTGAACGTCTATTGTTTAAGACAACTTTTCATTTTACACGATGTACTTATATTAAATTAATACTTTTAGGTAAGTCGACTTACTTTTAAAAAGTGAAAAAATCTAGAGTGTGTTATTAGTAATCATTTGAAACCAAATGAAAATGAAAATTTTATTGCTATAAAAAAATAGAGTATTTTAAAATACAAAAAATGTAAATCTATCTCTATAACTAAGAGAGAATATGAAGCTTACATGTATTCATATGAAGCCTTCAATGTCATCTCTAATTCTACATGTCATTAGAAGTTGCTTATGTGTCGTTATTTAACTATTTTTATGGTTGTATTTGAAATCAAATATTTGGTGTGTGAAAGTGAATATTTAAAAATTTGAAATTTATCTATTTCTATAACTAAGTGAGAATATGAAGCTTACATGTATTCTTATGAAGCCCTTCATATCATCTATAATATATCCTATATGTCATTAGAAGTTGCTTATGTGTCATTATTTAACTATTTAACTAAACTATTTAACTAATTAACTATTTTTATGGTTGCACTTGAAATCAAATATTTGGTGTGTGAAAGTGAATATTGAAAATTTGAAATTTATTATGCTATTTGTCAATTGTTAAAGAAATTTGAAAATTGAAAATGTTGAAATGGTTAAACATTGAAAGATGGAAATATGAATTAGGTATCAATTTTCTCTTCCTTTCATTTTTTTTATTTTTATTTTTTGAATTACTTCTCTCTCAATTTACATATCATTAAATTACATACTATATCGACTATAATATCACAAAAAATTATTGAGCATGCATCGTACAGACTCTAACATGGTTATATTATAACCTAATAAAAGAGAATTGGGGTGAACAGTAGCTACTGACGTGGTGTTTTTTTATTGGTCCATTTAAGCATAGTGTTTTATTTTCTTTTTAATATTTGTTAAAGGTAATAGATTAGGTTAACGGTAGTATTGGGGAGGAGATGGTGAAGTGTTCCTTAAAAGTGGAAAGGAATATGCACCAGATGAAAAATAGGGTGGGGAGTGGGGAGGAGTGGTAATGTACTCCCTCACCCTAACTGATGTAACCTTCTTTGATTGGTCCACTTTAACATTGTGTTTTATTTTTTTAGGTGAACAGTAGTATAGCTGGCTTTATTAATTGTTATATGTCCCCGGCCCACGACCTAGTATAATGAAAGTTATAGTGTTATTGTGTGTATTTTACGTATTTGCTAGGATTTATGTGCTTTCTCTTTGTACAAATCACTTATGAATAAATATAGATAAATTAGTGTTGTTCATTGTGGAACATGAAAAGAAAAGCTTGGGTAACACAAGTTGAGAATTATGAAATCTTTGGACAATCAAAACTATAATCAAATAAAAATAGGTGAAGACTCAATATAGGAACATCAAGGATGAGGAGATATACGATCGGATGTAACACTTCTTTTTAATATCAGAATATGTCTAAATCGATAACAATTACATCATATAATAAATTATGTAATGTGTATAAAATTTGACCATAGATATTGTTTTTAGATATTTACAACTCTACGTGTCCTTTTCACAATTTTAAAAATCATACTTTGTCTGATTTAAAATAAATATTCATTATAAAATTTACATACCCTTCAAGAAAAATCGTTATCAATCAACAAACATAAGATGTTATATTTACTTTTTAAACAATATTCTGATTGAATAAAATTTAGAAATAAATACTTATTTTACGACTAAAATCATAGCTGCGCAGATGTGTAGCAGTAAATAGTTATAAAATGTTTAAGTTCAAATTAAGTCAATTTTTGTATTATAAATGTTTGTCAAGACAAATGCCTAAAGGTGTTGATGTCTAGCTTCGTCAAATAAGTATGTTATTTTTGTTTGTTAAATTTTGATTAGGATAGTTGACCTTTCTATGCATAAAAAATGACCAAATTTATTTTCATTTGATAGATGGATAATATAGTAAATTGATTGGTTTAAAATTTAAGACCTATAAGGCTAACAGGAATGGTAAAGGGCACCACGCCCCATTGTGTCAGCTTTTCAATTTTTTTATTTTTTTTTAATTTATATTTATATTACTTTTAAGGCTGTGTGTGATGAACTTAGAAATACGCCCGTCATTTTGTAAAGCCACACGGTTTTTAAGGCACACTTTAGTCAAACTTCTACACCTTTTAAGGCAAAAAGGCAACACCACGCCCCCATTCCCACTAGTCTAACTATATGAATTATAAAATGCAGAGATCAACTACTGACACTTATTTTATGACAAAAATATCTTATTTTATTATATATGTTATTTATTAGGGGTGTTTATCGAACTGTTAATGTAACACCCAACTTTTCAAAAACATAGATTTCAAAAACTTTTTCGCCAAACGGCGTCAACAATAGCGGAAGCAATTAAACTTTATAAAAATTGGTGTTACTTTTCTAATATCATCACATCAATATAAGAAATCCAAAACATAAAATCCAACATTACATAAGTCATAAATCATAAAGACATAAAGTCTATAATAACGTTATTATGGGTAACTAAGCGTCTTCAAGCCAACTACCCCGTCTCACGATAGCATCTTAACTTCACTCCTGCTTACCCTGAAGGCACAACGATTTTCAAAGAAACAAGTGTTAGCTAATAAATTAGCTAAGTAAGATACACATAATTTATAAAACGTTCTTCATTTTACATTTCATAA
>JAOXNX010000028.1:22292687-22314838 GCA_028566075.1 Solidago caesia
AGCCTTCCCCGTGCGTGAAAGTTCCCCGCGTTGTTCCCCTTGCTGCACTACAAATCATCGACGGCAGTGTTCCAATGGATTACCACGGCTTTGATGCGTGTTTAACCCACGCGATGCCAGCCCCCTTACATATATAAATGATTTGCACATTTTATATAATTACTTTTAAAATCAGGGACTATATATATCATTTGTTTTACCACCCTCTCGTTAGTTTTTAACTTTTTATACATTAATAAAAGTTTTGATTTTTTTTTCTTAAATAAATTTTACAGATAGTTTAGGTTAGTCTTTGAAGAGGTTTAAGGGTTATTAATGTTTAAATTAGCTCAATATCTTCTGTTAAGCTGAAATCGTTTGAGCTCCGGTTATTATTTTTTGTTATTATGACTATGTTTGGCAAGAGCTTTTAGGGAGCTTTTAAGGAGCTTTAACTTTTTGTTTTGAATAAAAAACTCCTATAGTTTTAAAGCTTTGTTTGGAAGGATTAGCTTTAACTTTTAGTTTGAAAGAAAAAGCTCCTAAACCAACAACATTGAAGTAAGTATCACATCTGCTGCACTACCAAAATGGTGAGCCGTTTACATGTTGATTACAATTTATGCTTATGTTTCTAATCTCATGTCTTGCTTGTTCTTTTCTTTTTAGCGACTTACATCTTCTATGGTAAGATATTATACTTTGTTCCATTCCCAAAAAGCCCCAAGGAACTCGTCTGCAAGATCAAAGCATTCCTCCTCGTTATTAGAGCTGATAATTGAAGGACATTTATTTTCATAACACTTTTACACCCTCTCTCTGATAATATATTTTGTATAATCTAACCTTCAACAACAGTATCTTTACATAAATGCTACTACATCCATGCTAAAATCAAACCTTGCAGTTAAATGCATGACCGAGCAAACGCTGCTACACAAAATATGAAATTTACCCAACTTCCGAGACTGCACCGGCCAGTTGAAGTGCTGAAGTTCTTGAGCGATGGAAAAATAATTTTTCCATCTATCAACTCCAAATATGCTCTGCCGGAAAACAAAAACAAGTTTCAATGGCATGATCTAGTGAATCTGTGAAATTCAATTATATTTATGCAATATTTTTAACGTATTCAAACACCACAATGTCCAGGATTAACCAGAAATTACAATATCTGACTCCAAAAATGAAAAATCATTGGACTTGATGAACTTTGTAACATGACAAAAATATGGGAAATTTTTCTTTGAAATGCGATAAATTATGAATTTTTTTTACAAAATATGGGAATTATTTTGAATGCAATTCAATATTATCGATTTTATGCCATGAGAAGTGAGAACAATGCATAAATGGTTGATTCAAAAAGGTTCCAGGAAAAGAAATATTTCAAAATTTATAGGCCAGGCCGGCCTACCTTATGGTTGAACTAGTGAGAGATGATTATTTATCTGATCCATGAGACACGTAAGATCAACACTAATTGTTGATAACATGTAATTGAAAAACTAAAAAAACAAATAGACAGTAAGATCAACACTAATTGTTGATAACATGTAAAACCAATTGTTCTTTCATGGTTTTTAGGCTGGTTGAAATACAAAAAAATAATAATTTAAAAGCTCTATATAGTATCATACAATCCTGCAAACTGAATTCCCAAAGAGCATTTTAGGAAATAAAAGGTTAGCCATGCCATTCTATACAACTATTTTGTAATTGAATGCTATGACGCCTAGCAGATCCCTTATGGTCGTAAAAGGTGAGCAGTCTCGGCATGTCTATTACAGTTACCGGTTGAAATCTCTTAAAAACAACTACCATTCACCTTTAATTATTAAACAAGAGTATCATAAAATATTAGAGAACCTCACATAAAGTAATACCTTAAAGTTCAGTTCCCTAATGAGATTTTAACTTTGTTTAGCATTCAGACTGTAAAAACAGAAATAGCAGCTCTGACTTCAAATAAAAGTCAGCCTATCTTTTAATTAGTGTCCTAAACTCCTAATTACAGCCTATGTTGTTCAAAAAGATATGAGAGAAATAGCAATGTTGCAATTCCATTGCTAGAGTTAAGTTGGGTTATTATCCTATATTTAAAAGAAGGAATTTAATCCGTTGTAGGTCTGGATTGTAGCTACAGCGCAATTGGTGAGGAAAAAGAAAACATAAAGTAAGTTGGATGATGCGGCAAGTTCTCACTTGTCATTATACAATATTGTTTACTCTTCTAAATCTGTATTTCAATTCAAAATTACCCTTGTACGGAATAATAAGTCATGAAAAAGTACACCCTCACCTCCCATGCAAGTCAAGCAACTGAGATTTATGCTCTTCTCATCAGTATACATATGACAGAAAATTCTATTTGATTATCTTAAACAAAAGAATAAAGGAAAAGCCTCTCAAATATTATATGGTAATATTAGAGACAAATTGATACAGTGTTTCAACATTTGGACTGTATTTCATGTTCTTATTTACTAGAATCGCCTCGAGAGACGATTGTAAAATGAGCAAGGGCAAAAAAAAAGAGTCTTAATAATAGGCAATGCCTTAACTGTAGCCCACCAATAAGCATTCTATGTGGTTTTTTATGATAACCTAGAGTAAAAGATAAAGATGGGAACATTATAGTAATGCATAATCTGAAGACCCGACTAAAATTCAACATATGTCAGACACTTCGGTTTAGAAATGGCAACTCCATTACTGGAATTCATGGACTTAAAGTACACATCAGTTCCATACATTTCACCTTTACTTGATACTTACGACTCAAAAAAATAAAATTTTGTGCAGTGTTAAAGTGATTTTGTGAAATAAGCAGATAATCCTTCTCATAGTTACATGTCACGTATGTGAGTGAGCACGGTTCAGTTGGAACAACCGAGTCCAACATTTTGGATAAATTTTAATTAATTAGGTGGTCTGTTGTTCCACTAATTGTTGGGTGGAATTTTAACTTTATATATCTATATACACAATTACTCACTATTGCAACCTATCGGGAAAGGTAAAAAACAGCCAGCAACTTACGTGCATGTAGTCCTGTACTATCTCATTTCATGGCGTACATTGACACCATAGTAGAGCTTTAGTAAGCTATATTTTCAACATGCTTTTAGCAGACTGCTTAATTTTACCAAAATTTACAAGGGGCATCTTCGTGGGAGAAAACAACATATTTTGTTCTCACGTATTATCGATGGTTGTAGATGCCTAGGAACCACTATTGTGATCATTGTGCTTTAAATATTGTAGCTGCAGCAAGAATAAGTTAACTTCTTGGTGCACGAGAGGGGGCGGCATGTGTTTGTAACCGTTTTTGGTTCATTAGGGTTCAGGTGAGTTTGTTAGTTTACAGTTCTTTTTTACTTCCGTTCTGGTGCATTAATTGGATTATGACCCCCTTGAAGTAAGGAAATAAAAATTAGATATGAAAAAACAGATAGTCAAAGAACTCCATTTAGAAGAAGGAAACTTTTAATGTAAGAACTAAGGATGACTAACCTTCACCCTATGTCGCTATTCCCAAGCTTTCAAGCTTATCACAGTGGGGAGTTGGCAAGTTTCTGCTCCATGAACGCCTCTGGAGTTCAACATGGCAATAACGCCACAGCATATTTTTGTAATCTCTGATGACATTTTTCTCAATATTACTCCTTGCAGGCGTTCCAACAGGATATTTCTGATCAAATTCGGATGATCTCACATAAAACTCCACTCCATATTCCTTGGTCGTCTGTGAGAACTGATAAGTATAGTTCCTTTGTAACGAATATTCAGGCTCTGAGAACGGAAGACAAGCAAGCAACATGATTAGCAAAAATGGTGACAGCTGAAGAAGCAGCATCAAATTAGGCCCCGTTGCTCCACCAGTATCCTCCCTTGCCTGAGCACCTGCAGCCCTTCTGGTTCTGTACACATGAGCCGTACGAAACATATCACCTTGAGTTTGACCAAAAAACGCTCTAAAGATCTCATCAGCATCAAAATCGTCTTCGTAATACATACTTTGTCCCGTTCTCCTTCTCCGTCTCCTAACATTATACTGTTGACTGTACTCATCTCCCTCAACCATGCCCGTTTGATCATACTGTCGTCTTGACCCTTCATCGCTCAGACACTTAAATGCCATGCTAACTTTCTTAAATGCCTCTTCAGATCCAGGAGCTTTATTCTTATCAGGATGAACTTTCAACGATAACTTCCTATACGCCTTCTTAACCTCCTCAACCGAACAACTTTTACCAACACCCAGAATCTCATAATAATCTGTATTCCTTTTAATTTTCTGAACCAACTGAATATGTTCTTCGGTATAACTCGGCTCCGCATTCACACCCCCAACAGGGTTAGCACCAACCGGCTTGCTTTCCACATTATTCCTCCCATTCGACGGAATAGTATTCGAACCATCAAGATCTTTACAAGCCGCCAAAAGATCATCCAGGCATAAATTATGATTCAGCCGCTGTGCCATGCCAATAAACTTGATAGCACGCGCCTTGTTTCCAGATGCAATCGCCTCTTTTGCAATGGCAACACATTTTTGGGCCTCGTCCTTATTACCATCCATGATATATCTCAACAAATATAACCACCCATACACCAACTACTCAAAAGCAATACACAACCTTAACTAGACACAAAATAAAAACCAAAATTCGGGTTTCAGCATTAGTGTGTAATCTAATAATTTCAACCTAACTACAGGACAGTTATAATATCATCAATTCATTTAGCTACAAAATATCTAGTATTTAATTATAGTTAGGGTTTATGTATCTATACGATAATTGCAACTAAAATCCTTAATTGTAATTAACTGATTTAAGAACACAAATATAAGCAAAATTACGTAGATTTGAACTTGAAATCATCAACACAATAAAATTATAATTATGATTATAATTATAATTATAATTATTATATATGTATTTATGTATAATAAATAAAATAAGAAAATAATAAATATATTATAAGATCGAAAGTGAGGTGAAAAATTTCTAACCTTGTTGTACGGATGGAAATCTCGGGTGAAGAAAGGAATTTGAGATCTCCGCTAAATATATATACACATTTAGATTAGATTTAGATATAAATAAAAATATATTTAATATAATATTGGTAAAGCAGTGATTTTGTTTTTGTTTTGTTTATTTACCACTGTTGTTGTGTTGTCTTGTCATTTACAGTCAATCAATGGAAGTGTAATGTAATTCTTTCTTTCATTGGTATCTGTAGTTTATAAGATTAACATTTCTAGTCCCCAAAAGACAAGCTAACCATCTATACAATATTTTTTTTCTTTTTTTTAAAAAATAAATAAAAAATTGAAGTATAAAAATATCTTTGTAATAATAATACTGTGTGTCATCGTTTCGTAAAGATATCTTTGTAACATCATTCTTTTGAAGGGCATCATTTCCCATTTGATAACAAGCGTTATGCATATATGCAATGCGATTGGATAATAATAATAAATCGTTAGTGTTTTGGGTTTTTTTTTTAAGGTGATTCGAGATGAAAAAACTTTTTAATTCAAATATGCTGATCAAATCAAGGTATTTCATGATTATTTTCGAACCCTTTCGGATTCACCACAAATTTTCATGATAGCTAAAACTACTCACTATTGATCTTCATGTAGTTGTGCATATCCGTTTCATGGATTGTGTAAGGTATTATTAATAAAATTTTGACTTGCCTTTTAAAACATAAAAGCCATAAAGTATTTTATCATTATTGATAGAATAGTGTAACAATGTTTTGTAAATGTTTTGAGGTAAGAAAATATTGGCATTCAACAACTTAAGCATCTTGAGTTAACAAAATTTGATCTATTAAAATATATGTTTAACGGAATTAACAAGAATTAGTTTGTGAATATGCAACAGAATTGACAAGGTGAGATAGTAAGCTCGATATACATGTATGCATTCCACGAGCTTTAATTAGAAAAATACTACCAAAATGTACAAATCAAGATGATCGATTTCATTGGTTCATTCTGAGTATGCAAGGATCGAAGGGAGAAAGAAAGAAAAAAAGAGTATCATCCATTTATCCGTCACTCTCTCTACAGGCGGAGCTAGTAAGGGACTAGAGAGTGTTCAACGCCCTCCAATCAACACAACTTCTTATTTAAGTTTCCTTATAAAGGTTAAATCAACATTATTTTTACTAATTGACTCTTCCTAATCAAGCAACATACCCTTTTAATGTTAAATTCTAGTTCCGCCATTGAGTCTCACTAGCGAAAACTAACTAAACCAGTAACCATATATGGTAGTCATTGACAACAAAAATAAAAAGGTCAAATCAGATATAGATCGAAACTTTCTTCCATGCGCGCTATTGAGTAAAGAAGATGTGATCGGGATGTTGAATATGAAAGCTTTTCAACCATGAAGACGCAGAACCATGCAAATCTTTAATCTTTTGATTATCACTAACACTATTGTTCCATACATCTCCTTCTTGCATCTTGTAAGTTGCTAGCCCAAATGGAACAAGATCCAACTTATTCTCATCATTTTTTACACCACCATCTTCATTGTTTTCTGCCATATTAATCAACATTATTCTTAACACACGATTACTTACTTGATTATGCACAAACCACTATCAAATGAATACTAAAATTCATTTCATTAGTGAAAACAAACTCAAATTAAGATTAAGATTAAGATAATATTAACTTAATTTCACTTATTTAACAAGATTAAATTTAAAAATGATGTTATATTCAATTTCTATAGTGTTTTGAGTTAAAAAAAATATTGATGTTTATTTAGTGTTATTTAGTATTTTTGTTTATTTGTATCTATATTGATACTTAATTTATTTATTTTTATTAAAATAAGTATTTTGTACTTATCAATATAAGTTAAACGACAATAATAATAAATTTTCTGCTTATAGAAAAATTATTAATAATTATAAGAAATATAATATTACAATAAATCAAATAAAACAATTAAATATAATTTTACATGAAAGACAAAAAAAAAAAAACATATTTTCATGGTGTAAAAAAAGGTAGGGTGTAGTGTATTAAAAGATGAAGCCTATATTTATACTGATTATTTAAGTTTTAGACTAAAAAACTTAAATCATTGGATTAAGGATGTATTAATTATATACTACCTTGGGAGGAAGATGATAGAGCATGAAAGATGAGAAAACAAGTGCAAAGGTCCTTGCAAATGTGAACACGAGCCGGAATATGATAGATAGGATACCTATACAACAAAATCAGACACTTCATATTACACATGGTTATAATCCATCCATCCGCATATAAATAATCAAAATATTATTTTTTTAAGTGGTAACAATAGATAATCTTATATTATCTTTTAAAAACACGAATAATGTCATCCTATCTTATCTGATAATTTTTTTAGCATAAATCAACATAAAAATAATACAAAAAGAATAGAAAAACAACGTTTTAGCTTTTATACGAAAATTTAAAATGCAAATACAAAGTACTGAACGTAGTTTTTTTAAATGATTTATAATAATAAATGTCATATTCATAAATTTAAATACAATATTCATTTGTAAAGTTAAAAATAAAATTTAATACATTTTATACAGCACCACCAAAACCGTTTAAATAATAGCCGTATAGTAAAAAAATATTAACAATGTAGTTTTTTAGTTAGTTTTTAATAATGACATGTGATGAGAAGTGTTAAAATTTTAAAATTTGAATTTTAATATATTTTGACTTTATATAATGATTTAATTGATTAGTTAATTACTTTATTTAGTATTGTTTATATTGATGATTAGAAAGATACTTAATATTTAATGGTGTTTAATGTTTGTCATCATTAAAATGTTAGTTCTAGTGAAAAACTCTCTTGTATTTGGATTCAATCGTTGGAGTTCAAACCTCTACACTTATAATTTTTATATGTCGTTTGAAAAAAAAAGTAGATTTTTTAATCAAAAGTATTAATTTAATAACAACAAAGTATAAGGAATTTAATTCGCCAAGATTAATGCTACGTAAAAATTTCAAGCTATTTATTACTGATTGAAAAATGAATTATTGTTTTACTGTAGAAAAGGATATTAAGTTGACTTATATGATATTTGTTTGTAACAAGTTAGTATGCAATGACATAATTATAATTATATTATAATATAATTTTGTTTTATTTAAATTATAAATTTTAAAAAATTGGTTTGATGAAAATTCTAATTTATGTACTAGCTTCAAGTACTTGTAATATTTAAAAGAAAAGAAAGAAAAAAAATGTTAATAGATAAATATCGGAGGTTAAAACTGAAATCTAACTTCTTCTCTTTTTATTTATATTTTTTATAGAATTTTATTATGTATATTGCATGATGCTAAAATTATATATTCGAAGACCATATTCAACCCAACTTCAGTTTTGACCTTCGTTTTTTTTTATTTATCTCTTCTGCGGACAAAAAATTGTATACCAGTATTAACTTTTATCTTTATTTTCCAGATTTAAGAAATTAATGCTTGGTTATTAAATAACTTTCAGAAGTGATAAATATTTGGTAATCTCTGGTTAAAACATTCTTCATCAAACTAGAAATTAGATAAAAAGGGAAAATGTTAAATACAGCCTCAGAGGCTGTCATTAACGTGCATAAAAAAATTATACTTTTTATATCAAAAATATACCCCCGAATTTTATGATAAAAAGTACAACTATTTATGCACGTTAACAACAACCCTATTAACTGCAATCAAACAAATATACACGTGCTAAGTTATAAGTCAAATACAACGATAAAAAAAAAGATATTCAATATTCCGTCATATATAGATATAGAAAAGTCATAAAGTTAAAAAGAAACTAAAGTAATTTATTTATGAAATACATACCAAGCAACAGACATCCAACTAGCTGGAGATATATCGTTGATGCTAAATGTATATAGTCCATGATAACTTTGAGCCAATTCAATAATCTGTATCACATCACAAATTATTATATATGAAGAATGGGGGTGTCTAATATGCTGTTAACAGCATATAATTATATGCTGTCTCCCCTCACATTTAGGGGGGCTGGTTTATTTATTCATATTATTCAAATTGAAGAAGATGATTGTGTATGTGTAGCATATATGCTTTTAACAGCATATATGATTTTCCCATGAAGAATATATATGTTTTATCAAACTTTTAACATACCAAATCAAATATACTTTTTGTTTCTGATTATAAATTTAAATATGAACATATCATAACCTTAATTTTTTTTTTGTAAATGCATCATAATTAGGACAATTAATGTAATAAAAAACTAGAGCTAAAAATATACTAAAGTATAAATTAAATAACTTTTAACATAAAAATGTAAATATAACAGTAGCATGCATGCGAGTTATTAGTATATATATATACGTTTCAAAAGCAACCTGGTATTTTACTTACTTTATCTAAAAACGGCATTCGTAAGTATGGAGAACATGTTTCATAGAATTGTATATAGAGATTGTCACGGTCACCTAAAATGCGACAGTCGTTATGATCAATTTCAAACCCTTTAGATGTCACCTCCTTTGTATTTGTGCTTGAATCATCATCGTCGGCTGATGAACCACGATATTGCGGCGCAACCACATCGATTCCGTCTTCAAAGCTGCTTGTTGTTGATGTAGTTTTTTTCATAAATATTTGGATTGCAGAAAGATACGGGACATAATATTGAACAACCTGTTCACCACTTTTCAACATTACCGGGACACCAACACCACAAGCACTCCATTCGTCGTAGATTTCCCATATATCTTGTAGCTTTAGATGTGCCTTATTCGACTCGCCATTTGCTTCTTCTACTCGAATCGTGTTCTGAAGAAAAAAAAACTCCATACGCATAAGGACATGTTAATTATATAGAGAGATGCATATATAAATACACACATTTATTCTTTGAATGACAAAAAATTGAAAAAAGAATGAAACAGAAAGAAATCTTACAACATGAACTGAAGCATCATTGATGATAGGAGTTACCGAATGAAGAAAGTTTTCAAGATTTGAACAATGCTCAATACAAGAACATGAAGAAGAAATTATAGACATATCTCAAGAAGAAGATGTTATACAAACCGAAATAGAGAGAATATATATCAATACAAATACATAATTAATAGAGATATTTGATTTATTGATCTTCACTTTATGACAATTAAATTCCTTTGACAACATTCAATGTTTTTAAATAGTATTATTTTTTTTATTTTTTTTAACTACAGTATGTATTAAATAACAAAAAAGAAAAAACAATACAACGCTTCCTAGACTCTTCCCGAAGACTTTCACTACAAGGACTACAAAAAATGATATAAAAAAAACTCATGCCAATTACACGAACGAGATATGAGAAAAATCCCCACTCATAAAGGTCGAGTCACCGTTTTCACTCCGTAATGTTTTTGATGTAATTCCAAACAAGCCTCGAAGAAACGGAAACGACTAAACAAAAAGAAGAGGATTTTGATCCATTGTTCCCACGTAATATACAACCCTTCTTATACCTATAATTACACCATTCACTAATCACTATACTATGACCTTTTGAGAAGGTTGGTTACTTTAAATTGAAAAGAAAAAAAAAAGGTCAGTGATAAAACAAGAAATACTGATTAACTATTGATTCACACACTCAGGCGGTGGACCTGACCGCTTAAAATATAGAAAATTAGTAAGTCCAAGTCGATCCACTAGAGATTGTTATTCAAGAACTAAGCGAGTTTAATGTGATTATAAGGTTTGTTGTGGGTTTTGTGACCGAATTGTCACGTTGCAAAATTCTAATTAAAAACTAAGTCGAGGCGGAATCTGGTATGACCGGGGCAATGGGTGTCCTAAGATGGTGAAAAATATCGAAAAAATTGATTTGATTTTTGAAAACAATAATATTTAAAAGCACACCCACTTGGAATAGCTCACACATTAATCAAATTATCACAATGTCACTCACGATATTGAACTACTTAATATGTAATCAAGATGAACTCTTGTTTTACTCAAATATTTAATTCGACAAAAGTATCGTTACCACTTTCGTGTGTAATTTATACTCCAACAATTAAGCATTAAGTCCTAAGTTGGTTTTACGACTCAACCTTATGAAGCTTTCTTTCGAATAACTTCTTAATCTTCTAATTAGATATTTCTATCATAAACGACTAACACGTTCAATCAATGACTTTAAATTAATTAAAGACCGATTAATTATTTTATAAACCAATTAGCAACCCTGTAGACTCCTCTCGAATATCTATAATTAATCGCCAACTAATTTATACAAGAGATATAAACAATGTAAAGAACTTAAACAAACATGGATCTTCGATTAAACGTAAAAACCGTGTCCAACAATCATGAGTAACAAAGTAAATAATCCTACGACATGCTCACATATCCAAGTGGATGTAAAGGAAATTAGCTACTCATAGTTGTAATCAAAACATAAGAAACAATATAAAAAACATAGTACCAATGCTTGAAAACGAATCCGTAAGCTAAGAATGACGTTAAACGATTGTCTTTAATCTCCCATGCAATTCCTTGGTGTTACAAAGCTTTTAATTTGATGAAAGTAGCCTTCAATAACCCTAAATATGATTAGAAGTCGAATTGATACGAAGGGTTAGGGTTTTGGCATGTATTTATAGTGTTTAGAGGGAATGATCTCTGGTCGACTCAGTAGGTACGACCCACCAAGCATTTGGTGCGGCACACTAAAACTCTTCTATCATTGGGTGCTTTGTCTGGTGCGGCCCACTGCCATTTAGTGCGGCCCACCATCTTAAGATCTTCATTCTTTGTTTTTTCAATTGAACTAGTGCGGCCCACCAAGGCTTTTTCCAATGTTTCCTTTGATTTTCTTCGTCTAGATTTCACGCCAATCGTCCGTTAACTTCCATGTACCTTAGAATGTCGTTTCTGATCGTTTTTCTTCACATCTCACCCTTTGAACCTGAAATCACATATAAATGCAATAAAGTATCAAAAGTTCATATAAATGACTAGAAATTATGCATAAAATGGACTGTAAACGATGTGAAAATGTGTATAAAATATGTAACATCAGTAAGTGACTTGCTTCAACCTGGGCTTGCACACAACCTAAGTCATGACACATGTCATGTGGATGGATAGCATTTCGTAATAGCAACCGACGATTCATGAAGTTTATTCAACATTCTTCATAGCAAATTGGTTGATCAACTTTTGATATTTTATAGTATTTAAAGTACAAATAAAACAAATCCTAAAACCAAAAAAATTATTTAAAGATATAAATTTAACAAATATATAATAACAATGAACAAATATATAGAAATGAAAAACTAAATAATTAAAAACAATACCTAAAATTAAAAATAAAGAAGCTTCCATTAATGGTGATACAGATTGAAACTCCCAACCCACTGCATGTTTCAAGACGAATCCAGAAATTAACTTCCTATAATAGGAACCAAGCACCAGCTGGTGCAGTCCACTTCTCTATTGGGTTAGAATTGGCTAACCACATAGACTTGATCGGACCTCCTGATGATGATATTCTGAAGTGAAAGTACTATCTTGGGCTTTAGTTTCTTCTTCTTTCCTAGATTAGTGCAAGGATAGCAGTAAGATGCATAACAAAAAAAACCAGAAAAGTAGGCAATTTCAAGCCATTTACATATTATATATATGAAGAACTAAACACCTTTTTTTTATTACACAGACAAACTTGGGTTGTGTTTTTTTCTCATGTAGGTCAATCTGAGTCATATAAAATATAGGCTATAAGGAAACGAATCAACTGGGTCATGCTATTATATAAATTTGTCTGTGTAATAAAAAAAAGGTGTTTAGTTCTTCATATAAAATCTTTTAAAATGGACAAACAAGTGCTCGAGGGTCAACACAAACCCGACCCAACCCAACCAAACCAGTCTTGACGCATGGTAAAGAATATATTTTTCAAACTGAAGCCATGTTAACCCATTACCCATAATCTTAATTTAACAACATATCATCGATCAGTGCCACCACCTTCACCTTGAAGGGCTGACAACTTGGATATTAGATCAAGCGCTGCCTTCCTCACAGCCGCCTTCTCATCAACACATCGCATCCTCAAAACATCGATCCTTTATCCCACCAACTTCACCAAATCCCGTTACTTTCATCAACCCTTCCTTATCCTCATCCTTCCCCGATAAGAACCCCCACAAATTGTGCCAAATTAGCAAGAGCATGTCCTCTCATTCCTGCAGTTACATCCGAACATCTTTGCCACGGTGCTTGCAAACGCCTGAATCTCCAAGAACTTCCAAACCCATTTTCTAAACACATCCCTAGTGGATCATCTAACGAAATTACCAAGCTGGTAATTAGATCAACATCTAGTAATCTAAGTACGATGTGGTTTCCCTATACTCATTTTCACTACATAATCTGCAAACTCTACTTGGACTTTCCATTCTAAAGCTTTAACTATTTCAAGTATTGATTCAACAGCCAACGCTCTAATTAACCTCGGTTCTCTGGGGTGGTTTACAAACCAAATACTTAGGAAAATTAACTACACATTTTCGAATCTCATTCGAGTCCTTAGCCATGACAGCCATTCTGTTAATTAACCACAAACGCTAACCCAAAACTTCTCAATAATGTTGTAAAAAAAAGTATATATTTTAAGTGGGTTTGTATTTCAACTTTTCAAGTATTTTTGACAAGGAGGTTTGTAATAAAGATAGGTCCGACATTGCATAAAATAATATAATTGGACTACAAATACATTTTAAAAAAATGTTCACCCTATATTATCTTCAGTTTTTTAAGAGAAAAAAATATATATATATATTAGTGAATAATATAAAGAAAATAACCTAAATAAACATAATATAATTAATGGGAAATGATAAAGGCAATACACAAAATGATAAATGTATAACAATATACAAGTTTTACAACATACTATACAAATATGTGATACGTATTTGTGGTAGATTCATCAACTGTTGTGCTACCAATATCAGCTCTCAAATGTAGTTGGTACAAATACATAAAAAAAAAATAAATTTGTTTGGCAAAACTAACTTGTATCTAATAGCTTGTAGCTTAAGCTTTTAATAATATAACATATTTGACAAAGTAAATAAAACTTGTAGTTTATATACACTAATATAAAAAAAAACAAATATATGAATTTTAAAAGATAAATATAATTAGTCATCGGATATTTATGTAATTTACTTTTTTTTTATTTATAAGTTACAAGCTAAATATCTTATAATTTTGGAGTTTGTGAAAACAATAAGCTACTAAAAATTATGGTAGTCAAACAAAAATAAAAAGAAAACTAGATGCATGCCCGCGCGATGCGGCGGCTATGGTGGTAGTGGAGGTGTGGTGGTGGTGGCGTCGGCGGCGGCAAGAGTGACGGCGAAGGGTGGCGGTGGCGGCGTGGCGACAACGGCGACGGGTAGTGGGGCGGCGGTGGTGGTGTGGTGGTGAATGTAAAAGTAATTGATGTAGAAGGGGTAGTGTAGTTATTTTAAGGATTGAGGGATCTATATTGTAAATAATTTCATTAAGGGTATTATAGGTATATAAGGTGGAGATGTTTAAATTAGTGAATAGAAGTGAGGGGCAAGATAGAAAGATCTAGAGGCTTTTTTGAGAAAATGGGGGAGGGGTTCCCCTTTTATTAAGAAGTATAGATATAGATATAGATAGGTAAACTTTTTTTTTTTTGAAGTACGATAAAAGGCCTGAAAAAAGAAGTAGATATGGGCCTAATCCAATGAAAAAGTAAGTACATTAATAATCAAAACAAAGAATCCAAGTCCAACTATAATTCTTCTTCTTGTTATTTTCTTTGTCTATAAAAAGTTAAAAACCCTCTCGCCACATTTATTCTCTCTCTCTCTCTCTCTTTATATCAAACCTTCAATTAATTATTAGTTTCCTGCCGCAAAAATCATCATCGTCATGTTGGTCTATCAAGATTTGATTTCCGGTATATATATATATATATACATATCTTATTATTATATTATATATCACTTATTTTTTAATATATAAGTTGATTCATAAAGTATTTTGTGTGCCTGTTTGTTTTAATTAAGTATCTGACTTGATTAAGCGAATTACTTTGTTTATTGATTATATTTAAGTCTGATTATTATTATTATTTTTTAATAGATCTGCTTATAAGCAATTTAGCTACTGTTATTGATAAGTGGATTTTTTATTTTCTATTTTTAGAGATTTTTGGAAATTTTTTTATTATATTTAGTGTGAATGGTTGTGTTAACTCTAATCTTCGTTATAGATCTAAATTTTGTTTTGTCTATTTAATGCTTTAATTTCATCAAAAAGCTATAGACCATAGTTATTAGTCTGCATGAGAAAGATATAGGCTTTAAGCATATTTGTGATTGCCTCTGGCCCTTATGAAGTACTATTTTTCGACTTTTGTTTATCGATCTGGATGTTTTCTATGTGACAATCTATGCCCTGTGTCAAAGTTATAAATTAGAGTGAGGCCCAGCTAAATTGAGTGTTAAATTTATTAAAGAAACTTTTGATCGAACTTTTTAATCAAAATTGTTATGCAGGTGATGAGCTTCTTTCCGACTCGTTCCCTTACAAGGAAATTTTGAATGGGATTTTGTGGGAAGTTGAAGGAAAGGTTTGTTCTTTACCGCCCCTTACTTTGAACATCTTTGATTTTTGGGTGATATTATATTATGGTGATGATTCGTATTGTTGATGCAGTGGGTTGTTCAAGGAGCTGTTGATGTTAACATCGGTGCAAACCCATCTGCTGAGGGAGGTGACGAAGATGAGGGTGTTGATGATCAAGCTGCGAAGGTTGTCGACATTGTTGACACCTTTAGACTCCAGGTTAAATAAAAAGCTTAATTACTTTTGTTGGTTTCAGAAATTCTTTTAGACGTTTGTAGATTTTAATACTTATAGATTGATATAACTGCAGGAGCAACCTCCTTTTGATAAGAAGCAGTTTGTTGCTTATATCAAGAAGTACATCAAACAAATCACCCCCAAGCTTTGATGCAGAGCAACAAGAATTCTTTAAGAAAAACATCGAGGCCGCAACAAAGTATCTACTCTCCAAGCTCAGTGACCTCCAGTTGTAAGTTTCTTTAAGAAAAACATGTTCTTTTGAGTTTTTATACTATACCCTCCAAGTTTTTCTTAAAAAATTCTTGTTGCTCTGCATCAAGCTTAAAGGGTATATGAGTAGTTTATGGTCATACTATTTTTCTAATCCATCAGGGTTGAAGAAATCACTCTTCAATGTTTTCCATGATGGAAACTGTCATCCCAAGATGGCATTAGTTATTGATGATCGTCTGAAGGTCTGGGATGAGAGAGATCAACCACGTGTTCATGTTGTTCCCGCTTTTGCTCCATATTATGCTCCTCAAGCTGAAGTACTAACTATCCTCATTAAATTTATTGTCTCACTCAATTGATTTCTTCAATTCAAAAATTGAATGTGTTTGTGTTGTTAGTATCCCTTGTTATGATATAATACTTGTTTGTGCATCTTTGTGCTTTTAGGCAAACAGTGCTGTTCCTATTCTTTGCGTTGCTAGAAATGTTGCTTGCAATGTCAGAGGTGGTTTTTTCAGGTAAGAATGTGCATTCATGCACTCTAGTTTTGGTTAAGATCCAACTTTATATATATTAAATCTGTGTTGGTTCTTTTGGCATGACAAGCTTTATCTTTGAACAGAGACTTTGATGATGGCCTTCTGCAGCGAATTAATGAAGTTGCATATGAAGATGAAATCAAAGATATCCTGCCTCCAGACGTGAGCACCTATTTGAGTTCTGAGGTTAGTGATGCTAAAGAGTTGAGTTTCATTTTTTCCTTTTTTTGTGTATTTATTATGATGTCTGATTATATTATATGAACTGCTTGCTGTCCAGGATGATGCTTCTGCTATCAATGGGGGCAAAGATCCACTTGGTGGCTTTGATGGAATGGCTGATGCTGAAGTAGAAAGAAGGTTGAAGGTAAATACTCTTTTATATTCTTCCATTTCGATAGCGTTTGCTTTTTATTTCAGAGTTTTTAAGAATATTGATAGTTTAACATACATATCTTGTGACCATTCAGGAGGCTGTTGCATCTTCATCCATCCCCCCAGTTATGGCTAAACCAGATCCAGTAATCAAGACAAGTTTCCAGTACAATACTGCACCTACATCAATGCCTATCTTGCAGGCAAAAGTTCCGGGCCCAATTGTCCAATACCCCAATAAGCAACTGCCACCTGCACTCGAGGCATTGAGTCAAGTGAAACTTGAGGCATTGAGTCAAGTGAAACTTGAACCACTGAGTCAAGTGAAAGTTGAACCTCTGAGTCATGTGAAACCTGAACCTTTGACTCAAGTGAAGCTGCCAGAAACAAGCTTACATAGTTCTCCGGCAAGAGAAGAGGGTGAGGTGCCAGAATCTGAACTAGATCCGGATACAAGGAGGAGACTCCTCATCTTACAACATGGTATGGACATGAGAGAACAAAAAATCAGTGAACCACCTCAGTTTCCTGTGCGGCCTCCAATGCCAGTTGTTGCTCCTCGAGTTGAGCCACGTGGAGGGTGGTTCCCAATGGGAGAAGAGATGGGTACAAGACAAATGAACCAAATCACACCTCCTAAAGAATTTCCTTTGCATTCGGACCCTATGCTTATCGAGACTAAACACCCTCTTCATGCACCACCCTTTGTTCACAAGGCTGAAGCTCCTATATTGCCTGAAAGGGCTCTTGATAATCAGAGGCTTCCTAAGGAGGTAATTAATGTTACACTGCTCTTATGCATTTGGCTAGTTTATATGCTTTATGCCTTTATATAAATATAAATGCATACATATATATTTGCAGGTTCTTCAAAGGGAGGATAGGTTGTTAAGCCATTCACCACCTGTTTATCCCTCGTTTCCTGGTAATGATTAATTTCTTAACTGCCTTGTAATGGAAGATGAACTTTGTCAGATGCATGTGTTGTAACATTTTGACCAGCATATTAAATTTTAAATATTCACGATCAGTGTTTTTTTATTATTTATTATTTTTTATTCACGATCAGTGTTTTGGTTTTACTAAATGTAGAATTGCTTGCTGTGGAAACGCTTAGCTTTCATCTGTAAATTTGATGAGCGGGATTAATCTTGTTACCATTCTGTTGAAGTGCTAAAGGAAATTAGGAAAACGTGCTTGTAGACAAATTAGATTCTTGGTCTAACACTGAAACTCAAAAATCTAAATTGTGATATCTTACTCTAGATTTAAACTACATTCTTAGAGAATTAAAAATGGTAAAAGACCATAAGTTCGGAAACATTCTGGATCTTGTAACTGATATCTAGTTGGCTGTATGAGCTTGCGTCTTAACTAACAATTGTACCAGGAATCAGAAGTTAGCTTTTTAATACCATGATTGTATTTTGAAGGTGAAGAAAGTTCGCTGGGTCAATCATCATCCAGCAACAGGGATATGGATATTGAAGGTGGTGGCAGTGATACGTATGCGGAATCCCCAGCTGAATATCTACATTATATTGCCTTCAAGTGCGGAACCAAGGTATGAGAACAATGAGCAATCCTCATTCACCAAATCTTCTAATAACATTTCATTATGTTTTCAATCAACAATGATCAACTAAATTAAGATTTATATGTAGGTGGAGTTCAGGCAGGCTCTGGTATCCAGTATGGAACTGCAGTTTTCTTTTGAGGTATACAAAATTCCTTTTAAGTTTTAATATATTATTACTTGAGGGACAATTTCCGAGTCGTTAAATTTGGGTCAAATCATTGACTGTCTTTTACAGGTATGGTTTGCTGGAGAGAAAGTCGGGGAAGGAACGGGGAGGACCCGAAGGGAGGCTCAACTTCATGCTGCCGAGGCATCTCTTATGAACTTGGCTGGTAAAATTCATTTTCAAGCTTGTGTATATATAGGTATTGTTGAAGTGGGCCACATTTTGGTTATCATTTTGGGTAAATATATTCAGTGGCAAGACTTTTTCTTTGTTATGTTTCATCTTTTTTATGTTTTGTTGGAGGACACTTATGGTTAATAAGATGGGCATTAAGAGTTTTTTATGCTCTTTTGTGTTGGAACCGCAAAATAATTAAAAAAAGCAATATTTTCTATTTGTTTCCCCTTTACATTATACTCCAATTAAGTTATGTAAGACCATAGTTTGGGCCATAGTTGACAAGTGCTGATTGTTTATTAATGCAAGACACCCTTTTATGTTTCTGTTATTCCAAAAATGATTCTAACCACCATAGGCAATGTTGGTGCAGATAAGTATTTATCTCGCCCGAAATCTGAAGATGAGGGAAGGTTTATAGGTGATGGAAGTTCTTTTGGACACCAGCCTTTATTGAGAGAAGAATCCATGCCATTTTCAACTGCATCGGGACCAGCAAGGTCTCTTGATACAAAGATGGAGTTTCCCAAGAAAGGACCTATTGCCGCCCTTAATGAATTAGTAAGATTTCAAACATTAGTCCCAGTGTTCTTTTGTTCAAATTGTTTGGGTCCTGGTTATTGATTGGCCTATATCTACCTTTTTGGTTATTTTAGTGTATGATGGAGGGTTTGGGCATGGCTTTTCAACCCCAGCCTCAACTTTCAGCAAATATGGGCCAGAACAATGAATTATATGCGCAGGTAGTACTGGCTTTTGCTTCATAGTATTTGTGGCAAAATTGTCAGGTTGGGCTAGTTGGACGGGTGGGTCGGGTTGGGTTAATCCAGAATACTCTTTTTTTTTTTCTTCTTTTTGACTAATTTATATTTATCTTTGTTTAATAATAATAAATCCATTTAAAATGAATACAGTAGTAGTTTGAATTTAGAATAAAACGATTAGATGAATGTATGCGTTAGAAATACACTATGGAGACTTCAACCCCTATGACCCCTTTAAACCATTTGACCCATTTGAGATAAAGCATGACCCAAATTGATATATTCTTAAGCAGAGGGTCAAATTACCACCTCTATAGGGTCATTTATGAACCTTATTTGTTTTCCCTCATTCGTTTAATGCTTCCATCTTTTGGTCATTGTATTCAGGTTGAAATAGAAGGGGAAGTATGGGGTAAGGGAGTCGGGTTTACATGGGACGAAGCTAAGACGCAGGTGTGTAGCTATTCGTTTTTTTTTCAAGCTATAATTTGCTCTATTATATTGAGTAAATTCTCATGTTTTAATTAATTCCAGGCTGCTGAAATTGCTTTTATGAATTTGAAAGCAAGGATGGGGCAATACCCTCAAAAACGTCAACCTTCTCCCAGGTCACTCATTTTACTTTCCTTTTCCGTTTGCTTACAGAGTTTGATGTATTTTACTTTCAAGAATTTAAATGGATGTGGGCTTTTTATAAATGGACCATTTTATCCTTTTTATTATAAGAAACCCCAATTGTTTTAGCCTTTAGATCAAATATTAGGATAGCTAGGATTGGTTCCTCGAGTCCTTAACTTTTTTTGGGTTTCAACTATAACCTACCCTGTAGGGAAACTTGGTCAAACGGGCTGAAAGTCGCCCGACATTTATGCATAAAACCTCCTAAATTGTTTTATTCAAGGTGTTCGATTATTATCAAAATAATACAGTTTCCGTAATCATATTTGACACACTAATTAGTCACAGAAAGTTTTAAAAATATGGACAAATATTTTCCTGGTCAGACTAATCCAACCTGACCCATATATATTGATCCATTATGACAATCTAAATTGGTATCTTAATGACGCACTGACACATCTACATGAACTTGGTTTTCCTCATATGTCACAGATCGTTTCAAGGAATGCCACCTAAACGGTTTAGACCAGAGTACCCGAGAGCCATGCAACGTATGCAATCCTCAGCAAGATACCCCAAGAATGCCTCTCCTGTTCCTTGACATTTTACAAATCTTCTTGGTAAATTCCAACAAAAATACTGGATCTTTAACAACCCTAACTACATAATGCTTTATCCCGACTGGTTTGTCTCAACGACCCTATCTGAGTTGTATCCAGTTTCAGACCCATCTGTGAATGAAACCATCTGGGCCAAAGACCGTTTGGTTATTTTGTGGACTTGGATCCATCAATCCATCCATGGTACAAAGATGGAGAAGCAGATTGATTGTCTGGCATGTCTGGCATTCCCATTCAGACTATTCATCTGGCTGATCTCGAGCTTTCTTTGCTCCATCCTTTGTTTATCGGCTTAATGTTGCTGCTGGGATGGGGGAAAACCACCAATAGCTGGTACAAAGATGGAGAAGCAGATTGATTGTCTGGCATTCCCATTCAGACTATTCACCTGGCTTATCTCCAGCTTTCTTTGCTCCATCCTTCGTTTATCGCCCTATGTTGCTGCTGGGATGGGGGAAAACCACCAATAGGTCCGTCAACTTCGGGAATACGGTTCCTTGATTTGGCGTGATCAATGATTGGTGTGGCTTGAGACTTGAAAGCAACCATGGTGCTAAAAAATGATTTTGCTGACTTTTAAAACTATGATATGCCTGTAACTTTGTAATTGGTAGATGCTGCCATCGGAGGTCTGAGTTTTTTTTTTCTTTATATAGTTTCTAGTTTAGCAATTCTTTATGGCAAATGGCCATACTTACTCCGCCATTGTTTTTTTTGGGAAGAATATATTTTGGTTCGAATCGCCTTTGTTATTACAGACAAGGGAGGGGGGAAAAGTTTGGTTTAAACCTAACAAAACTCAGGTACCGAGCTAAGGTTGTTTATATATAGGGTTCCATTATTGGATCCTGATTCTATTATTTTTGAAACTGGTTATTTCGTCAATTCTTGTTGGTTTTAAAGCAAGAAACCTGGTTTCTTTTGTTTGTGTTTTTGGTTTGGTTCAGTTATCAATGAATAGAGCTAACGGTAGCAAACCATCAATCATAGCAACCAACTAAAACATTCCACACAAACTAGGAACATTTGAATTTCAATGTATAATTGGTACAACTTATTCGTAGTTTTTAATAAGGGAGTTGATATTCGTACAAGTATTTTTTATTATTTTATCACACTGTACAAGTGATACAACAGACTGTACATATAGTTGATGCATAAGTGTGGTAGCT
>JAOXNX010000028.1:22332605-22347287 GCA_028566075.1 Solidago caesia
AAAAACCATGCTTTGTCCAAAATCGAACAACTATTGGTTGCTAGCGGTTCAAGTCTAAAACACATTCCCAACATGCCGTTTCCAGATTATGTTGTCATTGAAGAATCCTGCAATATGTTGATTCATCGGGAACTTTGTTATGACCCAGAGCAAATGACCAACCTCCATAACACGTTGTATTCTACTATGACAAGATGAACAAAAGCAGGTTTATAATCGTGTTATGTCAGCCATAAAAAAGAATGATGGTGGGCTTTTTTTCTTATATGGTTATGGTGGAAGGGAATACATTCATTTGGAAGACTTTATGTTCTGCCATTCGTTCAAAGGGTGAAATAGTGTTGAATGTTGCATCCAGTGGAATTGCAGCTCTTTTGTTAGAAGGTGGCAGAACAGCTCATTCTAGGTTCGTATTCCAATAAATGTAAATGAGGATTCATTTTGTTCTATAACTCGATATAGTGATTTGGTAGCATTAATAGTAAAGGCAAGATTAATAATTTAGGACGAGGCTCCCATGATGCATAGACATTGTTTGGAAGCGTTGGACATAACAATGCGTGACATACTTTCTTCATCATCATCTCGTGCTTTAGCCAACAAATCATTTGGAGGTAAGATCATTCTTTTTGGGGCTGTTTCTATCAGATTTTTTCTGTTATTCAACGAGGCACTCGTGCACAGATTGTTAATGCATCGATAAATTCTTCTGAGACTAACTGTTAACATGTGTTTAAAGTTAGGTTGTCCACTATCTTCACTGACCGTTGTGAAGGCTTTTTCTGATTGGCTTATAAAAATTGGTGAAGGAACAATTGGAGTTGACAACCATGGTGAAGCGGATATTCGTTCCCAGATGATGTCCTTATTAAATCTGATTGTGATCATGTTAAGAAAATTGTTGATGCAATTTACCCCGATATTAAAGATCACCTTGATGAACCTGGATATTTTCGTGACAAAGCAATATTGGTTCCGACTAACGACGCATCAACGAGTATGTTTTGTCCCTTATCAAAGCTGAAGAGAGAACATACTTTAGTTCGGACCGTCCGTGTGAAACTGAATCACTAGACGCCTTTCAACAATCTCAATATTATCCTGATGTTTTGAATGGCTTTAAGATCTCGGGCGCACCCAACCATAAGCTGGTATTGAAACCCGATGTTCCTGTTATGCTTCTTTGGAATATAGATCAATCTAAAGGTTTGTGTAACGGAACAAGATTACAGGTTGTCCGTATGGCTCCCAATGTCATAGAAGCAAAAGTCATTTCAGGTTCAAATGTAAATGACATAGCATACATACCAAGGATGAAGATTACCCCATCAGACAAACGCATTCCATTTAGGTTTCAAAGGCGTCAGTTTCCTTTGGTTGTTAGCTTTGCCATGACCATAAATAAAAGCCAGGGACAATCATTGGCACAAGTTGGATTGTTTTTACAACGTCCGGTTTTCACACATGGTCAACAATATGTCGCTCTTTCTAGAGTTACAAGCAAAGCCAGTTTGAAGGTCCTTATTGTGGATAAAGATGGAAAAAGTTCAAACACAACTAAAAACGTGGTCAACAAAGTACTACAAAAGATTTGAAAATTTTGCACTTAGAGGTAATGTTTTTCTAATTGTTCTTTTGTTGTCCATCTTTTCTTTTCTTTTATATTTTTTGGTATCACAACCCCGTTTTTAAAACATTATACTCTAAATACCAAGTTTGCTACACAACTACCTACATGTTTTTTGTTCGTGTCTTTTCTATTGATGCAATTTGGTGTATGTTTGTATGTCTTAAATGTAGGACCACTTGGAATGAATGTGATGATTTATGGACAAGGATTACAAATGCTACCAATGCTATTGTGTTTATGACATGGCCGGATAGGAAGTTGTTTTTTTCTTGAAGTATATGGTTGTTTATTTTGGTTGGTTTTGTTTTAAGACTTGTGTTGTCAAAAAATTCCAAATTTTATTGGCATACTTCTGTTTATTGCGTTTGGCATTCGTTTTAATCTCTATATATGTTTTTTTGTTCGCTTGACTTTTTTAAATAACCCGGGTTGATTAGCTAGTATATATTATATTTACGATTTACAATTTATGTAGTGTCTGGGATTGCTTATGTGAATACGTATCTGCTTATTTTATAACGAAAAAACAATTCAAAATAAGAATCCCAAACACGCCCTTACCATTACATAATTGGTGATACATAGTTTGGTACCTGTAATTGTAAATCACTTGGTACCTGTAAAATTGTAAATCACAAACCAGACAGTACCAATTGATGCAACTTTATTACTAAAACCGTGTATTCTATGAAGCCAACCACACCATCTAAAACAAAATTACATGATTTTAAGCTCCAAAAACCGTAAGGTCAAGACAGAACAAGCATAAGAGCCGTAAGATCGTATAAACAATCCATCTAAATCTCAGTAGAATCTTGGCTTTTTAATATTTTCATGAACAAAAATGGAATCATGATATAGCACCAACTATTTCTGCATCATCCACTGCATTATATCATTCCGGATCACTCCAACCCTTGCATTTTTCAACTCAAAAGCGTTGAAGTGTCTGTAGCGAGTATGACTTCCAGCCGGGTCTGCTGGCCTCATCATCATAGCACTAGTTGGGTATGCCGCATGCCAAATATTTCCTGAAGTGAACTGACGCTTACTAGAATCTTGATCCTTGTTTCTCATATAAGTTATTCCATAGCGCCGTGGAGGTGTTTGGTCGGAGGAGTCTCTGATCAACTGCTTATTTGTGGGTTTGACTGGATTAGTCTTGGATGGGTCAGGTTTTGCTACACGTATCTGAGCAGCTGGTTTCATTTTGTCCAGCCATCTAAGAATCCAATTACCAAGATTTCTACCAACTTCAATGTCTCTATGTTGTACCTCGCGATGAACCTTTAGTGCCACATCAAAAATGGATCGTGTTTTCCTAGCATACAACAAACACAAAAATAAACCATGTCATTATTAACAAGATTCATGAACTGATAAAAACTCGCTAACCCCGATTAAAATATTTATTCTATACTGCATCCAAAGGGATATCCTGCATAATTGTGATAAAAGAGTTAAATAAAGTTAGATCCTGAACAAGATGTTGGCAACACAAGTAGTTAGTGTTAGCTTCCAATCCCGATGAAAAAAATTACAAATTTTTGGTTTCCAGAATATGTTTTGGCATATAATTAATCAAGCGTTAATGTCGTCAGCCTACAATATAAGTCTTCATTGACACCTTATCAAACACAATGACTGTGGGTGGGTGAAGCAAACAGATCAGAGAATAAAGTAAAAACATAAAAATTTATACAATTGGTTCTGCAACAAATTTTGCAGCATCAAATAAGGCACTCTTGTTGATCTAACAATCAGCCCATGATGATTTACAATATTTCATTTTATTCATAGCTCACTTTCCAATCAATAATACTATACCATTACCACAACAAACATTCATCAAATGAAAACCCTAAATTACATATCATACTATAAATCACACACATATATATAGATACAAACATATATAATAATAAATAAATATAAATAGATATAGATATTAAAAAATATATATATATGATAAAACCTTTGAAGAAATTGACGGAATTTAGGGCGTTTAACAAGACGGCGCTGAATTTTGAGAGCAAGTTTGTAAGTCCTTTTTAATCCTAAAAAATACGCTGTTCCTAATGTTATCTCCCATAGCACCATATTTATTATTATTATTATTTGTATATGTATGTATAATTTGTTAGTGGAAGGTGTGGAAATCTTCTTCTGATAGTAATATGTATCTATGGAAGCATTCAGCAGATTACATACGTCCCAACACCATTTTCCTTTCAAGATGTTACACAAATTTATTAGGAAGGTAAAACAATGAAAAAATAATTACGGTGGTAAATACATAAAAATGCTTTTATGGCAAAATTACTTCAAAAACGTTTGTTATCCAGTAACAGTCCGTGTGTATACACGGATTATAACCTAAAGTCATATATATCAAATTAATACATCAAATATTTTTTAGAAAAAAATTGAAAAATACATTTTTTTAAAAAAATATTATATCTTTTTATATTTTAAAAAAAATATTTAATGCATTAATTGAACTTCATGTGTAGATAAATCCTTATTTATAATTTTGTTGCAATTGGTGTTTGAATATTTTGTGCTTGAAAAAGAATATTACTAAGAAAACACCTCATATTTAAATAAATACTTTTTGTACGCCCAAGTATAAACATGTACTTGGCATATAGGGTGGCATAAAGGTGGTCTCCTTAACACTATACATCAAGTATGAACTTATTCGTGGCATACATGCGGTGTTTGTTAGAAAAAATGAAGTGTGCAAATAGGCAGTCCCTTCAAAAATAGGTATTACGCATTTGTGAAATGTAAATTGACTAAACAATATTCCTTTCCATTATGTGTTTGAGAAATGCGGATTGTAGTTTTTAAAATAAATTCTTGTATTCCGCATTTTACACATGCATATTAAAGTTTTGTTGGGCTTTAAAATACCACAAAAGTAAGGAATTTCTTCAAAAACTATGATCTGCATTTTTCAAATGTGAAATGGAAAAACGATTTTTAGTCGATGAGTATTTCACAAATGGAATACTGATTTTTAAAACCCAAAAAATTCAAACATCATTTCTTTAACGCAATGGAAAAGGCACCATTTTCACAAAAACCTCAAACTAATTTTCGGGTTAAAATTATTCAGCAATTATTTTAAATTGCGACTACTTGAGCAAGTTTTGTCTTTGTCAAGATTTGAATTGGTAAGATGTTGATTGGCAGACCCAAATGTTATACACGTACTTCAACGTCTATGGTCTAACATAATGAAAGAACCGAACTACCGAAGGTAGGTTAGCCAACATTTTGGTGGTAAAATAACAAGTAAAAAGGTGCCCGTAACAAGTCGGGCCTTTCAATTCTGTGAGCACTTGTTTTTTTTCTTTCAAAATTTAATATATTTTACTTTAGAGCATAGCTTGTGTTAAATACATTTTGGTTACTTCTAAATTCCAACTGGTTTGACTCATTTAACAATAACAAGCCTTTAGGTAATTTTCAAAACCTACCTATTTGACTATGTAACCCAATCAATGTGCTTACCCGTAATTCCATAAATGAGTCGATTGTGACAAAACAACACTTCTTCAAAAAAAAATTATAGAACAAAAAATTACCATGACACTGCACTTTGAACCTTGACAAGGTACTTTTACCTCTTTTATCTTTAAAAAGTATCCTTGAAAATATATAAACAAATTCAATTTTAACTTCGGAACCTGATTTTAGATCAACAAAATTTATAATCAACCCAACCCCTTTTCAACATGTTACCCAACCAACACATGTGCACTCATTTATCTTATCTAACACCATTTATAAAATTAAAAATATATATATTAAATCAGGAAAAAAAACCCTTAATTCCTTGTACCGCATTAATACCTACGCAACCACCCTGCAAGGTTTTAGTGTGCCTAGGTAAGTGCACTTGAACGAATACCACCACATATCCGGTCTAAGACGATAATAGAACTCGCACCAGTTTTTTGTTAGGATATCCCACAATGAGGCCCCGCATAAGCAGTGACAAGTGACCACTTGATCTATGACCAAGTGGTTATCTAACACCATTTATGTCGCCAAAAAAACAAGAGTTACACATGCAAAAGAGTCGTTTTCAAAACAATTAGTAATTGCTCTAGCTAAGTCCAATGTGACTATCTAAATCCTTCCAACTGACATAGTTAACCACTATGAAGTCCTTTGACATTTGCAGGATATCCATCCACATTTACAGATTGTATAAGATCTTGCTTACAAACAAGCTTCGACTGCAATAAACCTATGTTTAACCTGATATCTACATTTATCTCACATCTTTTGACATCGAAGGCATGGTTGAGGCGTTAGGTAGTGAAGATTGCACAGATTCCACAAATTGCATCAAGAGCTCGTTTAAAATCCCTAGTAATCCTTCAATCTCTTCTTCATATTGCTCATAAAAGGAGAACAAAATAAAAGAAAAGGCCAATGCTGCATTAAAGTTAGCATAATCAGAGACAGAAATTCCACAATCAAGTGGTAAAAACAAGCAACAATTCGAAACACATACCTATTCCCAGTGACGTGGGGAAAGAGTTGACAATAAGCAACTTGAAAAGATACAGCGAAACAACTACCTGCGGCAGGAAGGAAAAAAAAACATTCCGTGATGCTGGTTATTACTCTATAAAAACCAATCACTAGAGGTGGGAAATATAAGCGGGTTTTAACGGATAGAATAGGTACTCCTTACAGCACTTTTTATGCAATAATAAAGAAATACTTGTGTTTCATTGTGCCAAATAATTTCAGGGACTACTGTATTTAATTAAGAATTTACTTTTTTGAAACAAAACATTTTAGGAAAGTTATTAAATTACACCTTGGGCAACTTTTGACCTGTTTGACCCAGTTTTATTTAGCTGTTGTTGACCTATTAGAGATAAACAGAGTCCAGCCTAAATAGTTGATGTGTTGAGTTCAATTCTCTTTAGAGACATCAGTGTATAATTCAAAAGCTCAAACTCTAATCCAAAATGAATGACTTATGTTTAAATACTAGAGCAAGCGTTACTTGTATGACAAATTAAGCCAACAAACCTGTATAGTTATGAACATACTATCTTATGGCATGCAAATGATACATGTCAAAAAGTGAAGTGTTAACAGTTCTCATAGCAGATGAGTGTAACACAAAACATTTCAAATGGGTCCTCGGTAAAACTAATTATGGTTCACAGATTGACGAGTTAAAGGAAAATTCGACCCATTTTGTATGCTTTATCTCAAATGAGTCAAAAGTTGCCCAAAGTGTAAATTTTATGCATACAACTTCCTAAGAGAAAATTATAAGAAGGGTCATAAAGTGTTTGTGGATCAACCCTACCCGATTTTACAAGTACCCATTCTGTCCAACCCACGCTCATTTTGCAACCTCTAACAAAGTGATGAAATGGTTGAGGGTTCCCAAATCTACAATTTCCCCTACCCTACCATGCCAAAATGCCAATCAAGATTTTTTTAAATCATTTTTAGCAGGTGCTTGAAAACATTAAGACAATCATAATATAGCCGGAAAGGAACTTAAGCACAACGAAAGTACCTTCAGGAACAAACTCCAGTCTCCTCCTTGTCCCAAAGATCTAACAACATGACTTCCTCCATTCCAGATGTTTGCTATAGTTCTCGCATAGCTCCTCATATCCATTTCAGAGAGCACCGACGATACATAGCTAGACCTTTAGCAAATGAGCACACTTGGATGTTAGTAAGTTTTAGAAATATAATTTCAGTTCTGATAAAAAAAAATCCAGAACTACCCAAACATAAATGTGGCTGCCTTATACCACAAACATTGGTCAGGGGTTTCTGAATTTTGAGGTTGATACTTACACTTCATTTGACATTGAGAAATTTTCATGCGACAGTCTAGCATATCCGTATAGAAAAACGATGACAAGCAGCAGCAGTTGAGCTGTAGAGGAGACAAGTGTTCTTTCACAAAGACAAAACCAGTAGAATAGAGAAGCTACTCCAATAAAGCAAAAAAACGATTTCCTCTCATCTCTCCACAGTAAGACCTCTGCAACTGCATCCACACAAAAAAGAAGTGATATTTAGTGATATAACATACAAGAGCTAAAAATCTGGATATGTAAGTTACAAGAAGTTACTATTAAGCATAAAAAAAAACACAGATGATGCAGATATTACTTACAAGGTTAAGATAAGAGGTTCAGTTAAGAAAACAATATCAGTAACAAAATCCTTGTGCATTTGGAAATAAAACTAAGCACCGAAGAAAAAAGAGTGACTACCCTTGCTGCATAGACCATAGGGTTGTATTAAAAGCTCAACTGGCCTTGTTGCATACACCTCTCCCTTTTAATGATTAAAAAGATAAATTACTCCCAGTATTCTAACCAGATTGTAAATCTTGCACACCCTTCAATACTTTTCTAGCACACAATTATTTATATATATATATATATATATATATTATGCAGACCCAAAATAGCTGCACATAAGAAGAAAATGACCTTTAGGACATTGCTAACTCCCTTTTAAGAGATGTCCAAATAGAAAGCATTAAAATCAAATTTCAAAATAACTATGGAGGAAATTTTTTGGTACCATAATAGAAGCTTTAACAAAACACCTATGTAAACAAACTATTATATAGGGTTTGCACACTTTAGTATAAAACTCAAAGCAATGAGACAATCTATCAATCTTGTGCAAGATCTGTTTCTTGTATATTGTTTGGTGTCCTAAAAACCCTAACAAGAGCTAAATCCAATCTCATATCAATCTTATCACATTCAAGTTGCATATGGTTAGCATAGATATCGTATAGCACAGCTTGACAGGCAAAAGAGTACTGCAGTAGCTAAAAATCAAAACTATCAAATACTGGCGCAAAAAATGTTGTCTACCTTTCCCACCACCTAGCAGCTGCTCCATTTTTGATTGTTCATAAAGTTCATCAAGAATTATAGAAGATGAGTCCTTTGCTAAATGAGTAAATGATTCAATGGTTGCTGTGACACCTTCCTGTACATTAACAATCAATTGCAATGCATAAAAAAAACATCTTGAAGCATCATAAAATTCAATAGATTCACTTTCTATTCGAAGTGTGAATTCTGTATCACACAAGAAACGAGTCAGAGGAAAACATAAGCACTGAGTTGGTATAGAATGATAATGGCAAACTTTAACACACATTCCAAACCAGTAGATCTTGCATCCACTATTCAGGTCAGAGCAAGAAAGTATATAAGCAGGAAAGTAAGTTTAGAAATGTCGCGTGTCTATGAAGGATGATAGCAAAACTTAACATACATTCCGAATCATAAAACTTACATCCAGTGAGACAACGGGCGAGTATTCAATCAGCTGCTGTGCTGCAGAGCAATCGAAGGTTGTAGTGTGCGACATTAATTGGACAATATTATGGACCGAGACAGAACTACTAATGTTTCTGGCATTTGTCTTTGAATACATCCATTTAATGAGATGAACAATCAACCTGACAACCACAGCAGGGAGTTTGACCGTTGGCCTGCAAATCTTTAAATAGTTCAATCATGGGCAAAAAATGTACAAATTAAAGTGTTCATGAACTTCCAGTACACATGACATCGACCAGAAAAAATCAAAAAGCAAGGAACAAAATTAAAGAAAAAAAGAGCATGAAAGAGTTAGCATATCATTGATGATAACCCTCAATATAAGTTAGTAATCTGAAAGTATACAAGACTCCAGGCTGCAGCCAGCATGAACTTAAGAACATCTTAATAAAAAAGTTGTTCTAAGGCCTTAGATATTTGAATAAATATAAGTAGACTTACTTTCATAACCTAACACAAAGTTAATAATCCCAAATAAGTTCGACAGTAGCATTTCTAGAATTACAAAAAGAAGTTAATATTTCTCCTTAAGCATCAAAAAGAGCATCAATAGTTCCTAAAGACTTCCTAGAATGACAAAATTTGTATCAGCTTATAAAAGATAGCTTAAAAACAGAAAAACAAAAGAAATTTTATGATAACATACACATCACATAGCGCTCTTATGCATGAAATCGAAAGATATGTTTACTTTGCTTTTCTACCGGGTACAACATAGTTAGTGATCCTAAAATGACAATGATCTTAGGTATGATATCTAAAGATGGTTCAAAAATAAGTTTGGCGTCATTCAATCTTCTTCTATAAAGAACGAATGAATTCATCACCTGTAATAGCCTAGCCCCTCTAGCATGCGCAAGGAAAACTCCCAGGAACTCACTGGCTCAAGATTAGTGATGAAGAATACCTACAGTGGATTGGATAATTTTTAATCGCTGATGTCAATGAAAGTGTGAAAAGTACTTGTAATAGTAAGAATCAATTACGAAATGTTACCTTTCCGGATACAATAACCATACGAGAGCCCAAAGCAGCTTCTGCACATATTAGACCATGGGCAACATTTTCCACGTATGTGTAGTCACACATGCTTCCATCACTTCCTATAATAAACTGGAATGAGAGACTTTATTACTTATTATAAGCATATCCAAGAATATGCTTTGCTTAGAAATGAAAAATTAACAAGAGCAAAATCAATAACACTGTCACCAACATCATGATATCAGCATAATGTCACAAAACCCATAGGCTTGAGAGTGGAGTAAGCAACTACCATCTGAGGTCAACATTGCACTTCATTTACTAACCCTCCAAAGCAAAACAAAATATGCATAATGTCAATGTTGTAAGTAAATAACATGGAACAAAGTTGAATGCCAATATTGGATGAAAAAATAGCTCTATGTGCTATACAGACAACAAATAGCAAATGAAGGGCCACGGGTATATCTCACAGATAAACCAAATTAACAAAACTGACAATATAAACTAAGGGTGGGATTTGGTTATCAATGAACATCAAATTCAAATTTTAACATTTGATTGTTTAACTGGATATACCTGGTGGTGCTCTGATACAAAGCAAATGCTTGTATCGATATAAAAACTAATAAAAAGATAGATAATCGATATTCGAGAGATCGATCAACTCTCCAGGAGTCTACTTTTGAGAGGTAAACCAACTCTCCTAATTAATAACCAAATTACCAATAATATTCAACCTAATAATAATACAACCCTAAAGCCCTATTTATATAAAAGACTTCCTAGAAACCCTAACTTTGCCAACAAGTAATAAATCTAAATAATAATAAACTAATTAACAAAAACGACACTTAAGCCCCTAACTTTCTAGTTCATATCATTGCTCCAAGCATTCATAATGTCATGTTCTAATACTGAGAGGCAACTCTTCTTTAAGCAGATCAAAGACAAAAGCAACCCTCCTTTCCAAGAAAAGAAAAGAAGAACTGCATGGGAGTGACTTAACAACTAAACCAGACTTTATTTTCTAAACAATACAATAATTATTTTTAACTGGTCTATCAGAGCCATTTAGGAATGGTAGATGATGACCTTCTAACATTTAGTCCAGCCATATTCTCCAAAACTTTTTATCACTTAGTATTTAGAACAAAACAACCCTGTGAGACTTCAACTATTGCATCAAAAGCTTCAGATTTGACTAATTCGTAGGGATAACGAAATAAAAATGTACATAAAATAATTAAGTACCAAAATGATTTCCATACCTTCGCCCAGCTAGATTTTGCAACATCGACAAGAGATGGCAAAAGCTGCTTGTCTCCAGGTCCAAAAATGTTGCAAGGGCGGAGAGCACAGGTAAGAAGGCCATCGATGTCATTAGCATGCAGAACAAGAGCCTCTGCTTGAGCCTTGAGTTCACTATATACGTTCTTAAACTGTAACATGCCAAAAATTATCATGTAAGAAGCTATGCTTAAGTGCCATGTGTGACCATAAGTACAACAGAACACTAATAAATTTTAAATTAGGTTTCAACTCATGCCTCTATGCAACATCAATGCATAAAGACAATGTAGATTCTTTATTCAAAAAGTTCATCTATCTAAGAGTATGAATCAGCATAAGCCCGATCCACAAAATGTGGTCAGATAGTTTAAACATATTAAATGGAAAGAAAAACAAAAACCATATAAGCATGTTGCTTTAAGTAACACGAATCACAAAAAATTAATAGAGAAACAAATTTGAATTTTTAATTTTAGAAAGTAGGAATCAGAGTTAAACTATGAACCCTTTCTAAATTGTTGAAAAATGAAGCAAACACTTGATGTAGAACAGGGAAATCATATAATCTCTCAAACATAAGAAACAATGATCCGGATACATACTTTTGTAGCATATAGTAATGTCTCATTTCCATTATGTATATCCTGTGAACTTTCCACCACTACGTCAGCAAGACTGTTATATACTAACCGTCTAACTTTGCATTCTCTACATGCACTGATGACATTTTTCACACCTATATAAAATACAATGGATAAGATACGAGAGCTTTGACAAAAACATAATGTCTCAATATCTCAGAGAATTTAAGTATGGGATAATAAGATTGACCTTGAACAATTACTGTGTACCCAAAAAAGAAATCATAATTGCAGGCATCATCATCATCTACGTAGAACACAACTGAAGAACCTTCAATGGCTGCAAAAAGAGGAAAGAAGTTGCTGGATTGGTTTAGTCTCAGCCTGATTAATGGCAACCAAGTTCAAAATAAACCTATATTTCGACATATACAATAAAAACATGAATCCAATGCACTTCTAAGGTCTATATGATGCCGATGTGTAGTCTAACAGCTAGTCTGCTTCCCATTCAATACAAACGGCTAAGTTTTCTATTATCAAACTAAGTTTTTGTACTCATAAGGGCAACCTAGTCTTTGGCATTGCAATAGTTAAAACATAACAGCTTTGCATGCCTTCTTTCCCTTGCAATTTTCCAATAACTTACTGAAACTTGTGACCGCTCACATGAGTAAAGTTGAACAGTTGCTCCAAAGCTTGCCCCCAATATTCTATCTCATTGCATAAACTAATGTGATTTTACAGGAATAGGTAGTAAAGTGACTATGCTACTATTCTGCGAGTGAGTTTAGATCTCATAAACAACTGAAAACAAGCCCTGTACCACCTACTAATGCTTTACAAACATTAAAAGTCCCCTTACGATCAGATCTCGTTATAACTTCCATTACTAACCAATGTTCCTTTCACTATCCTTATACAGCCCTTCCACGACCATAACATTTATTTTTAGTTCATAGGTATATACACTACTACATATTGTTGCGAGAACCTAAAACTATCTGTTGCACGAGACAGGCTAGTGTGTGTGTGTATCCGTTGGATGCAATGAAGTATCCTTACTCATGTATAGGCTACTAGTGGATTCATTGAAATCAATATAAGAAAGGCTACGGCAAAACCTAACCGTAACAGCTAATCACAATTGCATGTAATAAGTTACATACATAAACATATACATATGACTTCTAAAGTAAGCTAAATGTAACTAAGTCAGTTAAATGTAAATAATTGCATATACATATGCAATTTAAAAACTGAAAAGTAATAAAGTAAACCTAACCATAACAATTAACAACTAATCACAATTTCTGTAATAAGTTACATATGCATATGTTTACTAAAATAACAATTACGCACAGTTAAATGTAACTAGTTACATATACATATAAAATATATATACACACAGTGTAACACACAGTACTAAATAAAAGTTACCATTAATGATCGAATTTTTGTTACGCAAGTCAACATCGAAATAAAAAACACAGCCAGTAGAGAGAGCATGTGAATCGTGGTTGTTGTGATCGGAGTGAGTTGAATCGGCAACTCGTACGATCCAATTACCGAGTTTCAGTAACCTATTAATAAGGCATTTTCCGACAAAGCTTCCGCCACCGATGACGACGCATGTCTTCAATTGATCGTCGTTAACCGTCGCCATTTCCTCCTCCCTCTCTCTCTACACTTTCTCTCTCTAAATCAAAGAAGAAGAAGTTAGAGAGAGAAAGTTGGTTAGGTTTGCAATTTGATGTTTTATTTTTTGGATGTTATAGTTGGGAAAGGCGAATCGATTTATTTTTGTTTTTATTTATTTGTCTAGGTTTTTGTCAAAAGAGAAGAGGGGAATTTTGGAGGTTAGTTGCGCCTGAAAAGAGGATTTGGCGCCCAAACTGAAAGTGCTAAATTTTTTGGTACCCTATCTAATTTTATTTTATATGATTTATAAATTATAAATATAAACTATATTCGCACAATACGACGGCGGCGATGACGACGATGTGGTTGCGGCGACGACTGGTGGTGGTGGTCAGGACCGGCCCAATCTTTTTGGTAGCTCTGGGCGGGACTAATTTCCAGGGTTTTTTTTAAAGTTTTTAACAAAAAAAACTCTCCTCCTTTATCCGGGTTAAAGACCGCCAAAAATAAACTAAAAAATTTATACATAGCGGAGTTAAAAACAAAATTAAAATTTTTTTGCATGTGTAAAAATTGTTTAAAGTATTCATATAAGTTTTTTATTTCTAGTTATCTAGAAATAAACTCTTTAGTCAAAACTTTATATCTTTCTTGTGACATTGTATATTATAAATAATTTTTTATGAGTTTTAGTTTAGAAAAACTTATTTCGGTGATAGCAACACTGCTACTGACAGGAATAATTAACATAACTCTACAAGCAATATATGAATTTGAAAAAACATTAAACTTTTAAAAATAATTTAAAATGGTAATAGGCGTGTCATTTTCTAAATGGATAATGTATTTTAATTTATTTAGTTATTGAAATAAATTAAGACCGTCAATATCTAAACTATCACCATATTTTAAAACTTTTTCAAGATTAATACAATGCACTTTTAAACTTTTATCATCAAACGATTTTAACTTTTAAATAATAAATAGAAAACGAAAAACATTTGCATGCTCTTTAAATTGATCAAATCTACTTATATTTTTGTACGTTTAGTACTTAATATGGATTATGGATTTGCAATACGTTACGTTTATGTAACACCCCAAAAATTTTAAAAGATAAATAAATATATTTTTATTGTTGTTTTGTCTTTAAAATAAATTCCTAATATTTAAAATTGAG
>JAOXNX010000028.1:22366306-22376332 GCA_028566075.1 Solidago caesia
GTAAAAAAGTTCGGAGGTTAAATCGAAAATCATAGCAGGACAAAAGTAATGGACAAAAACGAAAAGTCAAAAAGTTTGGGGGGTTAAATAAAAAGGGCAAAAGCTTAGGGGGTTAAATTAAATATCGGAACAAAAGTAAGAAAAAATGAAAAGACCAGGGACCAAAAGCGTTAAAAACCAAAAATTAAAAAAAAAAAAAAAGGTTAGCGCCACGTGGTGCGATCCTATTGCCCGGGTTACTGTTCATTGCGATGGCTATTAGTGTAGTATATAATTTGCTTTATGTTTTTAGAATATGATATTTAGGACTTTATAAGGAAAACATTTTTTAAATGATTCACAATAATAATTCAATAATATTTTATTTTGATATTAAATAACTACATTCATAATAACTTTTTAAGATTACATAATATTTTATATTACACAACTACATTCATAATAACATATACATACAATTAATGATTTGGTATTATAATATTATATTTTTGACTGTTTGTCAATTATTATATTTTA
Organism: Solidago caesia; assembly: GCA_028566075.1. Taxonomy (NCBI): domain Eukaryota; kingdom Viridiplantae; phylum Streptophyta; class Magnoliopsida; order Asterales; family Asteraceae; genus Solidago; species Solidago caesia. The sequence goes on from JAOXNX010000028.1 coordinate 22,366,823, forward strand.
TTTAATTAAAATGATCATGTTTTATTTAATTGAGGATGAAATGTTATATATATATAGCTTCACATTCTTTACATAATTTTTTTTTTTTTCCAAAAACAGTAAAAAATTTTAATATATGTATTAGATCATACATTTTTTAAATTCATTCACATGTGAAAAAACATATGAGAACAAACAAAATTATTAAAAACATATAAAATTAGTTATAAGCTGATATGTTCATATGTGTATGGTATATATGAACAAATTCATTCAAATGTGAACATATTACCCCAAGGTCAAAGATCTTACCAATGGCCACCAACCCCATTGACATTTGAATTAACTTAAAACACGTATAATCTAATACATAATTTAAAAGTTATCACAGTTATTGAAATAAAGAGCTCTATAAAGAAGGTGAGGTTATCTACCAATAAACTAAAACAGGATTGAGGCTTCCTTTAATCGACACGTGACGTTTTATTTAGGTGACACGTGTCCTTTTAAATCTATATTTAAAAATTATACTTTTTAGATACCATAAATAGTTAAACTTTTAATTAATTAATATATAAATACAGATACCTAATATAACTAAAATTATGATATTAAAAATCTTATTCTATTCATTGTTACCACAAATATAGATTTCCATCACAACTCCTATTTTCCGTGGTAATTTATAACTTATAATTTACGATATATTGTTATTTATAACATATAAAAATTAAATTTATTTATTCTAATATGTGGAATATCTAAATAAATTTGTATTTCTAACTTATAATTTAATATTATTTACTATTTATCCATCTTTTATTTAAAAAAATCAATCGTACAATATATATAATAAATCCGTACAATTTACGGGTATTAAAACTAGTATATTTATAAATCTTTGCCATATCTTAAAAAAAATACGGTACCTAAAAAAATATGTATATATATCTATATTTGATTTAATTTAATTTAATGACATTTAATTATAATTTAAATCTAAATAAACATTATTTATCTAACAATTTGACAACTAAGCAAAAATCCTACTTGTCATCTAAATAAATATGTCACATAAGCTCTTCCATATCCTCTCTCTTAGTTATATATAAAGATGCTTTGTTCTCCCTGGTTTCTTCCACACACACCGATATACACACTGTATACACACACACACACACACTGATTCTATACATACACATGCACACATATATATACAACACACACAAAGCACAGACACACATACACACATTTATGAAAAGAAAAAGAAAAGAAAAACTCATGGTCCCACCTTTCTTCACCTTTTTCCCCGTCTCCATGGAGAAGGCAACCCACGACGGCAAGGAGGACGACGCGCTAACAATAACGTCTTGAAGGAGGGCCAAGACATGACGCTGAGAATTTGGTGCTAACAATAATGACGTGAGGACGGTGAGGATTTGAGCCCCATGACGGCTTATTGGCACAGGCAACCTAATCTTCGTTACGGATCCTACCAACCTAAATTCAAATATCAAACTATACAATTTCCTCATCGATTGTGCAGGCAAATGTGGGGAACTCGATATAGCAAGGCATATTTTCCATGAAGTCTTCCTTAAAAATTAAAAATCTGATATCAAGAGGTATACACTCATGATTAGCGGTTTATGTCGAGGAGGTCTACTCAAGGATGCAAGATGGTTGTTTCTTAAAAGGATTTTTCTAACTAGTGCCCTATAGGCACTTGTTAGAATGATTGATCTTAATATTTTTTATAGCTTAAATTTGTAAAAGAGTTGCCCACTAGATACTCTTTTGAAAAATACTAGCATCATTATCAATGATCCTTTCCAGGGATATTTGAGAAACAAGCAATTGGATGATGTGTTCATGCTTTTCCAGAAAATGGAAGCAAGATACTACGGATTTACCGTTTCAACTGTAACTCTGATAATGGATATATGTGTAGTTGGAGAGCCACACAACACTTTCTATCGTTTGACTTTGATCCGTGCAGCCTTGCCAAAAGAACACAAGGATGATCCTTTTCTCCCTAGAGATTATTATTCTTTTTGGTGATAATGAATAAAGATTGGACCACAAAGACAAAAAAAAAAAAAGGTGAACATTCATAGCTATCCTTGTTTTCAATCTTTTGCCCTCATCTATGTCACTGTTTATATAAAACTTGCAACCAATTTCTGCTTTGGATGATCCTATATTTGCTGTTTGCAGGTCTAGACCGAAATAGTTTGGTTGTAGTTATAAAAGTACCTTTAAAACCATGAACAACATGACCCATTGTGCGACTTGCATGCCATTCCTCACAGACCTGTAAGTCATCAAGATGCTGTAATTGTTGGCCGTCGGTTTGTGATGTGGCTAGCTATTTTATATTTGGATAAGGTTAAAAAGAGGTCTTCACTAAAGTGGGCATAACTTAAGCTACGGTGCTCCGTTTTCAGCGAATGACCCGAAACGACCGTTGGGATGAGGAGCACGTTTCTACAAACGCCATAGGCGGTTTGGGCCTACCTTCAGGCCCGAAAAGGCCTTTTTCTATCAGTTATTGGACCTTCTTTTACTAGTTTTCGGTTTATTTTGATTTTGTTTTAGTTATAACTTTCGGCCCACTTGTCTTTTTAGGCCCGTTCGAATTTTGCTTCTCTATTTATATGTTTGTAAACCCCTGGAATTCTTCCGTTATCATTTGTATGAAAAATCACTTTTCTCCATAACACCAGTGTGTGCTTGTGTGTGAAATCCTAATTTTCGGTATTCAGTTTGAATCAACGAATATTAAAAGAATTGTTCCTGGTATTCTTATGAATCAACAGGTTCGATTGTTATCTCGTTTTCGTTCCACATCAGTTTGGTTGATTTTTGATAAGTGATTTAATATTGTTGGGTTATGATATAGACAAAATCTTAGGCTATATTACTATATATTGAGAAATGATAACCCATAAATAAAAAGGACAATTTTTAGCGCTGCCCATCCCAATTAAATCTTACATCTATGTTGGCAATACTTGACACGAAATTAACTGAAATTGATACGAAAATTGACCGGTTATGATTGTGTAATTTTGACCCATGAACTTGTCAACCAGCCAAACTGAATTTACGACCATCTTTGAGTTAGCCATTGAGTAAACGAGTCCATTCGTCAACCTGACATTCTTTTAATTTTTTTTCTTTTTTGAAAGGCAACATTCTTTTAATTGAAGTTATATAATACTATACAACTCTAAAACAGTTATATTTAAACGGGTTGACCAAAAACCCGTTTGATCCGAAATTAATCCTTTGTACCAAAACCAACCTAGAAATCCATTTGACCTGATTATTAAACAAGACAAATAGGTCATATAAGGGATTCTAGCCTTGCTTGGCTTCGCCATCGCTTCTATGTAGTGTAGTGGTCGACCTGAAAAGTCGTATTTCATGCCTATTATCTAGTGCTAGAAGCTTCACTAGAAGCAAGCAAGACGAGGTCGCTCTGGGTTTCGGGTTATGATTGAACATCTCAACCCCATTGTCTAGTCAGATGACGTTTGGGATGGATATCAACCCGCCAACCTCGCAACCGAACTTGACAACCCCACATAATTGTCACCCCTAAATTCTATACTGTTTTCTTTCAAAGAAAAAAATAAAATAAAAATGTAATAGCAATTTAGAAGTCTTATTAAAATGAAAAAACAAATAATCCTTTTTAATATGTTTAAGCCATATATTTGTACTAGGTACTTTTTCATTTTACCTAATACCCGTCAAACTTTCAAATATTGTTCCAATACGTAACACGTACGCTGTCATTACACATGTACATATCAATGTGTTTCAGTGTTTGGATGGGTCAAACAGAAAAACATTGTGTGTTGGTCAACCCAAACCATCTTTGTACCTAAAATCATCTTTTTTAAGATCATTACAATCATGAGTTCATGACAGCTAAAATTTGCTACATGGTAACAAGAACATCCATTTCATGATCTTCTATATATGAGTCCAATATTTGTCTCCCAAAAGTAAAAAATAAAAAATAAAAGAGAAAAAAAGAAAACCAAAATCTTAAAAAACCCAACTTTGAGTATTTTGTTGTTGTTTTTCTTTTTTTTTTTTGTAATCAACTAAATGAACACTCCATGTACACACTCAACAATCTTTTGGACACTTGAACTTGTATATACAAATCTTTTATAAGTAGAAAAACTTCATTTACCTTTTAACTTTGCTTTTATTTTTCACTGATGCTGAGCTTCCACCAAGTGCAGTCGCAGCGGATTCTACATGTGTAAGAAGATGATCATATATCTTCTTCTTTATACGATCGATTCTCTCTGTGGAGAAAGGAAAAGTTTCTACTTCATCTTTACTAGTTCCAACCTTATCTAACCAATCATTCACATTCTTGAGCTGAGATAACATACCCGCTATCCTACCATTATCAGACGACATGGAGGGGCTTACCTCGGCATCCAAGAATCTTTCAACGAACCCCATGAACCATTCTTGTGACTCCAGCTGCAGCATTTGTGCCAACTGTACTATCTCTTCAAGACCAGCTCCTTTCTCCCATTTGTTTGGAGGTGGGGCTCTTGCCTTTGGATTGACTGTTGACCTCGAATTTGAGTTGACTTTCGATTTTGTTATTGGGGTCTTGGTAGATCCCCCGAGTACAAGTGTGGGCTTATGGAGCGTATAAGATGGTGGCGCTTTTCTGTACACTAAGAAAGATGATAAGTTGGTTATTATGGCGGCATGAACCCATAGATTTGCTTGTTTGTGCCGGTTTGATGCAACTTTTAAGTGTTCTTCTGATGGGTTTTCATCAAAATCTGATGATGAACCAAGACTAATAACTTTGTTAAGAGATTCAGCAATCTGATAAGCACTATTCAAGCTAACTTGCATTGCTAAGAACTGTTCCACAGTAGACTGTGGGGTGGCTTTGTTTGCAGAAGAACATAGCTCAGAATATGTGCTGTCCAATATTAACTCAGATTAGATCACACGTAATATCCTGAGACATTTTCTATCAAGACAGTTGTATGAAAGGTGGAAATTTTGACCCATTAGATTTGCGTTATGTTTTATCTCTAACAGGTCAACGATAAAATAAAAAGAAATTCGCTAAAACTGTTGTGAAAAGTAGCACATGAAAGTCCCTCGAGGGCTCGAGGCTATACAAGGGGGTTACAAAAACATATATTATATTACTTTGACAATAGTTAACATTGGACTTAAGCCGAAAAATACCTTACACACTGAAGTATGCTTTCAGCAGCTGAAGCCTCTTCCATAGCTTCCACAGCAGCGATCTGTGCAGAATCTCTATGTTTCAGGACTTCCTGTAAATTATCAATTAAGGGAGCATTTGGATATGCATTTTATAAAATAACTATGGGATACTAAAAGGCCAGAATCAGATCATTCAGTGGTATTAAACGTTATAAAAGACATCGTCACTGGATAACACCAGAGACGACCACAAAGCCGAAACTCAAAGGTAGATGTGGCAAAATGGGTGGGTCAGGCAGTTTAGATGACTGGTCAAAAACAGATAACCTTTCTGTATGTGTTGAAACGGGTTGGCCGAACACTTTTTGTACCAAATTTTTAACAGGTTATTAATTATTTGTGACAAATATTGTTACAGAAATTATATCAATTCAATAATAATCTAATTTTTATTGAATAAACTGATTTAGAAGGGGGATTTATCATTTATGCATTAAAAATACCTTTTGGGCGACTTTCGACCCGTTCCACTTTAAGCAATTCCTTTTTTTACCACTTTGACCATATATATAACCCAAAATCAACCCATTTCCAAGTTAATAGCCTGTAAAATAAGGGAGTCATACTCCATTGCTATGACAGGCCTTCAATTACAAATATACCTTTCCAATCTTTGAAATAGGCGAAGGGAGTGAAGACCAAGAACCATTTACATCTATCAATCTCTTATTACTGTGAGAAATCTTCATCATGTTTCCTGGTAATCCATTATAAGAAACCTCCAACGATGATTTTCTCCCAGATGATAACTTTTCTTTACTTGAATGATCATGATTAACCATATCTCCAACTTTAGTAACTCTCTTTGCAGGTGTTTGAACCTTGTTTTCCTCTTTTGATGACTTCACAAATGAAGTTACTTTATTGTTCCTCTCTTTACATGGAATCCTTTCACTTGCGCATTTTCTTGAAGTCTGTATCATAATATTGTTTGCATTAAGTAGATTGTAAATGAACTCAATAAGGAAATAAGAATTGAAGGAACAAGAAAACTTCTCTAATAGTGTTTGGATATAAGTTATCATGATTATAACTTTTCAACCATAGAGGATCGAAGTAATCAGATTTGGAGAATTAAGGGCAAAGTTGCCATAAGAAAACTGATTATTGACATACAATGGCTTATTGGCTTTAATCAACTAACATCTCATTAAGTTTGCAAATGCACATCCAAACAAGTATGCAAGGAAAAGCTAAATTTGAAATTTGAAAATTGATATCTTGAACAGAAATTAACATGTATGTAGAGGTGGCAAAATGGGCAGGTTGGATAGCTAGACAAAATGGTTCAGGTCGATATAGGTCCGGTCAACCTGTCAGGACTTCCAATTTTGAAACTTAAAAAATATTAATATGCTAAGTAAGACTATAAAAACTTCATTGTTATAAAATAATCTACTTATATGTTTGACCCGGAAGACCCAATAGACTTGCTTCCGTTTAAGCCAACTTTTAAATTTTGATCAGTTTCTGAAAATAAAATACAAACCAAATTGACTGAATTTTGAGTAAACGGGTCAAAATTACCACCTCTCAATACAAGGATCAAACTGAACTGATAAAAGAACTCACAGAAGTACTTGAAGCTTCAAGCTTCGAATTTTTCTTTATGACATCCAATCTTGAGGTACTCGTATTCATATTACCCTCCCAGTTCTTCCTAAGTGCTTTGTGTCCCAAATCAATACTCTGAGCAAAATTCTTTATCGAGCTTTGCATACCAGCTTTCTTCACACTTGAACTCGCTTTTCCCCCCAAATTAAATTTACCAACTGTTTTATCCGATCCTCTAATATTGGACTGCTGCTTAATCCCATTAGAAAATTTCTGAAACGAACTAGGCAATAAATAATAACTCGTGGGAGGCATAGAAATTGCCCGTGCATTAAACGATTTTGCTTGTAACCGTTTTATTTCAACAGAATCCATTACAGATGTCGACATGTGTGATTTAGACCTTGCCAAAACTTGTGTAGTTTTCTTACTATCCATTTGACCATTCTTATTCTTATTCCTTACATTTAATCTCCCTCCTTTAGAACTAGAACCATTACCATTATTATTGAGAAAACCTAAAGAGTGGGTAGCTACTATATCTTCAGGTGTACCAACACAAGGGTGCCGGCCTGGAACAGGCCGACACCCTTGTAAAACCGGTACTGGAGAGGCCGACTTCAGCCTCTCCACAAAAACATACTGACCCAATTGTATCTTATCACTTAAAATAAGATCAATATGTTCATCAGGTAAAGACACATATGTAGCATGAGAAGAATCAGATACCTTCAAATAGAAACCGTGATTTTTCAAAAAATCACCACCAGCTAAAGAAGGCACAATGCTCACTACTTGCAGTAAACATGATCTATATTCACCTCCAACTTTTACATCTGTATTCATATGTTGAAGCAACTTTAACAACACCCCAGGGACCAAAGTAGCCATTTTTTACCAAGAATTCCAAAATGCATTACAAAAACTTAGACAAGTTTACATATTTTAACCAAAACCCATATCAAGATTCTTTATACGAATCTAAGAAAACACCCCATAAGCTAAAAATTATGATAAAAATCTGAACTTTTTTTATCAACACCGACAAAAAAGTGGAAACAGAGTGACACCCGGATGACAAAATATCAAATTTAGCCAATTTAAGTAAACCCCACGAAAAGGCATTTAGTAATATATAATTAGCAATAATACATTGAAACAGTAAATAATTAGCAATAATACAGTGAAACAGGAGACATATGGCATTGATTGCAGAAATGGTCAAAACAGGCTGCTGTTTAATTAGAGTAGAGATGAAAAGAAACTTGACACAAATGGAATCTACATAGTGTTGAATTCTATAAGTTTTTGAGATGCTATTTTAATTTTAATCTTACTATATTATCCCAAGATTTTTAGATTTTTTATCTTCAGAAATTTGATCAAATTAAAAGTAAGAGTGTGGTATAAATATAAAGAAATATGATTAGTTAAGAGTGATTGAGACACACGTCTAGTTTTGGTACACAGAAGAATAAACAAGTGTTGTGATCAGGATTCTGAACTTGGAGTGAAAGCGACTTAACAATAGTGTTTTTTTCCTTTTCAATTTTTGTAGAACATTTATAAAACTACCCACATAGCAATGTTTAAAAACTGGACTTTTTATCGAACCGGTCAGTCAACTGCGAGTGATCGAACCGGTAGGTTCAATCGTTTGGTATTTTTTCTTATAAAAAAATGCTACTAAATTTGTTACAATCCATTCAAAAATAATACCAAATACTTATAATCCAAATAAAATATATGTTTTAATGTTCACAAACAACTAAAAATCATATTAAAGTATACACATCATCATAAAAGTTACAAAAAAAACTAAAAAAAATATAAAACCGGTTGAACCGGGAAAACCGGATAACTGGACCACTAAAAAACAGGGTTTAAAAAACCGGCCTCTCGACAACGCACCGGTCCGACTGGTCGAACCAGCCGATCTGGTCCGGTTTTTAAAACATTGCCACTTAGACTCCTCACATCAATGTGTCTATGAAGATAACAAGAAGGGGGTTGCTTTAGATACCCGATTGTCTATTAACACCTCTTAAAAGGGGCGAAATTTATGAGGGCAAAAGGGACGAATTTCGTCCCATCTAATAAAGTTTGAAATTTAAAAGTTAATAGTATTTTAATATATTAATTAGTTATTTGAACTTTAAATAATCTTGGTCTCATATGAACCGGTACTGGGATTTCCCGGTGTTTGCGGGATTTTTCCGGTACCGTACCGGTCCCAATCCTGAAAACAACAAAAAGTGGGTACCGGTACCGATCTCACTTGAGACTCGGTACCACTTGCCAGTACCAAGATCGAGACGGGACTCGGGACTTGGTACTTTCTGCACATCCCTAGTTCAACCAACCGTGCCAACCCCATTTTTATTAAGATTTCTTCGTTCAATTTTTTTTTTTTATTTTATTAAAGTCATATTCATAATAAAATTGTTGCAATCCAAATACATTTGAGAGTAATTTGATTAAAGAGTGATGATATATTTTTTTAACAATAAAATGACACCCATGACAAAATAAAGAGATGGATGATGAAAGAAAAATAATAAATTCATAAATGGGGATAATTTATATAATGTTAACATTTGTGAGGGGAAACATTAAAATCAGAAAAGGGCTTTTTATCATTAAAATATTTATGTGTATGCAGCATATATAATATTAACAGCATATAAC
>JAOXNX010000028.1:22400937-22412932 GCA_028566075.1 Solidago caesia
CGTTTCTACTTAATTCCATGTCGTGCTGTGCTATCCTGGATGCCCCATGTTTCCGCCATTGTTGGGGTGTTACATTGACCGCTATTGCACCGGTAAAACAACACCGATAATAACGGGACCGCTATTTTGCTTGAGGACCGCTATAGCGCCGCTATTGATAACATAGATTTATACACACGTTACAATCCATCTAATTTGTACATAACTGGCAAGTGCATAAAATTAGGGATTCTAAATACTACTTATATACACCCGCTTTCAAATATATATGAGTGTACATTATATATCAGTTTTGTTGTCTTATTAAAAACCTTACTAAGAAAATTCAGTGGGATAAAAACTTAGTTTTGGGGAAAAGAGTGAAATGTGTATAATGCTGCCTCTCAATTTAGCAAACGTCTTTCAATTTTTGAAGCCCGATTTTGTGTGACAACTGCTCGAATCTGCTTTTAGGTAAGGACTTTGTAAATAGGTTAGACATGTTCTCACTTGACTTGATACGTTGTACATTTATTTCTCCTTCCCTTGGTAGATCATATGATGAGAAGAATTTTGGTGTGATGTGCTTTGTCGTGTCACCTTTGATGTAACTTTCTCTGATCTGAGCTATGCAGGCAACGTTGTCTTCATAAATTATCGTCGATTGATTCTGATCCGCATGCTTGTTGTATATGATTTGATCGTGGCCACACACACTTGTTTTGAATGTGCTTTGATTAGATAAGTATATAGCATCAGCGTATCCAATAAGTTATTTTTCTGATATAATAGACCTACAGAGTATGAGAACTTCATTTCAGTGTCTACATGTAGGAGTTAAATTGTATCTACCAAGTATATGTACCAATAAAGCAATGTCAGGTTTCATGTTATTTACAATATACATAATAGCACCAATTACATTTAAATATCGTATTTCTAGGTCGAACACTTCTTCGTCCTTTTCTTGTGACGATAAGGATCCTTAGGTGGATCCAGTGATCGGATTACATTGGTACATTGGATGGATGTGCTATTTTTTTAATACTAAAATGCACTAGCATCCTTTGGATGTAATTTGATTGTTGGGCAAATGAGTCATTGCATAGATACTTAAATTGTAGACCTAGTCATAGTTTGTCATACCCAAATGTTTAATTTCAAATTTTTTCTCTAATAATTTAGCAACTTTTTCTATCTCTTTAAGAGATCCAATGATGTTGACGATATCAACATATATACTGCTATTATAGTAAATTTGGGGTATGATCTTTTTATGAAAACACATGAGTTGATTATGCCAGCTTTGTATCCCTCTTTACCGAGATATTTAATGAGTTGATTGTACCATATTCGACTAGATTGTTTAAGACCATATAATGTTCTTTGAAGCTTTATAGCGCATATATCTCGTGATGTTGATTTCTAATGTTTTAGGCACTACGACTTTAGGGATTTTTATATGAATGTCGTTTTTTAGACCCCTTATAAATATGTAGTAATTATGTGGCAATATGTTTCCTCATAATTTCTTCCCGGGATTTTGAGAGAAACTTTGTGCAACTATTCGTGCCTTATATCATACAATCTCATTTTTTTTTTATTTCTTTGAATTCCAATCACCCATTTATAACCTATTGGCTTGACGTCTATGGGTGTACGACCTATGTGTCCGAAAAATGCTTCGCCTTTTGCGTGAATTTATGGCTTCTTGCCATTTTGGCCAACCATCTCTTTGCATGCATTCTTTCAAAGTTTTATGAAAGTAATCATTTTCATTTATTTTGTTTGTTGCTATAGCATATGAAAATATATAGTAAACACGTGTTGTATTCCTATTCCGAGAGTGCACTATTATGTACATAATTTATTGAGATCTCATTTTTATTTGGAACAAGCATTTTATTAGGGACTTTATTTTCCTTAGGTATCTTTTATGTCCCTTCTTTGATATTTACCTCTGTTGAGGTTTCATTTATGTTATGTTGGAAATTTTCACCAACTATGTTATTTTGCTCTATTCTCTTTCGTGGATTTTTATCTCTGAAGTAGATTGGCCTCCCACGTTTTCTTTATATAGTAATCTCTTTTGGGATTACTTTAATTAGAACTGGTGCATTTGATGATGGTAAATGTGACTTTGTCACTCTATTTGTATATGTGAATGCATCTTATAATCATTTGCTGTTATTTGCAAAGTTATAATCTTTTGGACTTCATATTTATATTGATTTGACATTTATGATGCATTCTTAAATTATTTCTTGTGTTACCAGTCTTCCTTTATTCTTATCTCCTCCTAAGACTGAGAATACTTTCTCATCAAACTGGCAATCAACATAAAGTGCTATAAATATGTCATCAGTTGATGGTTATAAATATTTTATAATTGATGGGGAATAAAAACCCAATGTATATATGCCAATCGTCTTTTTGGTCCCAATTTGGTGCAATGTGGTGGTATTGGTACATATACCGCGCAACCAGTAATTTTAAGGTGAGACAAATTAGGTTCTCTTTCAGAGATTAATTGTAAAAGAGAATATGTATGATCATTATGTTTGTACACGGTTATGCCATGTATGAAATGTATCCTTATCGAAAATTCTTTTTTATGTACCATGTATGTTTCGATAGGATTTATATATAACCCAAAGGATAAAGCTTTTAGCTATTCATGGACAATTTCTTTCCCATGTTTATGTGAAATAATTTGAAAATATTCGATATTATTCATAGATATGGTTTTTAAATGATAACCATTCTTCTTTTTTTTTTTACCGAATATCTTAAAAACTGAGTAAATTCCATATGGATTTACTGGAATATGATGCATCATTTATTATTTGATTACCCGAAGATAGTGTAATATGAGCTATTTTAAAAGCCCTCTATAAGATATTAACGCTTGATATGGTGCCAACAGAATTTATTTATTTATTTATTTTTCTTTTGAGAGAGTAACTCAGGTGAAAGTTTTCATATGTTCAAAGATAGTGTTAGCAGTAACAAAATTACACATTAACAAAATGCTCTACGAGAGCTGCCCGACATCCTTTTTAAGAAATAAATAACAATGAGTTAATATAAAATAGAAAGACAACTTATTCAAGATAATAATGAAATTAGGGATGTAATCATTTGAAAACAAAAAGAATGGTGAAAACTGGAAAACAAATCTCAACCATCCATTTTTAAGACCTAGATCTACTTTCTCTCTCCTCCATCCCCCCTCTAATCCCGTTTTTCAATTCCACCACCACCATTCGCCGTCTCCACCACCACCGCCATCTCTTTTTCCGGTGAAACGAGCGTATCGCCGCCGGTCGCCATCGTCGCCGGCCAAACATCTTGTGTTTAGTTTGTTATCACAGTGTGATTGTGACAACAACTTAAACACAAAAGGTGTTTGTAGTTTCCAATTACAAAAGTTGGCCAAACACCTTGTGTTTAGTTTGTTATCACAGTGTGATTGGAAACTACAAACACAACGTGTTATCACAGTGTGATTAGAAACTAAACACTACTATGATAACAAACTAAACACAAGGTTGTGTTTAGTTTCTAATTACAAACGTTGCTTATTATTGGGTTGCGCCCTCAAGGAAATTAATAAGGGGTAGCTGGTAGGGGTGATCGGTGATAGGGGTGATCGGTGATGGTGGTGATCGGTGATGGTGGTAGCCTAACTTACGGGCGGCGCCCTTAGCCGTACGGGCTCTGCCCTTAGCCGTCGGGATCCGCCTCCGCTGCGATGGCGGCGGCGGCGGCGGTGGTGGTGGTGGTGGTGGCAACGACAATGGCGGGGGGTGGTGGTGGTGGAAGCTTCGATGATGATGGTGGTGGTGGAGGAAAACGGGAATGGAAGGAAGGGGAGGAAGGAGAAGGAGGAGAGAAAAAGTAGATCTATATTCCAAATGAATGGTTGGGGTCAAACAAAATGAATGGCTGAGATTTGTTTTTTGATTTTCACACAAAATTAAGTTTGTAAATGAACATTTCACTATCCGGAATATATATGTTATTATACTATATGTTCATGGTGAACTAACATACTTGGTACATTATTAAGTTATAAAAAGGTGCTAAGTGACTAAGTGAGCTAACATTTTATCATGGTATCTAACCAATTCAGTGAATTATGTCATAGTATTTTAAGGGTAAATGGTAAAATCGTTGTATTTTAAGTTTTTAACCATTTTCATTTATTTATATATATATATTATATATGTATATATATTTTTTTTTTTTCCAACCAAGTACAAAATATTACACATTTAATTTGAACGGCCCAAATAGGCCCGAAAAACTACAACGAAGGCCAATATTGTGACCAAATGGGGGCATGTGCCCCACATTGCCAAAATGAAAACTAAATATTTGGACTAGTCTGTGTGTGTAAAAGAAACCTTTAAACACTTGGTTGTAACACTTGGTTGTATTTATATGTTAACTTTGAGGAATTAATGTGACTTTAAGTTTAGCAATTTTTATTTGAATACACAATGATTAAGTCGCATTTTTTAGAACAATTTCCTCTTGAATAAACATCGTGGATGACTCCATATTGTCTCGGTATTGGATGTTACTCATCAAACAAGAGTTCGGGACTCCAAATATCACTCCATATTGTCTCGGTTTTTTTTTTTAAAATCAAAAAGAGAGAAAAAATAACTATATTCGTTGATGATCAAATGTCATGAAACAGTCCAATAAATACATAACACTCTTCTAACCATTGAGCAAATAGATGGAACACAAGGTGTTGTAACATTCGCTGCAACAGACTGAATAGAAAGAAACATCATCAAACAATATTCGTAAAACCAGGTTTAATCTTTGAACACCAAATGTGCAGATAGATGATATATGCAAATTGACAAATCATTTAAAAATTAGGCTCCGAAAAACCGAACTTGATTTGTTTAGTTAATAAAACAATTCTGGACAAGTTAAATGCATCAATGTTATAATGAAAATTTTAAGGACCTGTATATTTTAGCATGTCATGTTCAGATACTAGATAATTGGTTCATAAGGAGCCAAGTGCCAACGAACAAAAATGTAACTTGCTCATGGTGTGGAGTACATAGTCAAAGAATAGGGGTTGTTGCTGCATATTATTTAGCAACAACGGTAAGGCCAACCACCCAACTCACGAAAAGCAAAATCAAGTAATGAACATTTTGGCTGCAGTCAACAATAAGTTACCTTTTACTACTTCTGTTATCCACTGAAACCACTGAAAAAAGGATAGTTGCCTGTTTCACTAAGTCTATATTTAACTGCTACTAGCAAAACAATGGGCCATCTAGCTTTGGCATACATGCTTGAAAACAGCAGCCCATTCTTGCTTTGTGGACAGAGGTACATCCCAATCACCAACACTAGGAGCCCAAACATCGTCACTTGCATAGGTCAAACGCCAACTAACCTTTTCTGGTGGAGTTCTGAAATCAAATGTGAAAGCTGCATGAACTTTTTTCTTTGCAACGGTCTTCTTTTTACTACTACGAGGAGCTGAACCTTCAGGGATCTGAAGAAAAAAGATCAGAGCATAAATCAACCAAACTGAAATGATTAACGTAAAATGGATAAACTGACAGTAAAGACTGAAGGGTAGGTATTTTCACTTGAATTCTATTTAAGAGAAAGTACGTTCAAATCAACGTTTAAGGGCCTCTGTAATATACTTACTGCTATAACCCGTATTTCTGGTTTAACGAACCAGGTGGTCCCTTATTTGATAACAACCTTATAACATAGTCCCTTATACATTGATTATGAAAGTACCTTCCCTAAAATGAAAACAGAACGGATATATATTCCTTTCACTAGCAATGTGCCCAAAAAAAACAAAAAAAACAGAATCGTGTTTTGAGCAGCTTACAGCATCATCAGAATTTGCAGCTGGTGGTTTCTTGCGTTTGCTCCCTGTTTCGAGAAAGGTCAGCACTTCATTCTTTGAGCGCAAACGCTGACCCGTTGGTGCAATATAGTACTGCTCAAAGTAGACATTAGAATATATTTACTAATATGAACAAATGAACTTAATGCCAAGATGTAAAAACAGACACATGGAAACTAGTCAGCTACAGTCACACAGGATTGGTTCCAATCAATTTTCCTTAAAGCAACAAATCAGATTAGCTGGAAGCGAAAGCCTTTACCCAGATTGTAGTCTTTAATTCTATTTGGTACAAAAATAAAAAAGCGAAAATGTGTAATCCGAGAAGTATATGTACATCTCTGGACTCTACAATTAAGAATCACAAGTTGCATGTTTTTTTTATCATGGCAATTATTGATGGGGAACATATTTTTAGTACTAATTGGGTAATTCAGTATGTGTAGCAACACAACAACAATATCCAATCCCATCAAAGGCGGGGTATGAGACGCGTAGCAACACAATATAAGATAAGCAACTGTATCATCCAGAAATTTGCGAACAAACCCCTTTTTATGTAGCCAAGGGAGATGGGGCCAAAATTCATTTAGCTAAAAATATTATAAAATGCCTTAAGTTTTAAGATTCAACAATTGTGTTTTAACTAAAAATCAAATTTTTCAACGATCTGTTTTACTGGGAATACGAATTTCTTATTAATGAGATGATAAAAGCTAAATAATAATCATAACTCTTATTCTTTACTTTTAGAGGCTAGAAAGCATAAAAAGGGGCATGTAATCTTAAAATGGTATCAAAAAAGTTAAAATTACCGCTAGACAAGTTGATTCATGTAACCAGTTGGTATGTAGTAAAAAACATGTGAAAGCGTTTAATAATTAAAACAATACTAACAAGGAAAAAAGAACAACATGTTGTATATAAATCCATGGACTAACTTAAACACAGTCGGAAAAAAAAATGAAAAAATATCAAATGAACAAATGTGCCTCGAACTACAGACCTAAAGCTCAATGTAGAAATCTCAAACCATTAGATCAAACATAATCTTGTCTTCAGTTTTGTTTCTAAAACTACTAACATAATGCTAAAAAATTGAAATTTTCACAGGACCACAACCCCTCCCTGACCTTGTTATGTTTGGCCTCTGCTGTCAAGTCCCCATATTAGGTGATCCATGGGTGCTGTTCTTTAGGGGGTTGGCAAGATGAACACCCATGTGGACTTAGCAGTACCATGAATTATCGACAACAAAATGAATGGGTTTTCGTTTTTTTAAAAGCAATAAATATTTGGAAATTTCCAAAACGAGGAAAATGACTAATTAAAACATAGATTGAGCTTAAGCTTAGTAGAAGTGGAAAAAAAAAGTGAGATAACTCCATTTTAACAGTGTAAATACACTACGTTTACTGAAAGTTTTTTAAAGCGGAGGCGTAGACTGTACTTATCTTGAATCTTACATATACAATAATAATGGATCACCGGGAAAAACAATGTAGCAGTTAGGTATTAGACTTGTATAAAGTGTATATTTATATACTTGAGTGTATATCCCACAAAAATATACATATAGACCCCGTATAACTAGACGACCCTGTATCCCCAGTTGTTAAAATACCCAATCTTGGTCTGCATGTATCATGCATCCATATCCTCGACAACACGGCCTTAGATTCGAGAAACTCGTATAGTCATAAGTACTCGACGCATAAGTTTACTATTATAAAAAGCATAACTAGACTGGGGTTACAAAAGTAATAACATTTGCAAGTTTGTCATGGTGTTAATGTATAGTTCAGAACAAATCAAAGAACATATTACGTATTCAATCAAACTACAGAAGTACAGATATATAAATTATAATATATAGTTACCGTGTATTCATTACTACCACGTATGTATGACTGCCACCATCGCATTAATAGTACATTATAGTTTACATACCGGTATAGATGATTCGTTACAAAGATTGCAAAACTGATAGTTTTAGCTTAAAATGATTCATAATAATGTTCCAACACATATATGGATTCCAAAAGAAAGCAATGTAAACAGTCCAAAGATATATATGTGATACTAGAACAAAAGGTCGATTTGTCTATTTTTTAATGTTTTCGTATTCTAAATAACGGCAGCAACAAACTCAACTATTATCCAAATCAAAGTTGGGATAGGAAAGTAATCACAACATAGCAATACTTTGATTTCACATCATCTAGTAGTCTAGTAATAGATGCTATAAAGGGATAAGGTTCAGTAATTACTAATTACAAAATGAAGAATTAATAAATGTGTAAACGAACTTATTATCAACTTTAATCGAGTCCAAAAAAATAAATGAGAGTGACAACTAAATGGGCTTTCTAGAAATGATTTTAGACCTATATCCATCATGAAAAAAAGCAAAAGTGAAGCGCGTGCGGCTCAGCAGTATGATATTATGATAACATCATAAATAATTACAAGAGCATGAAATTTATATAAGATATTACCTGTTGACTTGATTGGAAATTGTATCTTTTATTATGCATTCGTCATCAAATCACATCACTATTCACTAACTCATTAGTTTTAGTCCAATGTCCAACCAAACCCTAATATGTTTGTACCATAAAGATCAGATCTTAAATCAACAAATAGAGAAAGCTACATCTTTATGAACCATCTCCAAAGCATCAGCTTTGTTTTCCTAGCATGCATCAAGTGATTTAAATCTATAAAGACAACTAAGGAAGTACATTTTATGTGGGGCACCCAATCTTGACAAATAACACTACGCAAAACAGCTAAACATTATTTTATCAATGAATAGGACATTTACTAGGAACTAAATTCATAAAGACGACAAGACGTAACTCTAAATTCGAAAAGTGAGGTACAATCATTTGTTAGACACAAGCTCTCTTCGTAGAGGATTTTCATTCTACACATTCGTCTTTATCAGCAGACATGACGCTACTTGCTTTTTCCAAAGTGTTCTATAACTTCCACCAAAAGATTACCATAAATTAGCCTCGTATCAATACCCATCACGTCCTTAAACATATCTAGATCATTAATGCAGTTACCAAACTTAACGTCTTTATGGAAATCTTTTGGACCTTTATCAATCACGTAAACTTATATACAAGACAGTAGATGACGGCGGTGCTTACTGTCTAACAAGTCCTACAAAATCCTACTACATGCTAATCACTGACTCAAACTAAAGATATACATACGAAACACAAAACGAGAACGACTGACAAACATTACGTACGTACATAAATCATCAACGAATTAAAAACCATAAATTTCCCCAATGTAGCAATATTTACTAACCAATTATCACATTCTTTAGCACAAACTAATTTTAAAAATCTACTAAAAGGACCAAACCAAACTTTAAAGAGAAATCAACGAATAAAAAAAGGCCAAGGTTATTCAATTTATGCTTTCTAACTAAAAATTCTTACAGACCCTAATATCAACATATCCATAAATCAACCTTGCGCTAACCACTTAAAGCGTATAAAACAACTATAACTAATAAAGATAGAATCTTTACCACATATATCCACCAAAAGCTATAAAAACCACAAAAAGCAAGCATTTTTAACAAAATTTAAAGCATAAATTACACATGACAAAAATATAAAATATATTATAAAAAAAATATTGTCCCTATCAATATATACCCATAAATCAATCTTGAACTAACTTCATAAAATATATAAAGCAATTATATATTTATAACCTATAAAGATAGAATCTTAACTACATATATCCACCAAAAACTATATAAAAACACAAAAAGTAAGTTTTTTTAACAAAATCTATAACATAAATTACATGAAAAAAGATATAAAAAATTCTAACCCTATCAATATACCCATAAATCTACCCTGAACTAACTTCATAAAACATTAAAAGAATTATTATAACCTATAAAGATAGAATCTTTACCACATATATTCACCAAAAAATATATAAAAAACAAATCAACTAAATTTAAGACAAACATTACATTAATGTATATATATATATATAGGGAAATGTTCATTTGAATACTAAATTTTCTTTGGAAATCAAAGGACAAATCTAAACCAAACATTTCCCCTCATTTTTCTCTCTCCTCCATAAATCATTAGTTTCATCTAATTCATTCAAAATCTTTTATATCAAAAACCATACATCGATAAATTATAAAAATTATATGGACGTTCTTAAAATTCCGTCCTCTTTCATTTAGAGAGGTCATTTGATATACTTCCAATGACATTTTAATTTTCATTTTTTTTGGGGCTAAGGGCATCCAACCACCACCATCTCTTAGATCGCCGCCCATCAAATCTAAACCATTCCCAGATGCATCCGATTTTCAACCCTCTATAAATGCCTTAAGGTCTACGACCGGTAAGGGCAAAGCCCCCGGAACGGCGTAGCCCGTTCGATTAAGGGCTACGCCCGTACCATCTCCATCCGTTTTCAACACATAACCCATAGAATTGTTTTTTTTGTTTTTTTCGAAATTTTTTTTTTAGAATGGGTTTTTATTAAAATAAATAAAAATAAATAAAAATAAAATAAATAAATAAATAAAAATACATAAAAAAAAAAAAAGAGAGAAGGAGGGAAAATGTGTGGCTGAGTTTTTAACATTTTTTTAGGATTCACATGAACACAACCCATATATATATATATATAATATAAATATATATTTAAAAATAAAATAAAAAATAAAAAATACTGACCCTATCAATAGTACCCTCAGTAGCACCAGAACTTCGTTTTCTTAAAATCATATCCCAATTTTCAGGCAACCAAGGAGGCCTTGCTCTTTTGGCTGAAACTGAAGAATCATCAGTTAGAGTGTTTTTGTTGTTATTGTTGTTTTCTGCTGTTGCTGCTGATGGGGTTTCCTTATGATCTGGTGTTCCATTGGCTGGATTTGGATCGATAAAAGATCCAGAACCAAGAAGTGGGTCATCAGTAATATTGATTGGATCTTCAGATTCTGATGGGTTTTTGATCGGGGTTGTTGTTTGGTCGCCGTCGGCCGGAGGTGAGTTGGGGTTCGACATGGTACGACGGCCGAGGTGGATATTTTTTTTTTTTTGTGAAAGATCGGCCGAGGTGGATATAGTACGTATTTATATTTGGAAAATGATAAATCTGTATGCTGAATTGCTGATTTATAATCTAACTAGCTACTTCTAAAACTATAACCTTACGACACGTTTCTAAAAACCGGTCTTTTAACCGGACCGGCTGTTGGGAGAAAACCAGTTCGTCCCAGTGATTTATTATTTTTATTTTTTTTTTAATAAAAATGTTATTAAATATGTTTCAATCTAACAAAAATAGTTAAGATATAATTAAATACAATAAAAAAATAATACTAAATAGTTATTATAATAAAAAAAAAAATGCTAAATGTAGCCCTTAGGGTTGCACTTTACGTGCATAAAAAAATTGTACTTTCCATATCAAAAGCTCACCCCTGAATTTTATGATAAGTGTGTAACTATTTAATGCACTTTATATACAGCACTTAGGGCTTTGTTTAGCAAAACCCTAAAAAAAATATATGTTTTAAATTTTACAAACAACCACTCTATTAATAATAGACCTACAATTTAGACCTAAAAATAACCTAAACATTTTATTAATTAACATGTGTCATGAACCTTTTCTCTCTCCTCATATTACCTTTGATTTTGCCACATGTTTTCATCTTATTATTAGGTCCATAGTTTAACCTTATTAATTATTTCTTTTAATATATATATATATATATATAGGAAGAGTTAACGTGAGAACCAAAACAAGAATGAGAACCCCTATTTTCCCTCCTTCTTTCCACCTTTTTGGTATGGTTTTTATTTATTTTTATATTTATTTTTTGATTTTTAAAATTTTTTTTTTTAATAAAAACCCATTCCCAAAAAAAAAAAAAAATCAATTTTTTTTCCTATGGGTTATGTGTTGAAAACGGATGGAGACGGTACGGGCGTAGCCCTTAATCGTTCGGGGGGGCTTCGCTTTTATCGGTCGTAGACCTCAAGGAATTTATAAAAAGGGTTGGGGCTGAACGCATTTGTGAATGGTTTGGATTTGATG
>JAOXNX010000028.1:22450310-22463506 GCA_028566075.1 Solidago caesia
ATTTAACAGATTTACGATTTCAGGGATGAAAAATTAACAAAGTTAACGGCGGGGACGAAAGTGCGTTTTTCGCAAAACCACAGGGACGAAAAAGGTACTTAACCCTTTTTTTTTTTTTACAGAAACTAAATTTTGTTTTGATTTAATATGCCAACTGCCAATATGAGTTGTAAATTTGTAATATATCTATAATACCCATAGTGTCGACACGTGATTTTTGACTCGACTCGAAAATTTGAATTTTTGACTCATGACGCAAAACGTGACTTGACTTGTAAGAGTTGAGACATTTTTATATATTACATAATATAGTAAAATTATATATATGTGACATATTTAGAAACGAAATATAAATTGATTATCTTAATACATTTACCAAAATATTACATATTTGATAGTTTTGAGTCATAAACTTACATTTTATCTCCAAATTTGCACTAAAAGAATCAAAAATACATATATAACGCACAAAATGATGCAACCATAAAATCATAAATATAATATATAATAATATATAATATATAACCATCATAAGTATAAACTACAACAATCATTGGTTCATTGTTCTTCTCCTGACTCGTAAGAGTCGGGAGCAAATAAGAGTCACCTAGAGAGTCACCTCACTTTTGGCGTAACTCAACTCGACTCGTGACTCGTAAGAGTCTAACAACTATGCATATATGCACAACTGCAAACGCACACGAATATAGACTCACACATACATCTCTAGTTATTATAGAACAATCAGGAGATAAAAAGTAGAAAACTTGACTAAGGGGCCAAACTGAAAAAGGGAAGAAAAAAGTTTGTTCACTAGACGCACATACGACTCAAAAACTAGTTTGTATAATTTTTGATCTAATTCTCTATTTCTATTTCTTTTTCTTACTCGAAATCCCTTATCCA
The DNA here is from genome assembly GCA_028566075.1 of Solidago caesia. Taxonomy (NCBI): domain Eukaryota; kingdom Viridiplantae; phylum Streptophyta; class Magnoliopsida; order Asterales; family Asteraceae; genus Solidago; species Solidago caesia. Next base: position 22,451,217 of record JAOXNX010000028.1, read on the forward strand.
TTTCATACCCTATAGTCACACCAAGAAGTTGGATTTTTTCCCAGACCATAGATATCCATTGCATTCAATCAAATACTCATACTAAAAAGAAATATCATGACATTTCCAGATTAACAACAGAGTGAATAACATTTACAACCATGCCACTTGCCATTAACATGTTAACCAACCATTATCTTGTCAGCAATACCAAAGAAATGTTCTCATAAGCAAAAAAAAAAACACGAAAATAACGATGGTAGCTGACAACAAAGCAAAACGATAACCATCATATCATTTACTTCCAACCTACCATCTATTTTTTCACATAATTGACAACTACATATATTTATATATATATTTGGCATTATCAATATGTAAGATCAAATAGAATAATTATAGATGCTATTGGCTAGAGTTAAAATAACTCCAAAGTCAAAAGGTATGTGTGTAAGTAATAATCCCTTTTTTCAATGAGCAAAAAAATATCCACATTTCACCTATATGATCAAAGCAACAATTTTTTACTTTCAAAATCCACATATACTGCACTACTCATTTCTAGCAGTCATCACATTGGATTCTATAGAGCCATAATAAAACATTTAAATTTCAAAATAAAAGTTAAACCTATGGTTAAGTTCTTGGAAATCTATATATATATCCAACTTTCAAATATTGCTATTCGGTGGTACTTTTGACGTGACACTTACCACTTGTCCACTCATAAGCAAAAGTACTACATACAATAGGAATATTTGATTTGATATATGCTATCGACTTTCCAGGACATACAACAACAACAATACCCAATCCCGGGACATAGAACAAGTAAATTCAATTAAAAAAAAAAAGTTTTAATAATAATTACAAGATATCATCATCATCATCATCATACAGTACAACAATATATAATTATATATATATAAACATATACAAAAGTTAAATTTAAAAGAAACTTTGACCAAGGAAAAAAAAAAGTAAAAGTTGTAACGGTAGAGTGTTGTTGACGCTGCTGCAGTTCAGCAAAAGCATGTAACAAATCATGTTTTAATAGCCGATTAAGCTTAGAATTAAAGACTTGATCAAGTTTAGATGGATTTCTTGAGGCTAATTTGAGTGATTGAACGGCCTGGATTGCTTCTGATGATATAATCTCATCGGTGGCATTGTTTCTTTTTGTGCGTAATGGCTTTCTTAATCCACATGTAATTATAGTTGTTGATTTATTATTATTATTATGTGTTAATAATTGGATTATTTTATGAGAAAGTGGGAAAGTTGTTTGAATTCCCAAAGTGTTCATGTTTTAGGGTTGTTTAGATTAGAGCACCTGGGGATTTTGATGACAGAAACAAATATATACAAAGGGTTGATTTTGTGAATATCAAAGCTTTAGAGGACTATTAACATGTAAAGTTACTTTCTGACTTTTTTTATTTTATTTTATTTTTTTTAAATTTTTTAACATGTTTTGAAATTTTATGTTATAAATTCACATCTGATTTACTAGTGCTCCTTACGTTTCAAAAATAAGTTTCTTGTTTCGAAAAAACACAAAGTTATAGTAGATGTAAAATTCTTTTATTGTGTAATGTCAAGATGACAATATTACTCTTTTTACGCACACAATGATTGTATGAAAAAAATTATCAAATGGTAAAAAGGTAAAGTTAATGCATTATTTTTGCAGATAAGCATTTATTTTGAGACATACCAAAATAAAATAAAAAAACAACCACTTATTTTTGAGACGAGAGAGTATCATTATTTTTTATTTTTTTTTAGTTTAGTCGATAAAAAAAAACATCTTATAACGTTTCTAGGTTTTAAAACTCATATTTTGTGTTAACTATCACACATGAAACATGATATTGCCTTACAACTTTCAATAATTGCCCAGAAACAAGAAGATAAAAACAAAGTTAGCCAAATTGATTTATTTTTTTTTTGCCCTACATCATATAATATTATTGTTTTGAACTCAGGATTTAAAATTAAAATCGCATGAGATATCACCTTACGAATTTCAACCTAGAAAAAATGAAGTTGCAAAAACCATTTTCTTTTCTAGGTAATTTGTACATCATCTAGCATTTTGGTTTTTAAAATTCACATAATATTGAAATCACATGTGACATTATCTTTTTTAAAAAAAGGTGGTTAAAAATATGTAACGTGATCTCTCTAATGAAATAGGAGAACACTTTGGTTGTTGGGCATTGTAATTCATTTTATCTAACGACTATATAACGGTTTGTGTGGTAATTTATTTTATAATTTTTCTGACCATTTGCTTATAAATAAATAAAAATAGTCACCATAAAAACATTTTCCAAACTAGTATGAAATTAAACAACTGACTATTCCTATCTTCCTCGTACCTATACATGTAACAACAGTATTAACATTCATTATACATTTGATTATTCAAATTCCAACTAAGCTTAAGCTTCCCCACTCCTTGATGCCAAAAAATTTTAATTCTTCAAACAGGAAGCACATACATGAGAATAACCATTTTATTGAAATTTAGCAGAAAACGAACACGGGTGTACCCACCCTACCTCGGACTCATACGTGTCATTCGACTTTTCCAAGGACATGCCCCCAGTAATGTGCTAAGAACCTCCCATTAAGAAACAATTGCTACTTCCCGAGCTTCCCATAGCAAAAGTAGCATCACGAACTAGAAATTTCACAGTACGGGTGCCAAGAAAATCCAAAATCTCAAGACACTCATTCCAATCGGATTCACACACCAACAACACCCATTCCTCTTCATCGTCCCTGTACTTGAGCTGGAATGTCCCTGTTTGTATCTTAAATCTTTTTGCAACTTCTTCATAAAGCTGGAACCAACCGGAAGAAGGCTCAAACTTAAACCTGACCGTATCTTCTTTATATGTCGCTTTTACAGTAATTTTGGATCCTTCATCCCCAAATAACGTTTCTGTTTTTGGCACCGAAGCTTGGAGAGCTAGATGAACTTCCATTCATCATAGAGCCATTTGATGATTCTGTCATGCCGGAAGAAGAAGACTGGTTATGATCATTATCATGATCATCAACGGCATCATTTTCATTCATTGTTGTATCCATGTCATCACCAGCAGCCAAGGAACTCGAGCTATGAGACAAAAAACGGTGGTTTGACATTTCTACTTTCATTTGAGCATCAGTTGGACTCCATTTACACGTCCAAGGAATGTCTACCGCAGCCATTTTTAAAGTATCACTGCAATATTCAACCACGGAAGTTGTAATCGGGAGGCTATTAGATGATCTTGGTTTGTCCATCCCCATATAACATTCATCCTCTAGTTTTACAGTAGGATTTTCGGCATTAAAACATGATGACGGCAGAGAATGCGGTGATGCAACTTCAGGGCTATTATTTGAAAGCATTGAGCTTTTTTGTGCATCAGGATCTTGGGTTATAGCATTTGCTGCTACAAGACCACCTGTTGTCGGGTCAAACTTCAAACCTCCTTCTACACCTTGTACAGAGTCGAGAACTGTCTGTATCTTCATTAAAGAACGATTTACCTTGTTTATCTTCCGTGATGGCCATCTTGAGATACCATGTTGTCTGCATATCCTTTTTAGTGTAGTAGGACAAACTGCAAAAGAACAGATTTTCAACATATTATCTAATACATAATGTCTAAAATGGCATGTATAAATGAGGATCATCTTTGATATAAACTTTATATAACTGTATCTACTACATATTGGTGTCTAATGTAGCTATCACGTTACAATTATCTTTATAGAAGTGGAATTGTACCTCCAATGGCTTTGGCAGCATCCTTAAGGCTCCCAGAAAAGTATTGTTGTAGAACACTTAAGCTAACATTCTTCTCTGCAGTACTACGCTTTTTCTCAGATTGTCTCTTTGATCCACCAACCGTCTGCAAGGTAATAGGGATTGTTAGTAATCCTTACGCGGGCTAAAAACATAATGCCTGAAAAATATAGGTAATGTTGACTTTGACCCGTTAAATCACATACACTTCTACCAAGGGTCAAATACACTTGAATGGTTCGTCGGTCTAAAAATAAAACATCCCCCATTAAGCTATGTAAACATACATATCCACCCCAAACAGAGCCCAATTAATACATGTAAAACTAGGTTATTCCAGCTCTTCCATAAAAAGCTATTACTGGAACGACCCTTAAAGGAAAAATCAATTATTTAGGGACAAATGGTATTCTCTCGGCTTAAATTGTAAACGTAATCTATGTCAATTTAAGTACTTCAACTCATAGAGTTGTATTGCCTAATGGTAGCAGCCAATCTACATATTTCAGGTTCATCATTGTAACTATATCGTATTTTTATGCTACCTTTTTCCCAACTAAGGCACTCAGTTTAATAATTCAAGCATCTTACTTTTTCAAATTTATATTGATATGGCTGTTTTAGCTCTTTCATTTCAAACTGTTTCTCGTACAGTACAGTCAATGATTTTGATGTACTAATCATTTCTAAGTGTACAATAAAAGCGGCTGTCACCAAATCTTGAAGGGAAACAATAAGCCCTTTGACACTCATAGTGAAACATGAAACATTTATTGCAACAGAAATATTTTGGTCTCGTATATACTTATATTGAGATGTGATTCTGATGCCAAATTCCTCCGCATCCAGAAAGAAGCAAGAAAAATCAATCCCAGGAGGCTGATTAAGAGTTTAAGACCATTAAAAGACCTACTGATATTAACATGCTCTACAAACCTCCTCCTTGACCACAAAGACTGGCTTCCTAATGATACATGTCCTAAAAAACAATACAAAGATATGCATTATTTATATGAAGCCGACATAGCACAACCAATTAATAGTTGCACCAGCAATCAGCCAATCACAGCCTATACTCGTGTCATTTAGCTATCAGGATTAACGGTCGCTTCATAATACCTTTTAATACGCTTAAGAGTATCGTTAGATATCAATCTGGCTGACAGTCAAGTGAGAGATCTACTCAGCATAAGGTACTCAATCTACACCTGATCCATCCAAAAAAGAAGCTCAACAAGGTCCCTAATCTCATCCTGTTGAAGAGAAGAAACTTCACCTAGATGTGCATACTGTTGGTTCTTAATCATGTTCCTACTGGGTTAATTCAATTCTAATGGAAAACTTTGAGATATACCATATGCCTTCTATTGTCTCGTATGAAAAAATACCATACTCATAGGCACCCACACCAGCAACCGTAGATAATGATTAAACCTACCCAATCTTAGTTTATTTATTCTTTGTTAAAAATCTCTTACAGATCGAGTTGAACACTTAGACATTGACCTAGCTACTAAATATGTCAATGGAGCAAAACTACCACTACAGTGGCCACAAGCGATGAGCGATATTAGAGGACAGCAGACACCTTCATGGTAGCTGTGAAGCCCTGCACATGTCTCGGGTCAGATCCTATCAGTCAGGTATGACTATGTGACAGTGGCAGCTAGTCACATCTTTGTCTATCCAAGATCTTAAATGGCAGGGTGCTGCTACGGTTTGCTAGGGGGGTTAGGATTGTGCAGCTTTGAAACCATTATAAGTATGATTATCAAGGAGTGTACCATTGATCATAATGTAGGTACAGCATTTTGAGCCAATGGCTAAATTATGGAACTTGCAGATATTAGAAGAGACATGAATTACACGCTGATCCTATATCTTTATTAAGTCTATCTGTGGATCCTTCACACTTGAGATTCACGCTCAATAATTAGAATAATATTTTCAAGCCGTGCGACAAGGATTCAGAATGGAGTTAGCAAGTGACAGGAAAAGAAACACAAAATAAAACAATAAAGAAAATTAAAAAGAAAAGAGAAAAAGTAGCTAGATTGTAGAAGCAAGTGTGAAAATGGTAAGAGTTACCCAAACCTACAAGAGATTGGCAATGTTAATAACATATCAGGTAAGGAGTTTCAAACAATGCATCTTTCAGAGAATGACTGTAAAGCCCCAAAAAGAAAAAAGTTACAAAAAAAAAAAAAAAATGAATATGCCCAACGCCCAGTCTCTCAGCTTCAGATTAATTTTGATCTTGCTTTTTATGGTAAACAGAATCTAGCAAGTTATTAACACGAACAGCAATTATTATTTTTAGTATGCACCGTGCAAATTACAAGACTCATCAACCAAAAAGATTAAAGGTCAAGAACCATCAGCATGGGTAATAAAACTTTTGTGAAAATCAACCGGGTCCTGCAGTTGGTAGTCCTTGTAATAGGTTCAACTCTTATCCCTGCACCTCTCCCCGACCTTAGCAATTTTTTGGGGCTCATAATGGACATAATATTTATTTTAAATGCATGTTAATAAACTGCCCGAGTTACCCTAAACATCACGTCTAATACTTGGTGTGGTTTCTCTTTTGAAATTCCAAATTTTCATCCCACAGTAGGGGTGTGGCAAGAGCTCAAGCATGTTATATCTAGTTCAGTAATGAGAATAACAGGGCAAATAAGGACTGCAAACATATAAGAAACATACATGAACTGACATTGTGCAGTGCTAAGGAAGTATCACATCTAATCCTAACATTACCTGATCAGGTGGGCGTGGACCTATCCTAACATCAGTTGGGTCGGTTGCATTTACAGAAACCTGATCAGCAGGAGTTGAACCTCTTGCCATGTGTTTCTGCTCAGAGGAGCTCCTTGATAATTCCAATGGTAGCCTGCTTTCATCTAAACCTCTCTGGAGTTCAACATCTGATCCCCCTACGCCAGATAGTTCTGCATCAGAAACTGTCCTCAAACTCCTACAGATCCTCTGCATTGTACAGGATAAGTTGTTCAACAATAGTTGCTGCTCTGTAGAACCTTTCATGTTAACCGGAAGAAAGAATTCCAATATATAATCATCATCACCAGTATAGGTACTCCTCAACCTAATTGCCACAGCAGCATTTAGACCATATTTACGAGCATGTTGGACAAGTGGGTACTCATTTATATGGTACTCCTTTACATCAGGTAGAAAAAAAGGATGGTTTGACTGAAGTGCTTTTCCAGAAATACCCTGTCCTTCCTCAAGATGATGCTCACTACAAGCTTGCACAAAACCTTGCATATCTCGATCATTGACATAACAAGCATCAGCCTCGATACATAGTATATTTTTCTCAGCTGAATTGATATTACACCCTCCCACCCGTACATTTATTATTTCATCACAAACTCCTTCATTGTAACTACACGGTATCCATGTCAGAGCAACAGGCAATCTATGTGCATGGCATACAGCTCGAAGAACATCCGTTATTTCAGCTAAAGCGGCCATTTGATTTTTTGAAAGGCACTGCAAAATGATGATATAAGGCAAAAGAATTAAACCCTCTTATGATTTTAAAAAAAAAACATCTCTGCATAACAGAACAAGGGACCTCTTGACAATCAGCTTTTAAATGGGCAAGAAGTGACTATTTTCGTCCGGCTCGTTCACTAGAAAGAAGGGACCAGAAAGACAGGGGAGGAAATGCATACTGCTCCACACAAGCTCACCAGCATAAACTCAGGTAGGTATCTTTTCAGACCACACGTCCATGAAAAGTTGAGCATATTGAGGATCCCACAACTACTTGCATAATATTAGCCATAGGATAACTATTCTATAGTTATTTTAATATTTATATCTATAACTGCTTAGAATCAGAAAGCAGTGTGCCTATCTGTCCAATGAAATTTGAGGTGTATTGAATGAAGAGGCTCTAACCAGTAATAGAAGGAATAAGTAAATGAAGCCTGATAGCAACATGAGCAACTAAACTCAACATCACACCTAAGCTTCCATTTTCAATATCATTATTCATTATCTTGAAATATAAGAATGCCAGTCTAAGTTCAATTTTCTCATAACATAATCATATTGTATTTCTTCAACCATGGATAGCATTATTTTCTTTATATTACAAAACCATAACATCAGAGGCTAACACAGACCTGAACTTTATATTGATACTAACATTTCAATTGCCCACCAGAACTCAAAGTGAGGTTAAGCAGGAGTTTCATTAGAAGTGCTAGATCGAGCTAGTTGAAACAGCTTGATATCATATACACAAATGGAATCTACTTAACATTGTGACAAAATGTATTCAAACTATAAAATCTAGGCCTATTGATCACATACCTGCTTATGAAATCGGGGAGGTGCAGCACTTTTCAGGTTCACAGTCTGCAAGTATTAAAACAGAGGTTAACGTAAGAGATGATGATCGTAAGATAAATTTACAATCACAAGGATTCTCAAACTTTGCAGGAAACTAGAAATCAAAATCCAGTGTTACAAGTTTTGATACCAGGTTACAATAAAAAGCACAAAATTGACTGATTTCAAACTTGCCCATACCTTGATGCTTGTACCCAAACTTAGTAATATTTTTCTTTATTTATTTGTAAGCCAAGAAGAGCACCTCACATAAAGAAGAAAAAAATAACAAGCTTGTATACACGAAACAGCACTACATGGATACAGAACTATGGATAGGTTATATACTAGATTATTATTTATAAACACACAAATATGAAAGAGAAATGAGCAGTTCAGAGACACCTATTTGAGCAACCTTTTTATTATAGGAAATATAGATAACTCTAAAATATGAATGATCAGCAATTTGAACTCACTTAATTACTTTATATCAATGCTACCTTACTGACCTTTTGTATAACCAATATTAGACATCTTAACAAGATACTAAGATAGTAGTATAGTACCACTAGTTCTGATATCTTTAAGCTCATTGTTATTAAACAAGATATGGATTACAGTTTCACAAACAAAGAAAGTATCTAGATATACCTCAAGAGCACGGCAAACATGATCCATCTCTGCACTGAAATCATGCTTCTCTTTCATCGTGACAAGTTCAAGTACCGCACAACAAGATTTCTCGATGGAGTCATCTTCAAAAATAGGTAGAGCAATCGATCCACGAACTTCGTGGCTAAGCGCATGATCTATGCGCAAGTATTCAGCTTTGTTATAGTGGGCCACATTTGAAGTCCATTCTGGAACTTTTGAGGTGAAAACCCGACCTGGAAGCCCAGGAAAATGACCAGGTTTCATTTCAGCAGAAAACGTGAATCCTCTAGACACTTCACGATATCCAGATAACGCTTGGTCAAGCAAGTACGGCTGCTCACAAGTGCTTAGTATAATAGTATATATGTATCACCTTCCTTAATCGGAACCCAAACTTGAGCCAAAATGCCCGCTCCAGACGAATCTTTGAACAAAGACAACGCTTTCAACATCTTTTCAGCAAGTGACTGCATTGGTAACGACCTCTGCACCATAACATGCGCATTCCCTTGATTATGATCTCTTTCTTGACCCGAACCATTTTCATCATCAGCGGGCAAACCGAAGTCTCCAACTGCATTAACAGAAGTCTGCACGGTTTCCCTATCAATCGGAGCAAACCCATTCTTAACTTGCTCCGAAAAGTTGCCTAAATCATAAGAAGTATAACCAGCTGACAAAGCAAAAGAAGCCAACATCTGATCAGCTGCAGAAGGACTAGTACACCATCCAGCATAAGTATCAAAGTTCATAAGCTCAGAAAAACTATTAAACGGATCATCCATAGTCATCGAATTATCCATTGGACCTGAAGCCCACAAACCGTTGGACCTATCTTTCGACGGCGAATTGTATTCCATTTTCCTTAAACTTTCCAATCATCAAAAACCCAAATCCCCAATATGACAAAACTTAAAGCCCTATCATTTTGCATAAAAATAAAAACTCGATTAATATACTAAATAAATATAAAACAAAATCACATAAAAGTATAAACAACAACAATATCCCAAAGTTGAGTTTTGCTAAAATAATAATGATAATAAATAAAGAAGAAGAAGAAGAAGAAGTTGGAAGACTAACCTGAGATGGAATCATGAAGTAAGAGGGAGGTTGATATGAATAAATAGAATCTTGAAATAGATGATGTGATGATGAGGGCAGGGTGGTGGTGGTGGTGGTGGTAATGTTGTTTATTATTATTATTATACGTATACCATATATTATATAATTAAATTAAATTAAATAATTTGGCTGAAAAATACAAGAATGGCCTAATACACAGCCAATGAGTGAGAATATATAAATGGAAGGGAGTAAGGAACCCTAATTTTAATTTTAATCATAAAGAAAGGGTGCCGACCAAAGGAAGGAATTTGACAGTAAAAAGAAAGACCTCGGAACTATGCGAGCCGACCCAACAGACTACTACGTACAAGATTCAAGATTGATTGATTAGATTTGAAAGATAGCAAATGAATTGAGAATGAAAGAACAAAAAACATAAAAATTGGTAGACTAATTACTACTGAAAACAAAAATGATAGATGCCCAAAATAGAAAGTCAGACAGACGTCATCATCGTCAGTATAATATCCCTCAGTTTTTACCACGGTTAGATTAGATTAGATTAGATTAGATCCAACAAGGATTTTTGCTCTCAGACCGCCAAACTCATGTTTTGTTTTGGGACTCTACTCGTTCACTTCCTTACCTTTATGTTCAAAGTAATCAGGCTTAACGACTATTTTTATTCGGATGCAGTGGTTTAATGTAACATTCCGAATTTCGAGATATTAACAATTCAAAACTTCCTATTCATTCAATAATGATTCAGCCTACTGGCTAGGCTCCTGTGTAGCTCTGTTTGCTTAGTTTTTTTTGGCCTAGAGTAAGCCGACCAGGGAATTTTTGGTAACCCGACCAACCCCCTTTAGCAGCGACGTCGCTGCTAAAGGGGTGATACGAAAAGGCGCGGAACAGTGGCGCATTAAATGGGCGCTGAAATTCAAAAAAAAAAAAAATTCAAAATACCCTTTTAGCAGCGACGCCGCTGCTAAAGGGGTAGTACGATTCGACTGCTCCAGAGACACGTGGCATTGATTTGGGGGACCGTTTGACCAACCCTTTAGCAGCGACGTCACTACTAAAGGGGTCCTCTTTTTTTGTTTAAATCCGCCGATCACTTTCACTCTTTCACTCACCAATTCTTTATTTTTCTTTTCTTCTTTCTTCTTCACATGAACAAACACACAAAACAGGAAAAAAAAAAATCCGGCCACCATATTTTCCGGCGACCCTTTAGCAGCGACCTATTGGACCACATCCGTTAACTGGAGGTATAATTTTTTTCTTTTATTTCTGATCGATAAATATTTTTCTGTTTTTATTTAATTTTTTTAATATGATTTTTTAATATGTTTGAATAAAATAAGTATTTGGATTCCTGTTGAGCCGCCTTCAAAATCCCACTTTTTCTCTCTTTCCTTCTATTCGGTATGTATATTATCTATGTTTTATGTTGTTGTTATTATTATGTGAATATATGTATGTGTATATTTTTATATTTTAATTGATATTTGTATGTGATTATTGTTGTTATTATTGTTATGTGAATATATGTATGTGAATATGTATTTCTATTTATTGTTGTTATTATTGTTATGTTAATAGGATTTTTATGTTAATATATGTATTTAAAAAATAACATTAGTTTTTATAAAAATGTTGTTTATTTTTTCTCAAAATTGTAAAAAAAAAATGTATATTGTTGTTATTGTTATGTTTTAACAAACGTATTTGTATATGTTGACTTATGTTAGTATTGATATTTGTATGTTAATATGTTATTATTGATATTTGTATAGAAAATATAATTATTGATATAGTATAAAAGTTTATATAAAAAATTTATATAAAAACTTTTTAAAAGTTTATATAAGAAGTTTATAAAAAAGTGTACAAATAATATACAAAAATCATATATTATATTTAAATATAAAAGTTTAAATATAAAAAAGTTATGTTTATAAAAAGTTTATAAAAAAGTTTAGTTTATAAAAAAGTTTATATAAAAAGTTTAGTTTATAAAAATTTTATAAAAAAGTTTATATAAAAAGTTTATTTTATATAAAAAGTTTATAAAATGGGAATTTTTCCAAAAGTATATATAATAATATGTATGCAAGTTTATATAAAAAGTTTATAAAAATCTATAAAAAAGTTTACAAAAAACGTTTATAAAAAGTGTTATATAAAAAATGTAAAAAAAGTTTGTAAAAAGAGTTTTTAAAATGAAGTATAAAAATGTTTTATAAAGTACGTATAAAATGAATACATAAAAAGCATATATAAAAGTATGTATAAAAATGTGTATAAAAATATATTAAAAAGTATAGTATGTATATATAAAAAGCATATATTAAAGTATGTATCAAAAAGCGTATAAAAATATATATATATATATATATATATATATAAG
>JAOXNX010000028.1:22489566-22500712 GCA_028566075.1 Solidago caesia
GGGGAAATCAAGTATGCAGCGGGGCTGCATACTTGATTATACAGCGGCTCTCACATAAGGTTAAATGAATGGTTGATGACAAAAATGTCCCCCTAAATTTCATGGTAAAAAACCCCCCAACATCATGCAGTCCGCTGCATCGATGATAACCCCATATATATATATTTGTTGTTTGGATTTAGATAAACACTGGTAGTGTGGTGCTACTTGCATCTTCTCCTTCATATATCCTTTAGTCAACATAAGGGTTTGTACCAACATTAATGGGTAGGTCCAAGTACAATGTGATATGGGGTTGTATTGTATCTTTTCATTTTCGTTGTTAATATATAAGGTAATGCATGTGGGTTGCTTCTAAGGAGTATTATTTTTTTATGTAGGTATTATTGAATAGGTTAGGTTTAGTTATTATTATTTATTAGCATTATTTGTTATTATTATTTATTAGTATTATTTGAGAGGGTTCCCTACTTCACTTTGGTTTAGTGTGTATCTAAAGGGAACTTTGGTCTATGGGTTTGTGAATCAAGCACTAAAAAGAGTCTAAAATAATGACAAAATCATACTATTATGAATGAGTGTTTGAGAATTGAGACTGATATATGATGGATTCCTTAATATATTGAAATCACTCAAACCTTTATTTGAGGGTGGTTCTATATATATATTTTTTTATTGCAATATCATTTGGAAGTGACAAACTTCTAAGAAAGTTTGTATAGTAAGAAGTATAATGGTTTCTCAATGCAATATCCTATAAGAGACTAGTGTAAGATTGTATAATGAAACTTGAAGAGCTTAAAACCTATGAGAAATCTTATCTTTACTCCCTTATAAAACAAACTACCCATCCTCCCTTTTTAAACTTTCTATCTTTGAAATACCTAAAATGCCCTTACTAATATAACTAACACTATCCATGATTCTATTGAATACCCAATATAACCTTAATGAAATTAATATACAACATCTACCCTTCAATTTCTAAAATAACTACACTACCATTTTACATTAATAACCACACCACCACCATCGCCACCGCCGCCTCCACTACACTGCCGCCGCTACCGTCATTGCCGCTGCATCGCGCGGGCATGCGTCTAGTATGTATACATACAAACAGATATGTATATGTTTAGTGTGTAGTTGTGTACATACTAACATACACAGCCTCTTCAATAACACATTCGGTGTTTGAAATATAAGTAAGTTTAGATGCAAATTCTTATAACTCTACATTGAGAACAGCAATTATATATGTATCAATTTCAACAAAAAATGAAATTTTATAAATATGCAAGTTTGGATTGTCTCAGATGTTCATTGGAGGCATGAATGATGCAACAAGCCGGCAAGTATTTTATGAATGAAAATGCTAAATACAGGCTTAATGGCTGTAGTTGACATGCATAAAAAAATTATACTTTTTATATCAAAAATCCACCCCTGAATTTTATGATAAATGTATAACTATTTTATGCACCTTAACTTAAGGTTGTATTTAGCAAAACCGTTTTATGAAACATATAAATCTTTTTATTCAAACGTTGATGTTAGATATGTTATTTACACTTTTTAACGTTGGGATCGCGTCACACACATTCGTATTTAGATTGACATAACAAAGATTTTGAGAATTAATTAGAGGATTTGGTAGTTTAATTTCGTATCATTTACAAGTTAAAAATGAGACTTATAAAAAATATTGATTGATTGGCCAACTTAACCCAATCTTGTTAATATAACGGCATGGGCAGAGCCGCATTGGGATAATAAATGGGTATTTTTGAAATTTTGACCCCATAAAATAATACAACAAGAGTGCAATATCAATATGTATACATTACTTGTAGAAAATTTTGATTTTAGTCTAGATTCGCCTTTTCCCAGGCAAGGTATCATACCAAAAATACTTGTTTTTGGGTTTAAAAAAGAGCTAACACGGAGACAAAATAACAGGGATGTGATGCGTCTATTCTACTAGATGGACCAAATGCAGAGAAGACATCACCAATAACCCGAGGACTAGGAGGATTCGTGCTTATTGACAAAATCAAGGAAGTCTTGGAAGCACGATGCCCAAGAGCGGTCTCATGTGCAGACATTCTCAACCTTGCAGCCCGTGATGCCGTTTATTTCGTAAGCTCTTTTAAACTAACTACTCGTATGATATATTTCCTTACATAATTCTATAAAAGTTGCAAATTACTTCTAATTTTGAAATAAGTTAATTTGATGTCACAAGTTTACTCTATGTTAAATTTTTACAGTCGGGTGGACCATCTTATCCGGTGTTTTTGGGAAGAAGGGACGGCCTAGAATCAAATGCAGCATTGATAGACCTTCCCCCGCCTTCCATCTCTTGGGAATCATCTTTGGCATACTTCAAATCTAAAGGTTTAGATGTGCAAGACATGGCTACCCTCTTAGGTAAGCATCCATACGCATGTCCTGTAGAGGGGGCAATTTCTATCCAATTACTTGTTAATTGGTCAATCAAATGACCCCTTTGCAAACCTCCCTATTTGCCACATCAAATGTTTTCATTGAGAATCTATTTCCCTGAATCGAACAAGTGATATTTTTGTCGGGTAATGCTCTCTAGTCATATTATCTATAACACTTTCTTACCTTGACATGTTGCGCTATTTCAGGAGCACACACAATGGGCAGACTTCGATGCAGTAACATCCTTGACCGCCTTTACAATTTCAACAATACTGGAAAACCCGACCCCAGTATGGAAGCATCAACACTGAGTTACTTGCGAAACGAATGCCCACCAAAAGTGAGGCTGGGACAACCCAATCCCCTCATAAACTTAAACCCCAGCAACCCCACTCATAGTTTCACCAACTCCTACTACTCGAGAGTGTTAGCCAATAAAGCTGTTCTAGGAGTTGACCAACAGCTACGCTATGGTGGAGACACCTATGAGCTAACTGAAGAATTTGCTGCAGGGCTTGAAGATTTCAAAGGGGAGTTTGCATATTCAATGAGTCGGATGGGAGGGCTCAAGGTTCTCACAGGAACCAAGGGTCAGATTCGACTCAACTGCCGTATGGTGAACAAGTAGATTCAACACTTTATATTCTTCAAGAGCTAATGTGGTCATTTTATTATTAATAAAAAGTAGAATTATATTCATCAAAAGAATCAAATTCTATTCCTCTGTTGAAAAGTAAGAAGTGTAATGAGTTCCTTAATTCTAAGTTTACAAGCTTTGTATGTGACCTAAGCAAGAAACCTTCTATAATTGCCTCAAACTCTAAGTTTACCCCCATCCCCGCCACCTTCAAATAAAAGTAAAAGAGAAAATATGGCACAACAAACTAAGAGCTTGTGTTCTCCTGACCTGCAACATGTACCATGATCAGCTTCTGTCAAGACAACGTTTCATAGCTCCAACTCACAATCCTGAAAACAAACAAAACAGTCTAAAAGATCCTTCATATTTACGTTATATACAAACTGTATATAGTGCTACACGCACAAAACTGTATACATGAGTCCGCTATCAGCTTATTTGACATCAGATGCTCAAACATCTGGTATTCTCAGCCCATATACTTATATAGGCTTATATTTGATCACTAACTGGTCAAAGGACCGAGCTAAATCATTTGAGTAAAAAGGAAATGGGTGAAAGGAGGTAAACGGGTTGAAAATCATCCACAATGTAACCAAACTAAATCGCTCCAGTAGAAATGATTCGAGTATCTTTGTAGTAAAATAGTTTTAGGGATCATATTTAGCACATTATATATATTAATAAATTCAAAAAATGGATAAAAAAAATGTGTGAAAGTCGCCGAACCCATTATAACCCAAACTCAGAAAATTACCTGTTTTGACATATACAGTTAGTTAGCTTGACAAGTATAGAAAGCAGGAATGACATTTTCTATGCATGTGTCATGGATACTTCTCATATATGTCATATTAGTCTCAATTTACAAATAACATAGGGTACCTTGACTAAAAAACTAATTAAAAAAAGATCTGCAATACAACCACCATCACTTTTACGCAACTGACATTTTGGAATGCGATTCGACAGTCATCTTAATGTTTTCTTCAGGTCTGAAACTAAAAATGATTTCAACTAGAACCAAGATTTTTTCTCCAGGTAAATGAAAATCTTGAATAAAGAACTCCCAGAGAACATCAGAAGATTGAACTTTATGCACAATAGATCTGTAAGTACCTGACAGAAGTTTGAGCATATTTCAAACGTATTTGATGACTGTTCAATGGCATAATCCACTCCTCCAATATAAAGAAAAGCTATATTCTGTTGCTATGAGACTCAAACAAGAATTCGAAGATGAATGGCATCTAGAAAACCTCAGCACGGATGGAGTTCTGATCACAAACTTGAAGCATAACTAACTAGTCGTCGTAAGCAGCAGCGGGGCTTCGATTCTTGATCAGCTAAATTATATAAATGTAAAGTCAGACAGAGGATGTATATTTCTAAAACACGGATGGTGATGCTCCAAAAGTAAAAGCTTTTAAACATAAATTAAGTACTTGAAAGTTGAAAGTAATTGAAAATCTAGCATGATAATAACTGCAATTTGACCAACAGGGACTCGGTCCCATTGGTATTCGAGTTGATCCATCAACCAATAGGTTGTGGGTTTTAGTACCATGGTGGACAAAGCGTAAATATGTGTGGATGTGTGTGATATTTTCCTTTCAAAAAAATAACTGCAATTTGAACCAGAAATAAAATAAACATAAAAGATAATCAATAAAGATGAATTTTATAATATGCTTTAACCTTGTAGAAGTATTTCTTTCGAAGTTTAATGGCTGTACGTATGCATCTTTTAACCCTAATCTTCAGCAAATTATCGTTGAATATCTGCATGATAAGTGAACCGCAATCAGATGAGTGGCATATATCATGTGTATGCACACAAAATATAAAAGAAAGAAGCTACACGAACACATGATTATCACGCATGGAAACTGAAACTAAATATAAATCGCCTGCTTTTATCAGATTTGAGGAGAAAAAAGCAAATTAAATTCAATAAATAAACCATGATTGAAAAGTAAGCTGTAATCCACTTGCCTTTATTAAATCATCGATTGAACTTGTCTCTCTCATGATCTTGTGGCGGTTCAGAATAAGAATTGCCGCCACACAGAATATGGGCAATTCATCATCACCATTTCTAGTAGATGATATTATCGTACATATCTGAAAACGATCATTTTTTGACCACAAGCTCTTTGTCAATCCACAAAAGGGATGGTTTGGTGTAGATTTTATTCCATTGTTTACAGAATTTGAGCGCTCCAGATTTCCACTTTTCGCTTCTGAGCCACCCTTTGAACCACCATTTTCATTCTCAATTATTTCCTCTTTTTTGGCTGTAGTTGATTCCCTTGGGATCTGTAGGACCAGAAGTTCAGGACAGCTGTTATCCAGATTGAAAGCCAAGGATTCATCAAAATCAGCAGCCCACATCATCTGCTAACAACGGTGAGATTAATAAATTTTTAAACACTCATCACATGCATGTAATGGACGATCATTGACATTTTTGAAATTTCATAAATCTGGACTCTAAACATGCTTGATTAGGCTTTGTATTTGTAAACTTCCAGATTGGATAAGAACAAAGTTGAAACCTAAACCTTAGGAGGTTGACCCCACCCCATTAAATCAGTTTAGGTACACATATCTGCTTAGATGCATTTTGAACTAACTAGGGCACTTAGCATCCATGTAGGTCTCTTACACTCCTTTGGGGATTATGGTCTGTACTTAGGA
Organism: Solidago caesia; assembly: GCA_028566075.1. Lineage (NCBI taxonomy): Eukaryota > Viridiplantae > Streptophyta > Magnoliopsida > Asterales > Asteraceae > Solidago > Solidago caesia. The sequence continues at coordinate 22,495,355 of JAOXNX010000028.1, forward strand.
CCCTTTAGGTCATTTTAGATTGTAGTATCCAATTATCCAGGCATTCATTGAATCAAAACCCACAACATAGCCACATGTGGTTTCAACCAAAACAGTCGATAAAATATATATTCTCTAGTCAAACATATCAACCAAGAAGAATGCCTACCTCCCACATGCAAAGCACTTCACTGAAAGATAACTCCCGGCGGAAGAGTACCAAAAGCATCCGGAAAGCAAAATGAAGGCTTTCAGCACCTATTTGTGACAGGTGAGTAAACATTTCCCTGTCTACATGTTCTAAGATATGCCAAAGTGCCTCCAGTTGCTTCATTACACCCGTTGTTCCCTCCATCTTGAAATTTTCTCGCTGGATATGCAGGGAAAATTATATTATAAGTATTAATGAGCAGGGCATACACATACTCAAACAAAATAAATTAAATGTCAAGTTTAGAAGTACCATTCTCCTTAAAAGCATCTCAAAGCACCAAAAAGCATCGGCATTATCCTCAAAGAGCACAATAAAAGGAGATAACAAATCACTCATACCTGAAATTAGAGTTGCATTAGCTTCATAATGAAGCAACTTGTATAATGAGTATGTACCTATATGCATAAATTAATAAAAGAAAATTCATAATGAGAGGCAAAAACTACAACCTTGACAATATCCTGTTGCAGGATCAATCCAGGCATAAACAGCAAGAATATCTGACATACGAGCTAAATTTTTTGTATCCTCGTAAAATTCCAGATGACTATCTGTTCTAACAACATCAACGACTGGGAAAAGAAAAAAGAAGAAAAATAACTACCTTATAAAATAGAGAAACTAGAGCTGACAAATTTGGTCCATTTACTTGTGAAAGGGTTGATTTGGGTTATGTTTAATCTTAAACAGGTCAAATGGGTAACAAAAACATAGCTCAAACAGAAACAGGTTGAACGGGTCAAAGTTGCCTAAATTCTACTCATTATTAAGGCATTAAACCTCATAATCAATTTACTTAAAATTTAGATAACAGAGTATCATGTTTGAAACACCAATAATATATAGAAACTCTTAAAAGTGTTCCAGTCACCCCGGCCCGATCTTTTGCCACCTCTAAAACATCAATTCGTGAATTATTAATGACATAGTAAAACCTACCTATTTGGTGCAGAGTCCAAAGCCAATCAGACACTCTGTCCTGACTCCTTGTTCTTACATGGGACGCCACCGGGTTCACGCTAGGGATTTCAGGCACATCTGTCTTTTTTTGGATGCCAGCCTTTTCTATTTCATAGTCCAAATGGCTAGATCTAGGCTCTTCAGCTCTGGAGTTGTTAGTACATGTAGAATTGTTAGATGTCGAAACATCCATTACTAGATCTACGTTGTTATTAATTTGAAAGTCATACACATGATCTTCAAATCTCAGCTTGCGCCTTGTAGAATGTCTTTCTTCGTGTGACTTACCTTCAATATTATCATCTACAGCACTCTTTTCAAATAAATTTGTAACTGGTAAAGGAGGAAAATCATAAAAACTTGAAGTTCTGTATTGTGATCCATCCCCTTCACTTCTTGACTTTGGATGACTATCATTATATGGACTAGAAGGAATGGAACATGAATCATCATAGGCCGCACAATCGGTGCTTTCTCTTGGATGTGCACATGAGGTTTCTATACAGATATCAGAGCAAGAGGAGAAAGATTCTAATCTTTCAGAAACGTCATTAGAAGTTCGTTCATGTTTCCCTTCAGATTTCCGTCTCTCATCTTCTTTGGCCATTGTCCTCATATCCATGACTTTTGACCCCACAACGTAGGCCAGGGAACCGGTACCTATGCTGGAATGCATTGATTGACATTGCTTAATAAGGTCATCATAGCGTTCCCTGCATGTGAAGTTTTACCAAACAGTTATTATATAAGTTATATAGAATGCGTTCATAAAAATTCTATTACGTGCAAGACCTTAGAAGTTTAAAATAAGCTACGGACATAAAATCATATAATAATATCCTTGTAAAAAATAAAAAACCGTGAAGAAATTTCAAAATAAAGTGCCAATCTCACTGAACAACTTTATAGAAGAGTAGTAACAAAAACACAAGTAACAGAGAATTTAAGTAGCTCCTGATGTGACTCCAACATCACAACACTGATCCCCAGTGCCAGAATAATTTAATCCAATTTTCACAAATATCTCGATCCTTATTTCTGATTACAAGGTTAGTTCATACAGATGTAGAATATACTATCCAAACTAAGGACACTATATCTGGTAATCGGTAGAAAAAAAACATATTGTGATGAAAAAAAGAACAAAATAAACACAGTTGTATCTACGATGAACACATACATAACCAGTTAATATGGAATACTCAAAAGTATATAGCAGTAAATGGAAAGAGCATGACCTCCTTGCAGTCCTTAACCTTCTCCTGTAATCTGCGGTACTGCTCAAACTATAACAGCCCAGAAGAAACTCCCACACTTCAGGTCTTATAGATGGATCTACCCCCTACTAGGAAAATAGAAAAACATTAGGACTTAAAATGATCAGATTGCCTGTCTGGTCATCAAAAGAACAGAAACGATAGAACATTTAACTTTGACACAAAAATAGCCATATTTGAATTTATTCCTGTTATAGGATATATATATATATATATACGGATCTAATCCCCGTAGAATCCTTGAGGGCTTCCCAAGGGTTATATATATGTATGTATAGAGGGTAAACCGAGAGGGATTCCTATTCATGCTACCCGAGGAGAGTCAAGCCTTTGAATCTGACGTACGCGGCCTAACTGGTATTCCCGTGGCGGTTTCCGGACACTTCCCTAGCCATTCCAAGATGTTTACCCCGGAAGGTTCGAACCCGGTTCTCTTTTGAGACCTTCGGGACACCTTACTACTAGACCAGCTTGGAGACCGTTTAAGTGTGTAAGTATATGATATTCATATTCAAGTATGATATATTTCTTGTCATATTTAACAAAAAGAGGTTTTAACCATTGAGTTGCTTCATAAACATAATGCAAAACAAGCAGAAATATATTAAGGGTACATTTTAGAATGACAACCACCTGACTGTAGGAGAGATGCGGAATAACAGAAAAGACAACCGGAGAAATAAAAACCATACCCCCAACATAATCAATTTCAGTGCTTTCTGAAAACCAAAAACCTTTCCATCAGTGTCAAATGTTGTTTGCCACTTCTCTGGTTTAAGCATTTTATTTATCTGTGCAATTGACAGAAGAAAAGAGAGAGAGATCAGAAGCCCAGTCATGCATAGCAATATAACTACAATACAACCAGTAATAATATAATATATGATCAATGTTGAGTGTTATGTACTAGCAAAGTCTTTGATTTATATAACAAATATAGAACATGCCGATAGAACATACATATCTAAAAGGCCAACAAAACAAAAAAAGCGAAGATACTCTTTTCATGCCAATTATTTAATATCTTCTAACCCTCTAATCCCAAAACTCAATGTAAAAAACTATTGGAACTTCCTCCCTATAACTTAACGAATCCATCCATCATGTAAATCTCTCATTCATTCATATAAAGACATTAGATTAATCATAGTTGAAACGATATATGGTAAAAGACTCTCTTCTCTCTATATATTCCAATATCTATCCCTAACTGCCTTCTTTTAGAACCCTAAATCCAATCAATGGCTAAATTTGGTCACGATCATTTCAAAACCTCACATTTCAGCTGAGATTAAAAAGCACTCGACTACAAGATGCACGGTTCACAGGAATCGCTTTTTCTTTTACTAAAAATCGCAATTCACACAGAACATAGAAACTCAAAACTTCAACTTAATCCTCGTCTGCATATTTAGTCATCAAAAAAGAGGCACAAAAACTATACGCAATTGCAAAAGAGAATGTTTTGAGGCTTACAGTAGCAACAACCTTTATCGGTGACTGATGAAGACACGGCTCTCCAATATCCCGAACCATAGAACCAACACGATGTAAATTCACCGTACCACTCTTTCCACATATCCATTGCTTATGGTCTCCGTCAAACGACATCGTAAACCCCCCTCACAACTCAACTTCCCCACTTCAATATCTATATACCGAAAATCAAATCAAAAATCTTTTTAACATACAAAGAACACCACACCAACGGTAACACACCAAAAAAGTAACTAAACATACAAAATTATCAACAAAAGAAAACCAACCCCACATCAAAAAAAAACAATAAAGATCATAACTTTATACATAAATCACAACTTTTACATGAATCTTGGAAAAACCCTAATCTTGAAAACAAATCATTTGATGGGAAATGAATTGAAATTAAATAACATGATGATAGATATAGATAATTAGATATATATATATATATGTCTGTGTGTATATATACCTGAAGATAGATACAGATGAGTGTAAGTATAAAGATCTCTGGTGATGAGATAGAAGAAGCTCCGTCTCCATCAACTCAACAAACAAACAAAGACCGTTTCTTTCGTTTTCGCCTGGATTTTGTTTTTTCTTTTTTTTAATAACTACTTACTTATTAAGTTATTAGTGGGGTTTTTTTTTTTAACTGCACTTATTAGTGTGTTATTAATATATTTATTTACTTTAAATAAACGGTTAATGTAAGTTGTAACAATACTTGAATCAAACGTTTCCTTATTACTCCATATAGTTTATACTAGATTTTATTTGTGCATATATTTTTTGTTTATATATATAGTTAAGTTAAAATAACATAGTTAAAATATTTGAAATTGTTTTTTATGTTTTATAATATTTTAAACATGTATATATATCTTTTAGTTTTAAACTTTTCACTTTAGTTAAATACGATATTTAAGAGTTAAATAAAAATTATTTGTATCCATATTATATTCAATCTTAGTTTAATTTATACAAGTTAAATGCAATAAGTTATAGATATTACCTTCTTTATTAATAGAATGGCTTGTGAATAATATTTTTTTGTCTTATGTCTGGGATGGGCATGGGACCGTCCCGGTACCGATGGTACCGGTCCTGAAAATCTCGAAATCTTAGTACCGGTACCGGTCCCATATGAACCGGTACCGAACCGGGACGGGACCGGGATATCGGTACCAAATCCCGAATAGTCCCAAATTAATATTAGTAGACTAGATTAAATACTAAATACTCTATTTTCACAACAACTAGTACTAAAAGTAAAAAGTAAGTTTGCGTGCGTGCGTGTGTTGGTGGTAGAAAGTTACAGTTTGGAAATTAAAAGTTCGAAATCACTAATATCAACTTAAAGTTCGAAATCATATCAATGGTAACTCAATAAAATGGATTTATAATACTTACTACAAATATAAAAAAAAAATACAAAAACCAATTGTA
>JAOXNX010000028.1:22516503-22543963 GCA_028566075.1 Solidago caesia
GGGCCGGCCCTGGGTACCCGCGCAATGCGGTGGCGGCGGCGGTGTGGTAGTGGTGACGACTGGTGGTGGTGACAGCGACTGTTGGTGGTGGCGGCGGTGTCGAGTGGTGTAGGTAATTGATGTAAAGGATTTAGTGGAGATATTTTATAAGATAAGAGACTGATGGTGTAATTTAATCATTAAGAGTCGCATATCTCAAAATTGTAATTTTCAACATGAAGCTGTAATCATTATATAATAATATTGATGATTTTGGATTGTTTGATGTATTTTAAAAATATAATAGATTTGTTGTTTATAAAAAAAATATATACGAAAATCGGTTTAATTAATCACAGCCTAGCTATGCTTTGGCCAGTTTTCTGTTTTTATAAGGGGCCTACTATTTCCATCATATAAGATAAAACATCGTACAACTGTTTAATGCATACCGTACAACTGTTTAATGCGTAAAAAAAAGTGAAAATAGACAATAGAGTGGTGGAAATAGATGGACTCTTTTATAAATGTTGAATTCAATGTCTGGTTGCTAATTAAAATCAAATGGATCGGAGGCGCTGCTGCTAGCTTATTCCCCCTTTTTTTTTGTGAACAAAATCAACGTACCGCTAGCTTATTCTAATGAGAAAATTACTCGTATGACACTTGCTACACAATGAGGAAACACGTACTTAAAACCTAGCTAGATGACTACCCATGTTTTCTTTCTTTAAAATATATAGCGTTTAGCCACAAATAATAGATATATTGAGTACGTGACAATATATTCACAAAACTTTTGATCTTGAAAGTATCCCATAACTAAACCCACCCTATTTCATTTTATCCAAGTTCAATTCCAACTGGTTTATTCTTAAACGTTGAACGTGAGTGTGTACGTGATAATAATAATAAGGAAACTAATTTGGTTTGCTTTAATTGATTGAGTGAGATCGTTTTAGAGTGGGCCAAAATATGTACGCAGTTGTTTTGTACTCATTAAATTTTATTGTGATATGTGTTCGTTAGATTACGTATGTATATGCACAAATATATTATATATCACCAAAAACAATTATAATATTAGCCATGAAGAAAGATGTGGTCTACATAAATTATTTTCCATCGATCATATGGCCGGGATATAAATCTTTTTATTAAGCTTAATAAATCTTTATCTTTATATATATACTAGGTGATCCCCGTCCGTTGGACGGAACTATAAATAATAATTAAAAAAATCACAAATAAATAATATAAATCTTGTTTTTATTACAATATAGGCAAGAGAAGTCATATATGTATAATATAAGTTTAAGTTTTGGCAAGAGTTTTCTTTTTTTGGAGGTTTAATTAAGGGGGACTGTTCGTTGAAAGAGCTTTCTAACGTGAACCTGATTAAGACAACGTATGCTAAAACTTCTGACATTTGCGATAATTTACATCTTTAAAAAAAACACACACACAAACACACACAAGGGCTGACTTCAAAAGCTGCTAGTGCAACTTTACTTAATCACTAACTTCTAAATTTTTTTTATTTAATACATAATAAACATTTATACAAACAACAGTTATATTTTGTTTTGAATAACTATTTATTGAACTAATCAGTATGCTGATCAATGATCATTAAAGCTTATGTTCTAAATTCTTTTAATAGTATATATTATTCCTATAAATAAAAAAAGAAAGTATGCTTAATAACCATATGTTGATACAAAGTGCTCTCAATATATATTTGAAAACAGCAAGAATATCAACCAACATATCGTTTGCATTGGTTACACTCACTTCCTTTCTTCCCGCAGGTCACAAGTTCGAGTATTCGAGTCCTGCTTTTCGTTTGATTTTATTGATTTTTAAAACCATGATAGAATCCCATGTGACTGCTTATGTGGAACACTTGATGATTATGTGGATGCTGACGTGTCACTCGGATTAATACGGTGACGCCACATAGGAAAATGCTGACGTGGCAGACTCAGAGAGTGCCACGTGACTACATATAATCAAATTATTACTTTTGAATATTATGTGGCTTTATTAAAATCTGACTTTGAATGATTTTATATTGTTTAATTTTCTATACTTAATAAATGTTTGTACATATGTTTTTATTTATTATCTGTTTCTAAAAGAATAAAATTTTTACCAATGGGGTGAAACCCTAGTGGTACCGTCACTTTGTGACCACATGGGCCCACGTATGAAGGTTGCATGTCACAGGTTTGAAACTTGCCAAAGACAAGTAGAGAAACTATATCTTGTGATCCATGTGTGAAGATGGTGCTTTACCGAGCATGAGTTTTATATGGTGTGCATTCTGGGTATCAGGACTGTACATGAGACCAGGGGGTTCCACCCACTTACCCTTTCAAATAATAAAATTTTATATGTTAAAACAAAAGGAAATTTAAATGAATTCTTAGATTGTTAAAGATGAAGGTTAGAGCAAATAATATCCGACTTAAACTAAATATACTTATATGCATTGAAACTTTTCACATGGTTGAACTCACAATAAAGATCATCAAGAATACTATTACAATAAGGTATATGGTGTTCAATGTTTGTCATCATAAAATATAAGTTCTAATGAAAAACTCTCATTTTTTGGACGGATAATTTCAATATATAGCAACAATATAATAAAAAATGGAATAAACTTAATATAAATTTATGGAACTGAAGTTGAACAAAAGCATAAATTTATTATTAGAAGGCATGTATTAGATTTATATGATAAGGTATACGACAATATATATAGCATTCAGATGGACATAAAGACATAAATGAACATAAAGACATAAATGAACGTGTAGTTCATTGGCAACGTGCATAACCTTTTATACGGAAGTTATGAGTTCGAAACTCAGCGATGACATTATTTAGTATTTAGTTTTTGAGTATTTATTTGAGAGTTATGTAGATGTGGCTGCTGACTGGAATGACACGTAGGAAAATGATGTCGTGGTGAGTTAAGAAGAATGCCATGTGGCAGATGAGGTGTCAAGCTTTTAGCCCAAAGCGATACAAAGACGACAAGTAAGCAAAATGCTGACGTGACGAGCAAAGAGAGATGCCACATAAGCGCTGGGAGATAGAGATTTATATATATATAGAGATTAAAAAATATAGTCATAAATATTTATTAATTAATTATAAAACTGTATTTTATTAAAAGTATATTTATATTAGATGTATAAAAAATCATTGAACATTAATAACTAGATTTAGACCCGTGTCAAATACACAAGATGTTTACGACATTTTCAAGATAGAATTATATATGTAACTCAGAAACCTTGTAAATTCAAATGTAAAAATATATAAAAAAAACCCGATTAATTCAAATGGAGGAATGTAAGTATATTCAAATACTGGAACATTGAATTTTTAGTAATACTTTTTTATAGACGACATTTATTATGTAGTATTTATATATCTGCCATATTTATCGCATATCAATACCTTGAGACATTTTATCGATTTAACTCGAGAGATTGTAACGTATAATTGTCCGTGTGTGAAAACTAGACGTTGTACATACAAACCTACAGTCGATAAAGATTTGCCTTAGACTTTTGTTATTTGTCATTACGAAAAGTTAGTGAAAATGAATATGGGAAAAGGTTAAAATGTGGGGGGAAGATTAAAATGACTACAGAGGTGAATAAAGACCTTATTATTTTATTGAAGTAAATATAAACCTAAAATATAAATATAAGATAGAATGTTGACGTAGTCTTAGAATATATATTAAACCATAAACTATTATTTTATTATTTGTTGAATATAAAGGATATATATAAGATTTGAAATAAATAATAATATAATAGATTGATGATATAAACAAAATCCAATTTAAAGAAATAAAGAGATGTAATTGGTTAATAAGTTATTAGATTAATCTTCTTTTAATATATATATATAAAGATAGGAGTGAGTTATTCTGAGAACCCTTAAAAAAAAAATAACGCGATAACCATTCTCAGCCACATTTCTTCCCTTTCTTCCGTTCACTTACACATGTGTAAGTTACACGGTGACATTTTTGTAAATAGTGACTCCTTTTATTTACTCACACATGTGAAAGTAAATAAAAATTGTCAATGTTTACGAAAATGACACCACGACACTTACACATGTGTAAATGAACGGTAAAAAAAAAAAGAAACATGTGTGGCTGAAAATGGTTCTCGTTTTTTTTTTTTTTTTTTTTTAAGAATTCTTAAATAACCCTTCCTTTATAAAGATAATATACATTTTTTTTTAACGACAACAGTAAGTATATTATATATAAATAACGATCATTAGCAGAATACTAATGACCAAAAGTTATTAAAACTATGTATATTATATTTTCATTGTCTTTTGATAAAAAAATTAATCTAAAACAAGTCTTAAACATTAATGTAACCAAACATTTTTGAATAAAGGTGGCCTATTTATAAAGAAATGCTTACACATTGATACATGTAACAAAACATGAGTTAATTTAATTGGTGACCCATCAACCTCATGTGTTGGACCAGAGACGGTCTGACATGGGGTGGCCAGGGTACCGGTGCTCGAAAATATACCTTCTTCCTTTTTCCATACATTTGATCTTGCAACACACCCTAAAGTTTGGCCAATTGGTCAAAGTCTAATATATAGATGGAATTTGGCTCTCTCAGAGCTATAAGTTGTCTCACATTCGGAAGCTCTTTTAATCAAATACTACAAAAATCAAAATTAAAAACTGTTGGTTTGGTACTCCAAAGACCACGGAAGGGACCCGGCCATGAGGTGGCTAGACAAGTGGACAGTTGTTGTGGTATGCAATTGGACGACATTGGATGTTTTCTATCAAATGAGACGAATCACACGATTGTCATGAGACAACATGTAGAGCTACTATCTTAACATGTAGATGTTTTCCCAAATGGTTTTATTTGAACGCAAAAATATATTATTTATAAACCAACCTAGCAAGACTCTAGATTGAACAAAACAAGAGTACAAAGAATACAATGAAGACTAGAGATGTTTTCCCAAATAGTATATGTTCCTTAATTGGATTGGATCGGTTTGTTATATAAAAAGGATTAGCGGCACAACTTGTTGTTTGTTTGTCTTATATATCCATGTAAAAAAAAAAATATAAAAACATATATTAAAAATAAAGATGAAATCTTTTTCAGAATGAGTAACCAAAAAAATAGGTATCTTATGACTTGTTTCTATTGTCCTTTATAATGTTTACACATGTTATAAAAAATCGTTTTTAACTATCTATATATATTGGACGTGCATTTGATTCTTAGTCATTTGTTGTTGAGTATGGGTTGCTTCATTAATTTTATTATCATATATTGTATTCATTTCTTAATAAGCAAAAGTCGCTTCATAGTGGCTGGATTTTGTTGATCTTTCGATGCCTAGTTTATAAATTCTTTGAATTTGCTTCATAAGAAAAGAAAATTCTTGATTTACAATGGCAAGGTAATTAAAAGTCAAAAACATTAACACTATCCCATGATAGTCTACATTTTTACTTTTCAACCTTATTTTGTTGTTGCATATATCGAATGAAAAATTCAATTATGTTAAAGTTCCGTTATCCCGATGTTTCATATATGCATATAATCCACATGATATATATAGGTTTATTTACACAATGAGATAGATCCTCCAACACCATCCATTATATCGTAGTCCTTTCTACTACTTGATACCTATGACAATTGACAAAGACATCATATATATCACATTGTTTTGGTGTGCAACACGATATAGATTTATGACGACTCATGATTTAATAATGCCTACCATCTTCAAAAAATTAACATATATATCATACACATTATTAAATTATAAATTATGAATCTCATGAATCTACATATATAGGGTTGCACACAGAAACAAAGCAATACATACACAAATTGCATACATTCCAGACAAGTATCATTGCTTAAAATGTTGTATCATATGAATATACCCTCTTCGTCCCATTTTAAACGTCTTAGTTTGTCGTTTTGAGTATTTATCTTTTAATTTTGATCATAAATATTTTTGTTTATGTTATATAATATTTTATGAAAATTATATCAATGAAAAAAACATTTTATACTCAATCCATTCATATATTTTGCTTCGTCTTGTAACTAACTCAGCTACTTGTTCGGGGCTTAATGGCTCATTAATTGTTTTAACATAACAAACATAGAAGATCTTAATTTAGGAGCATAATATTCGTTGTTGGATCTTCTGGAGACCTTCTTCCATTCGCTTGAAGTTCGTGTTTGTTGTTTGGTTTGCTTAGACTTCGTTTAGTGTTAGGGCCTTAGGACTTGTATGAGATTGTATCAAAAACACCACAAAATGAAAATGAGTGGCACGACCTTTGTTGGTGGAGGTTTTTCTCATGTCTTGGTATCTATGTAATTGACATGAGTTTTTTCCATCCTTTTACAATCCTTGCAGTTAAAGTTTCCTGGGTAAAATCTAGATTTTGAAATGGTTGTAACTCTGAACTTTTAAAACTTTGTTCACTAGTATCTTACTAGTGATTCTAGTATCTTACTAGTGATTGTTTATATTAATATATTTTTTTTGATGTTAAAAAAATTATATATTTACCAAATGCTTTTAACCCATAATAACTTGCTAAAGATGAATAAAAGACAAGAAAGATAATTGATTTAGTGCAATTTCGTGCAAGAAGATTGGGTGTTGACAAAAAGTGATATACAGTCTTATGAAATCATAGTTGAGGTGGATATCAATTTCCCGAAACACCACTACTTGACCCATTTAATGAAAAAAATATTATAGTATATAGTATATATAGTATATAATTATAATAAGAAAGACACCAACGTGGGTCAATTTTCATATTCAACATATTTGTATTTTGTTGAAATATTGACTCATTGCCTTTTGACGACTTATATCTATCTTCAATTCCATTCCCCTCCTTACATAACTTAATTTCTAGATAGATGTATATCTCTATATATACCCACACATAATATATATACATGCATTTACTCTTCATATATATATATATATAGAACACATCATTTGAATTTTGGTGTTTTAATTACGTTACATACATAAAAAGGGAAATTATATATCATATCGGTTCAAGAAAAGCTATTGCTTCTGGGAATTGTTTTCAAAGTTGAACAAGTTATCATTTACATCATTGTATCGATGTCGACTGTTTAAAAGAGACCCAGATTTATATTAATTTTAAGTTCAATTCATACGTACGTTAATTGAGAAAGACTTGATATATATAGTTTCTTCTCCGGCCAACTTTTTTTACGTCTGCCGGAAAACTCTAACACTTTACAGGTGAGTTCTTTTCCTTTATTTATTTATTTATTTTGTTCAATTCGTTTTTCACAGGCACATGCACACTTACGTTAATAGGAAGAAAAATATTTTCTTGTTTTGTTAGATTAAATTTTGTATACTTACCTTTAAATAAATATTGTTCAATTTTGTTACTTAAAAACTTAATTGAGAATATTTGGAATTGGAATTTTATTGATTGCATTCAACGTAAAGCAAAAGTTTAATTTTGTCAAACTTGGGAGGTATGAATATGACTTTCTTACCTTTAAAAATGGCACCTTTATACATAACATACTATACATAGCCTTTAATTACTTTTAGCTTTCATAGTCTTTCATTTGGAATTTTGGATATGTATGTATATGTTATTAAAATTAAGATTTATAAACTTATAGTAAAATGTTTTATTTGCTTTTTAATGGATACAAAAAAATAATAATAATAAAAAAATAGTTGTAATTATGGATTTCAAAGGATGATTTGTAGGAGACAAGAGGTTTACTACAGTAGTTATCTAAAACTAACTCCAAGAATAAAATTTTGCATTAATATGAACAGTGTTTTTTTTTTTTTTTAAAATTTTCCACAGTAGTATTCGATAAGAATTATAGTATGTATCGATATTAGGTCACTTTTTTTTTTTTTACCAAAACAGTATCGTTTTGGTAACAAACATATTTTAAAGTTTTAATGATTTGGGAAGAACCAAAAAAATTAGAAAGTCTGAAAGAGACGTTATAATAAACCCTAAAAATAACATAACATTTACGTACGCACTATATATATATACACAAAATAAGTATCATTTTCAGTTATGTTTTAATTTGTTTAATTCAAGGATGGCTATGCGACGTACATATATATTTTGAACTGTCAAGTCTTAACAATAGTGATTATGTCTTAACATACTGTCAAGACAAAATCATCTAGAGTATTATAGTTTTTGACTAGCACGTACGAATTGAAAAGAACAAATATTAGGACCTTTGTGCTATATATATATATATATGCTCAATGGGGTACGTAGTAGGCGGCTGCGACCAAAGGCAGCTTCACCAAAATAAATATAGCTCTAAAACGAATTGAATATATATGGTCACGTACTAGATTAAAATATAAATACTTGTTAATTAATACTAAATAAATCTAATAACAAAACAATATTATAAAAGAATATTGTACGTGATGCAATAGGTTGTTATGATGGTATATATGGATTAAGAGCTTAATTAATTATTATGGGTTAGTTCCGGTCATATCTAGAATCTATTTTCTAGAAGACATTATATATATATATAATACTTTCCAAAATTCTTTCATAGATTTTGTCTTGTAGAAAATTGATAAAAGAATACAACATTATTATTATTATAATGTGACATCAATTTTAAATTTCTAGAATAACATATATATACTACATCTATAAACTTTTAATATTTTAACTAGACTCATCAAATTCTTATTTAAAAAGATGTCATATATATTATGAAAATGCAGGAAGGACAAAAGATGCAAGGAAGATGGAGCAAAATATGGTTTGTAATGATATTGCTTTTATTAGTTTCAAGCCTTTCTCATATTCATGGACAACCTACTACCACAAGTAGTCAACAACCAGGTCAGCCTTACACATTTACTTTATTTCCATTTTTTTTTTTAAAAAAGAAAACTTAATTAGATACAAATTAATTGGATATTTTATCAACATTTCTTTAAGGCCTATGCATGATTTTACTCAAAATACTTTTGTGTTCATCATACCTTCATTATCATTTTTATATATGCAGATGAAACGAGACAGATATCAGATGATACGGTTAGGCCCGATCCGTTGGAAAGCCTTAGAAAATACAGAGGAGGATATGACATTACTGACGTTCATTACTGGAGTGTAAGTTCTTGTAAAACTAATTTTAATCTATAAGTACGTACGTCATTTGAGTTTTGGACATTCGATTGTTACTTAACTGTAAGTTCGATAGTAACATTATTGGTTGATGTTGTTGCGCGCATGCAGTCAACTGCATACACAGGAATTGCAGGATATGTGCTTGGGGCTCTATGGCTGTTATGCGGTGTCGTATTTGGAATTTTCCTCGTGGCAACCACTTATTGTTGCAAAAAAAGCAGGAAACTCAAGAAGATCAAGAAACCAACATTCCACGAGCAGTTTTACCTTTGGAAGATTATTCTTGCAGGTTTCTTCACACTCCTTGCCATGTAAGCCTAGCTTCAATTCTATGCAATTTTATGAACTAATTGTAATCTAGTTGTGAAAACTGAAATCATTTGTGTTAAATGTTTCGCAGAGTTGGAACATCGTTAGTACTTGGAGGGAATACCAAATTCCACTCGAGGGCTGATAAAATAATCGATATTATCATTGATACAGCCGATGGGGCTGCTGAAACGCTATATAATACAACCAGAGCAATGAAGATGACACAAACCAACTTACAAGGAACAAACGTTGAGGCAAGCACCACACGCTTCCTTGAATCCACTTCCCTGGAGCTGAATTCCACAGCTGATGATATACAACGACAAGCTAGAAAAAATCGGCATAAGATTGATCTAGGCCTTCGAATTCTGTAAGTTTCTTTCGTTTATAAGTGGCAAAATTTCTCCAAAATCAATCTTATATATATATATATATATATAAATATATATAAGAAAGCTAAAGTTTTCAGAGACATTATAAATTTTCAATAATAATCTAATTTATGAAATAGAAAGTTTTATGCATTACACTTTTGGCAACTTTCAACCCATTGCACTCACTATTCTTTATTTAGATATCAACTCCTTTATATTGCATTTCTAAACAGTGATTGTTCCTTTGATTGCAGGTACATTGTAAGTACTGTCATTTTCGCGCTGAATTTGGTTGCCGTTATTGCTTTAGCAGGTGTGTGTCCCTCCAATTTAAGTCATCTAATCTCCAATAAAAAAGTTCTCTAACTTTTACAAAGCCCAATTCATAGATTTTCTGGTTCCGCTATTCACTAACGAAGTTTCTTTCTGGTATGCAGCCGTTGGGATCGTTAAGATAAGGCGAGCTCTTCACATGTAAGTCAAGCACGTTAACTCTTTTCCTTTATGAACTACAGAGAAATGATTTTAACAGTTTCTCACTAGCATTTTATCTGTAATGGATGCAGATTGATCATGTTGTGTTGGTTAATCACTGTTCTATGCTGGGTGTTCTTTGGGGCATACTTCTTCTTATCACGGTATATATGTTTCTTTTCAATCCCATTTCTTTCGACACAAACCAAGCGAATAATACTTGACTTAAACGAGCTTTAAATTTTATAGATTTGCGGGTGATACGTGTACAGCGCTTAAGGGGTTTGAACAAGATCCATACAATAACAGCTTAAGCTCAATCCTTCCTTGTGATCAATTGCTTTCAACAGAATCAGTCCTTACTGATGTTAGTGAAGGCGTTTACAACCTAGTTATTGAGGTACCGTGTATATTGCTTATTAGTTCTGAGTGTGTTAAATTGGGTCATTTTTGTATGGGTAATGGGTCAGTTTGGGTTGACCCGAAAGCTCTTTTTTGTCCATTGTTTTATTTCAATGAACATGATCACAGTAGTAATCTGAATATTTGAATGCTGCATGCAATTAATTGTTAACTCTTAACTATTTGGCCTGTATGACCCGTTCCCTATTTAGCAAAGTTTTTAAGTCGATCCATAAATACTGCATTCTCTAGTTTTGGGCTGAAGGACAATCATGTTGAACACTTGAATCCAATAGCTGTTGCAAGTTTTTAACAAAACAACTGCTCGAAAATGTTGCAGGTGAATGTGAACATATCTAGAACACAACAAGATTCGTTTTTTAGAGTATGCAATCCGTTCTCTGGACCACCAGAGTACAATTACCAGCCAAACAACTGTTCAGAAAACGATATTAAAATAGGCGACATTCCTGAGGTACAAGTTGCAATGAACATGCAACTTTCTTTTCCTTTTGGTATATGTTACTTTATTTCCAACTAGAACATGCAAACACAATCAAAATACTTCATTTCCAACTCATAAAACAATCACAGTATTACACTTTCTGTTCCTTTCTTTTCTCTCGTAACTTACACTTTCTCTTTTCTTTCTTGAAGCTTTTGAAGTTGATCACATGTGTTGATCCCGTGGACGGAATCTGCAATGGAGGGTTTCCCATCTCAAGAAATGACTTTAGGACAGCCGTAGCATATACTAGCTCAATCCAAATACTTCTAAATTCCTATCCAGGAATGGAAGGCCTCCTTAACTGTCAAACAGTGAAAGATGCATTCTCTGAAATCGTTGAGAACCATTGCAAACCAGTAAAAAGAGACGTAAAGATCGTGTGGGCAGGTCTAGTGTTTCTATCGATTGTAATGGTGTTTTTAGTTCTTACATGGACTTTTCAAGCATACCATGAACGCAACCATCGGTTTTCTGATGGATCAGTGAAGCCTCATCATGCAGATGAAATGATTGAATCTGGAATAGCAAAAGAATCAGAAAAAGATAATGTAAATAGCAGTCATATATAGAAAATTTGAAGGTGGGCATCCTTGAAAGCAATGCTAATCAAGAGATGATTGGGGGTCCTAAATTTTGCTATAGCAAAAGCAACATATATAGAAAAATGGAAGAAAGAAAGAAGGATTGCTTACTTATTTGTTGATTTGTTTCTTGCTTATTAGTATAACCTATAGATATATAGATTATTGAGGCATATATATATCTAAATATATATGGGGACAAACCCCTGCCTACTTAAGTCATGTATTGAGATGTTCCAAACAATTGCAACAATTTTTGTTCATAATGTTAGATTCTTGAAGAAATTTCATTTAGTTGCTTAATTTTAACAGTGATATCAATTGTATACAGTATACATATATGGCTAAATTAGTATGATGGTTAAAACGCTGACCTTTGCATGTTGAAAAAATATTCTTTTTTTAACGGTCTCCCGTTTTTAAGAATTTTTTAAAACCGTTTTTTTAAGAATGACGAGTTAGTCGTTAGTTATTGAGTACTCACACTGACAATCAAGCAGGCAGCACGCAATCCCCAATTCACGATCACTCGAATCCAAGACCTCTCTAAGAGGAAAACCCTTCTCCCACACTGCAACATATGAGTGGCTAATCCTTATGAGGGGATTGGTTTTTTTAAAACCTTTTTACCATTATAAATACCAACATTCATATACTTATTTTATTCACACTTTCACTACTACAACAACAATAATTTCACTATATTTATACAATTCTTTCAAATCTATATAAATTTTTTACCACCATGTCTGAAAGAAACAACCAATCTCAATCATCACAAGTTCATTATATGTTTCAAAATTTACTCATTACTTTGATGCCGTCACGGGCTAATTCTTCATCCGCTCCTCAAACGAGCAAGCCATCGCCAAGCAATATGGTTTCTCAAGGTGGTTTTGCTCTTTTTGCAGTCAATCCATTTTATCATCAAACCGGTTATTCCCCTATCTGGTCACAATTCTATCATCAACAAAATTTGTCCCAATATCAACCACACCCCAATTCCAAGCTCAATACCAAAATATCAAAACACCACCCTATAATCAAGTCAAAGTAGAAGGTGAGGGCAAAGCTGATGGTCGACTAGAATAAGAAGGGAAAAAGAAAGCAGACTAAATGGACCGATGACGAGGAAGTGATTTTGACATGATGGTGGGTAAGTGGTTCCGAAAACTCAGTTTATGAAAATTCTTAATCTGATGGATTTTTTTGGAATACCTTTGTTGCCGCATACAACTTGTTAGTTGATGTAAAACCCACAAAAAGTCAACTAAGGGGAAAATGTAACAACATATGTAGTGACGTTTGGTTTTTCGTGGATATCTTCAAAAAGCATACGATCAAAATCGACAAAGTAATTCTGACGAGAAAGCTGGTTACGTCGCCGCCCACACACACCACAAAAAATAAATAGGGAGATCCTTCACACACGAGTTGTGTTGGCATGAACTCAAAGATTACCTGAAGTTTTGGAATGACTATGGTGTCATGAGCCAGAATTAGTTATTACAAGACACCCATGACCCAATACGTCTCGACATATTACATGCTTAAAAAACATAATTACATGCTTTCCCAAATTATACTTTGACAAAATACGCACTAAATACACATTCATTTGGTTAACCGCACTTGGTTAACCGCACTGAGATATTGGCCGGAACTCCCGGTGCTTTTTTTTTATATATATATAACCTCCATGTAACATTCTGTGAACCTTGTTCTTTTCTTTGTAACCATTCTTTGTAACCATTCTAGCTGCTTGCTAGACTTTACTATTAATAAATGGGCATATAATCTGTATTGTGGACAGTACCGTACATTTAATAAGTTTCAGGAGGCAAATGGAAATTTATTTATTCTTACGGATCATAAATATACATATTGCTATTCAAAAACAAAAAAAATTCTACTTAAATCAGGGATATTTGCCATTCTCCTTGAGATAAAAACACACCCAAAGAAGCTAAAATAACAGCGTTTGAGGCTAACCAACTCACAAGTGAGTTGGCCAGGGATATTTTCCAAATTCATTATATGGGCTCCGGGGTGAGTTTTCCCTCCGGTCTCGGGGTTTCTCGTATCAAAGGAATTTTCCACAAAAGAGGGTTGGAGGTCCAGAAAATTACCTCCCGCACGTCTGAATGAAAAAAAAAAAAAACGTTTGAGACTTTGTTCAGATACTCTGATCTAAATATGGAAGATCAAAAGCAGCGGGACATGGAGATGGACCAGGAGGAAGAGGAACCTTCATTCTCTAGCGAGTTAAGACTAAAAGAGTGCATTGAACCACTATTACATTTCACTCTCACTTTATCAATTCAACAATCTATACATACAGATTTGTCTAACCAATTTTGCTCTAACCTCCTTCAACATGATGATCATCATCATCTCATCTCTTCAACTTCATCACCTTCAGGTATCCATTTGTTTTCTTTTTCTTTTCTAAATTTCAATGGGGGTAGCGGCATCAGCTTTACCTTGTAACTAAGTGGTCAGAAAGTTCAATCCTTGTTGTAGACATAGTTTCTCACATTGTTAGTTTAGTTAGACTGTTTCAAATAAAAAATCAAAATAGTTACTTTAGGTAGTTATTTAAGCCAAGGTGATGATTTTGAATTTTAGGCTTTTCTTAATTTACCCAATTTGGGTAAATATATTACCCTTATTTCTTTGATCTGGGTATCTGGGCTGGGCGGACTAGAATCCGGTTATTTCTTGCCCATCTGCTTACGGTAATGTGGTGTGCGACACCGGATGATAGGAGAGGTAACCGGTTACCGGATAAGTCGGTTAGTTAGGGAATAAAAAAGTAAGTTACCTAAAAAGTGTTGATGAAGCAGCTGTGTATAGTATGTTGCCCTAAAAGGATAAAATGAATTTTCTCATTATTGACTGTATAAATTAACAATTGATAACAATTTGGAGTGTGCTAAAGTATTTGTGTTCAATTTTCGATGGGAAGTTTGCCCCACAAAAATGTAATATAATATACCAATTTTGACGATGTGTATGTAAAGTTCTGCATGTTATTACTTATCAGAGGGTAACATAAATTATTAAATTCAATTTCTCGACTTAAAGTCTGCAACTTTACATTATCAAAATTCATATATTTTATGTTACCCTTTCGGCATTTTTTTTCCTTTTGATGTTTTTCTAAATGTAAGGAATAGGATTTATGCTACTACGGAGCATCTATGTAATAAAAATAGAGTTATGTTACCCTTGATGAGTAGAAAGTTTATATATCCCCCATATTGTCATAATTGGATAATCCCAGGTTACTTTTCCATTAATAAATGTGGAATCTAAAAAAAAGGCTATATTGTTGAGAATTTGCAGATCAGTTTGAAGGTGTTCCTCCATATCCGTTATACAAGCACTTAGCGTCAGCTTTGTGGAAGTCTATATCCTCAGGGACTGTTCATAGGATGCATGCCAATCCGTATTTGATCAATGAAGCTCCTTCGCTGAAACAGAAAGAACAGGAGTGGAACAAGATTATTGTGGAAAAAGGATCTGACCTAGTAAAAGTATGTTTCATATGTGTAACGTTAGTTCAATTTGTATACTGCAGGATGATTGTTTCTTGACACAGGTTTTTCTTTTTTTCCTTTTATATCGTAACCAGTTGCTGGAGAGTGTAGAGTTTCAACTTCATGTTCAGGAACCTTTTTTCTCGCAGCTCAAAGGTTGTAACATAACGTATGGTTCTTTTTTTTACTATCATATTCCGTCTGGTACAAAGCTTATTTCTCTACTGACTTTTGTTATTGCAGATGGGAAGAAAACTATTGAAGGAAGGTGTGCTGGTGGTGACTTCAACTGGTAAGAAGTGCAAAAGTTAATCTGCATGAATATATAAGTGTATATTTTCATTTTTATGGAATATATTTCAGTTGCAAAATATATTATTTATTGTTACATGAATATAGCTACATTTTGTGGTGGAAAATAGTGGATGTAATACCATATATTTTATAACCTTTGTGATGACCAATTTGTGATATTTTTGTGGCAAGTAAGGCACAGAAGAAATTCCTTGTATATTTTATAACCTCCATGTTTTGACTACCAAAAGTATACACTTTTATGTCTTGATCACTCAAGAAATGTTTTTGGTTGTCAGTATTGCACCAGGATCTTTGATTCTCTTCAACAAATGTTTGTTGCTTCAAGTTCAGGTATATCACTAGCAATTTGGCTATACTCTATCCACTATCACTTGTTCCTAAATACTTACATACAAATACAAGTACAGGGCGTTCACCACTATGGCTCGTTTTCTGACATGCTAGCAACGGAGGATCTTACTAAAGTTCTACCAGGTGTAGAAACTGTCAAAGAAGGTAGCACTATTGTTTTTTTGAAGTATATATACTGGTTGCACAAGTTTCATTGCTGAAGCTGTGCACTTAGAATGATGAGAACAATGGTATTTCAGGGATACAAATTTATAGGAAGTTTTACTCAGAAGAGAAGGAAATGTCAAATGGAGTTCTAGCAATTTTTCTTATGAAACCCGCATCACAGCTTTATGATCATTTGGCTGCCATTCTTGCGGTTAGTTGTTTTAATTATCATTCACACATAAAACTATTATTTATAGAGAGCGTTGGCTTACAAATTTGTGTCATTTATTGATCATTTAGAATATTTGTTAGCACTTCATAATATTACTGGAAACTCATTGTAACAGTGATGGCACAAATATAATCTAAATAAACCTAGGATTTACATGGTAAATTAGATCATGAAGGATGTTGCTTACCTCATATATTATCTATTTTATGTCACGGTTTTCATGTTTGTGAGGTAAGTAATGGTTATGCTACATATGGCCTATTATGGGGATCTGACCCATTGGTCTTCTTTGCATTATGGGCAATACTTCACTTTTTTGACCAAATTTGACCAGAGTAAATGTTTTCCTTAGATTTATAAATTTTGTTTACTGCCGATTTTGTATATTTCCTACTAAATGTGTAGGCGCTGCATTATGATGGAATTCGGAGGCTTTTGGGCATGGCACAGACCGTGGGAACAATTCCGGATGCACTTCCCTTGCCAAGATCAACACTACTTTCTTCTTTCTCATATCCACATAATCCAGATGTATGATAAGAACTTAGTATGGCCTATTATAAGTGTTGTCTGTTGAATGCTTAAAAACTATACTTCATTGTATGATGTGATTGTTTAAAGAGAATATCAATAGTTATTCGATATTTAGCAAGACTTGTCATATAAATATCTTATGATCATTTAGCAAGACGGGTCAACACACTTTAAATCCAAAAAAATCAATATTTTACAAACAGCTAGTCTGTCAAATTTGATGATACGAACCCAATACTGGAGATGGGCCACACTAAATCAAATCAGGCCCATTTGAAGATAGCTGGATTGGATCAAACCTATAATCAGGCCTATTTGAAATAATTTGAAATAAAATCATACGTGATGGCTTGATGGGAGTTATATACAGAAACTTCTGGAACAAGGAGTGGAGGAGTTAAGGGGTTAAGTTAGATAACTGATTAATTAGATAACTGTCAGAATAGGATTAGTATTAATAGTAGGTTTTGTTTTCTATTTGGCAAGTCTGGTTATTTATAATTAACAAACCTTGTTTGTTCTAGGAGAATTACCCATCTCGAATAGGGTTGTATGGAGATTAACCCATCTCGAATTGGGTCTACTATCTTGTAATCTTTTCGTTTTCCAGCAATAAAAATCAGTAATTTATTCTTGTTGATTTCTGGATTCTATCAGCCCGATTGAGAACCTGTTTGACCATCTTAGTGATCCAATGATTATCATGCAATACTACAAGCTGAAACTGTGTAATCGAGAAACAAGTATGTTTGAATGTATGTATATACGTATGCTTTTCACAAAAATTAACAATGGTTTGTTCGCAAAGAATATGCAAGCTACAAGGAATATGAAAAGAAAGTTGGAGTTCAATGGTAAAGAGAGAGCCCGGTGTTAGTACTTAGTTCATTGTCCACGGTGATCAATAGCGGATCCAAGATTACTCATGCCAAAGTCCATTATACATGTAATCTTACATATATTTAATACAGAGTGATGTAGAAGACTCTTTGACGTCCAACGACCCCACTTACAGGTCCATCTTTGAGTTTTTGGAGGCCTCTGATAAAAAATTTCTATATAGACTTGAACTATATCATCAACATGTTATATAACCTTAGCAAAAGCGTATTTGTTAACCATAGGTCTACAGGCTGCGGTTATGATTCTATTCCAGTCATATAAAATGACACCACTGAGCGTATTCAACGTACAAAAGGAGGACGGAAAATTGACAAGTCCACCAGGTCCAAAACTTCGACCAAGACAGTTTAATCGAAGGCATCGAAACAACCACCAAAGAGATTTGCTTTAAAGGCTATGATTAGCGTAACTAATTTTTTTTATTTTGATACATATATAATAATAATTTGACTCAACAAGTAAGACATATAGAAGCTAGACAAGTTTTTGGACACATTGGTCACTGGAGAAGAGTCCTAAACTTGGTAAGAACTATCATGATTTAGCAAACATTGCGACAAGACGTCCAATTAGAGTTGATAACGAGAAATGATTTCTGTATCATATAAACTATTTCATACAGCACCGTAAGATACAATCATAAAATATCAGTAACAAACACTCTAATTACATTCCACCTTTCTCATACTTTGCTCATGACGAGATTGGGTATCGTTGACATTGACACACTCTAACTACACATAGCAAAAACCTATTAAATACCGGGTTCCATTTAATCTATAATCTTTTATGAGTTCATTGTATATGTTACATCAACTGAGCGGCAGACCCAACACGACTGACAGATAAGCCGACTGGGTGTTTAGGTTAGCTTATGTAAAGGAGCTTGTGATTATGATATGGTCTAATTCCCATAATCCGACACGAATTGAAGGAATTACGATCAAATAGCCAAAGTTGTAAATTGGGGATAGAACTGAAACATATTCTGTTAAAAAAAAAAGAACTCCATAAGCTCTTTTGAATAAGCACCTCTCATAGTCAGTAACATTGTTTGATATTTATCAAATGGTCTAGTGGTAAGGATGTTTATTTCTTCACAAGAGGTCTAGGCATATTTGGCAGTGGTCACAAGTATTTAATTTCCATTTATGGTGGGCCTGGGTGAGTTTTCCCATCCAGATCCAGATCACCTATGGTGGGTCTGAGTGAGTTTTTCCCTCCAGATCTCTGGGTGATAGGGGTTTCTTATCGAAGGGTTTAAATTGGAGATCTATTCTGCGAGGGGGCTCTCTAGCGCGGACCCGGTTAAGACAACGTATGTTAAATCTCCTGACATTCGCGAGTAATTCACACCTTTAAAAAAAGAATGTACAAAGCTAACATAAACACCCCCTAATTGTCACCTTTATGGAGTATTCATGCATTGATATTTTTAATTTTAGATATTGGTTTGTTTCACTAAAGTAAACAATTAGTATAATCTTAGCCGATTTGTTTACTAGTGATCATTAGTCTTTTGTAATTTAGCTAAAATGATGTGAAGTTGGCCACATGTTTATGTGGTCATATATTTTTTGGTGGCTAAGAATCAAAGCACCAAGAGCTGACTTGGCAGAAGAAGGACCTCCATTTCACCTTCAAAATCAGAAACCAAATCCAGTAAGCCAATCAGATATAGGTTACTCCTCACATCCTAATCCATCGAACTCAAACTTCCTTATATAATAACAGTTCACGTTCACTAACATCTACAACACACTCTCTTCTTACAAACTACTATCTCTTCAACATTCCCCTTAAACAAAATGGCAACTTCTACAATCCAACACTCAGCATTCGCCGGCCAGGCGGCATTGAAGCCGCAAAACGAGCTTGTCAAGAAGACCGGCAGCTTCAACGGAGGCCGCTTCACCATGCGCCGCACTGTCAAAAGTACACCACAAAGCATTTGGTAATAAAAAGTTACATTCATATATTCATATTTTATATCTATAATTCTATATGGTTGAAAACTAACTGGAACTATAATTGTGTTTACAGGTACGGTCCGGACCGCCCAAAGTACTTGGGCCCATTCTCTGAGCAAACCCCATCATACCTAACTGGTGAATTCCCAGGTGACTACGGGTGGGACACTGCAGGGTTATCGGCTGACCCCGAGACATTCGCCAAGAACCGTGAGCTTGAGGTCATCCACTCTCGATGGGCCATGCTTGGTGCCCTCGGTTGTGTGTTCCCTGAGGTTCTTTCAAGGAATGGTGTTAAATTCGGTGAAGCCATTTGGTTCAAGGCCGGTTCCCAGATTTTCTCAGAAGGTGGGCTTGACTACCTTGGAAACCCGAACTTGGTCCATGCCCAGAGCATTTTAGCCATCTGGGCATCACAAGTTGTCCTTATGGGACTCATTGAAGGGTACAGGGTTGGTGGAGGCCCACTTGGTGAAGGGCTAGACAAGATTTACCCAGGAGGGTCCTTTGACCCACTTGGATTGGCTGATGACCCAGAAGCATTTGCTGAATTGAAGGTTAAGGAGCTAAAGAACGGTAGATTGGCTATGTTTTCAATGTTCGGGTTCTTTGTTCAAGCCATTGTAACAGGAAAGGGCCCGATTGAAAACCTGTATGATCATCTTAGTGATCCAGTAGCTAACAACGCATGGGCTTATGCTACCAACTTTGTGCCTGGAAAATGAGTTGACTACCTGTAATTTTGGTGATCGTTATGCATTATCAGAAGCAAAAGATTTCATTTTTCTAGCTTCATTTATTATTCTTGTGTGGTTGAACGTTTGAATGACATGACTCTACATTGCAAAGATTGATAACTAGGCTACACTATAAGCAAAAGAACACACAGGGACTAAAGAAACTAAGAATTTACATGAATAACATTATAAAAACAACAAATAAAGTGGTGTCTCATAAATGATATGTCCCTGGTAATAGTCTAATAGGCTACTGATTTAGGTTTAGGTTTTGGGCATTATCTTTACCATAGCTGGTGACAGCATATCCATATTTTGAAGCCTACTACTTTGTTCTTGGGACATAACATGATACAGCTTTCAGAAATAAAAGGAAGGTTTCGGACATTACCCTGCCATAGCCAAGGATGGCATATTCATTTAGAAGAGACTTGGGACTGTAACTTGACCTCAAAATGGGTGCTCAAACTTGTGGCTGAATCAAAAATTAACTCTCGTTATCCATAGAGTCATTTCGAAAGGTGAGATCAGATGGAGGTGGCAATTTTGGTCCATTGTCCATTTACTTATGAATGAGTGGAGCTGGGTTGTTTTTTTTTTTAACTCAAACTTGGTCTGTAATCATTCTTAACACATTGAATATTATTTGAAAATATTGGACAAACCCGACCCATTTTGACCTTAACAAAAAATGGACATATTTGACCCATTACCCAAGCTCCGAACCTGGCCATCTTGCCACCTTTAATAATGGGTTCACAACATCACCAATAATCCATGCAAGAACATGATCCATCTTTGAAATGGTGATAGCGGCTATTGTCTCTGACAACAATTTCACGATTGTAAATCTTTGACAAAAGTTTCGTAACTGAGTGACAGTCATTGCAGACACGAAGATTCTTTACTACTCGGATTGGGATTCCTGGTTTCAGATTAATTAGCCCAAAAGCAATAGCTAGCCTCTCGCTATGGCTTTCCAATTCAGTTTCCTTTTGATCATCCCCTTCGATATGCAGCAAAACTTGGGATTTATCAGGTACATGCCCTGCAGATTTCAGTCGTTCCTTCATCTCACTCAACTTAAGGTATATCTCATTAGTCTGGGGATGTGATTGATCACCCACAATGAACTCATGAACCTCATCTTCATACTCTATTAAACTGCAACCCGGATCTTTTTTCACCCCTGTTTTTCTCATTGTTTCCCTAACATGTGAAACTTTATCCCAATTACCAGTGGCAGCATACATATTAGACAATAGCACGTAACTTTCAATATATGTTGGATCGATTTCTATTATATGATGAGCAGCATGTTCCCCAATTTTCATATTTTTATAGATTCTTGAAGCACTGAGCAAGCTCATCCAGATAACCTTGTTTGGTTTCATAGGCATCTTTTCTATCACATTCTTTGCTTCCTCAAGATGGCCCGCTCGACAAAGAATATCTGCAAGACAACCATAATGCTCGACTGTGGGTTGTATTCCATAATCATTTACCATCATATCAAAATATCTTCTGCCATCTTCAACCAAGCCCGCATGATTGCAAGCATTCAACACACCTATGAAAGTTATAGCATTAGGGCTAATGTTAACTCTGAGCATTTCAAGAAATAATTCAAGAGCACGCTTAGCTTGTCCATGCACTCCCAATCCTACTATTATAGCGGTCCAATGACCCAACTTTTTCTTGCGTATAACTTTGAAAACAGTTACAGCACTCTCGATGCTCCCACACTTGCAATACATGTCAATTAGTGAAGTACCAAGCACACCATCTAGTTCATGTCCATTTTTAACCATATAAGAATGAACCCACCTTCCCTTGCTAAGCAGAGCTAACCATGAAATAGCGGATAATGTACTAACGAAAGTACTATGAGTAGGTACATATCCTAAATTTAGCAGCTCGGTAAACATCTTCAGAGCTTCGGAAAACCTTCCATTCAATTCATACCCTGCTATCATCGAATTCCATGTGATTATATCTTTCTCCCCCATTTGATCAAACAATCTCCGTGCAGAAACAAAATCACCTGCCTTCATATACCCATTAATCATAGCATTCCAAGACGGTAAATTCCTACTCGGCATCTGATCAAAAACTGTTCTCGCATCATCAACATTCCCACATTTCGACAGACCATCAACCATCACAGTCCATGAAACAGCATCTCTTTCCGACATCTCATCAAACAACTCTTTCGCCAAACCAATCTCACCAACCTTCACATACCCATCCATCAACGCATTGCACGAAACCAAATCTTTCTCACTCATCCCATCAAAAACCTTCCTTGCAGACACGATATCCTTAAACTTTGAATACATACTAACCAAACTACTCTGCACAAACACTTCATTCCCAAACCCGAACTTCAATCCCAACCCATGAATCTGCACACCTTCTTTCACACCCACCAATCTCCCACACGCTTTAATCACACAAGGCAAAGTAAACGCATCAGGGATCAACCCAGACCGCGAAACAAACTCAACAAACATAACCAAACATTCTTGGGAACGTTGGCTTTCGACGTAACACTTAATAAGGGTGTTCCAGGAAAACAAAGTTGGGTCAGACATTTCGTCGAACACCTTCCGGGCATGATCAAGATTATGGGTTTTCGAGTTCGTGTAAAGAGATATAAGGCGAGATGAGATAATGGGGTTGTTAAAAGTTGATGTTTTGATAGATATAGCATGTAATTGAGATGGTTCAATTGGGTTTGTACATATTTTGAAAGGATATAACTGAATAGAATTACAAGAAGATGTGGTGAGTTGGAGCATTTTGATGAATAAATAATAATTTTGGTGTTATTTTTTATTTGTGTGATAAGACATGAGAAATTTGATAAAAGTTTGAAGAAAAATGTTGGATTTGCCGGCTTGCCGCCCTTTAACAGTGAAGCGCAGTCTCTGCCAGGCCGTTTGGAATTTTTTATTTCGTTTATGATTTATTCTTTTTCGTTTAGAAATGACGATGGGCGTCGTAAACCGTCCGTCCGTGATGGACGAGTAATTTCAAGTGTATGGGAATAAATAGATTTTTTTTTAATAATGATCGAATCTTGGAGATTGGTGTTGATTATCATTATGACTTTATCGTATTTTGATGTAGTTGATTTAGAGATTTTATTTTGCTAAATTATTTTTTCAAACACTTGGTTTAACGATTTATTTTGTTAGATTTTTTTTAACTTGATAGTTTTTAATGTATACGTGTACTTGTTCTTCTAATTTTCTTTTATTAGGGCACTAGGAGTGGTAAAAATCAATTTATAAACCCTCCCAAATTCAGCCAATAAAATTCTGCCGACTCATTCCAACCTTTCAGCCCTCCCAGCCAGCCCTCCCAACCTAATTCACTGGCGCCCATTAAATTCTCAGCCCTCCGAAATTTTTTATTTTTTCCCCCTAAACTATTAAACTAAACAAATTATAACTAAAAATAACATACCATTTCATTAATTAATAAAAATACATCAAATAAAAGTCCATTACACAATACATCAAATAAAAATACGCCAAATAAAAATCTAAAAATTACACACCCATCCATATTTTTCCGCGAGCTTTCTTTTTTTTTCTAAAACCCACACCAATACACTTGGATCTTCAATGTCATCGTGCGGCTGCCTGTAGAACTTCAAATCTTTCCTCTCTTGCTTTTCTCTTGCTTGTTCCATTTGCATGTCCAATAATGCTTCTGTCTTTTCCGTTAAATTTTTTATCAAAGACATCTTCCCGCTCGCGTATGATTGCACGGTTTCCACAACACTCTCCGCCTTCGACGACGCTTCACCCTTTTTCCCTTTTCTTTGACGAGTAGGGGTTGAGTCCTCATTCAAATCGGGGATGACGGTATTGGGATCGTTGCTACCCGACTCATATTGCACCCCATCGGACGATTTTCTTCGCTTGTCGGAGTGGGAGCTAGATGTGCCGCCAACACTTTTTTGTTCCGCCCATTTAGCTTGGTCTTTGACAACCGTCCAAGCCAATTGGTGAGTAAAAGGTTTGCCCACCTTCGTGCTATAATCGGCCAAGGCATTCCCCAAGACGTCAATATCGTTGCACCCACTCTCCCATAAACGACGCTACAAAAAAATAAATGTTTTTAATTAATAAACGTATTACCACTACAAGAAAAAAGGTTTTTGGAGACCAAAGGTTTTGGCGACGACATATATTTGGTCGCCAAAGGCCACTACACGACAAAAACGAACAAGACTTTGATCAAAAAAGTCAAAAAAGACATCGGCAACGACATGTCGTCGCCAAATCTGGTCGCCGATTCTTTTACATTTTCTTTTAGATTTAAATCCGAAAACGAAAAATCGAAATTATTCGGCGACGACTATGTCGTCGCAATTGTCGTCGCCAATCAATTTTTGAATATATATATATATTTTTTGGTTTCCCGCGTAGTTGGAAAAAATCTCGCCAATTTTTAGCTACGACTTTGGTGACGACATGTCGTCGCCAACCAATTTTTGAATATATTTTTTTTTCGTTTCCTGCGTAGTCGAAAAAATTCCCGTTTTGGTTCGCCATGACCATGTCGTCGCCGATAGTTTTTGACATAAAAAATTTAGATAATTTTTGACATCAAATTCGAAAAATAGTCGGCGACGACACCGTCGTCGCCACATAGTTTCCGAATTTCTTTTTCCTTTTTTCTTTTCATTGTGGGACCCACATTTGCGTCGTCGCTAAATTCGTCACCAAACAGAATAGGACACGAAGTTTTGGCGACCAAAGGAGTCGTCACCAACCGGCGTCGCGGAAGGGGTTTGGCGACGACAAAAGCCGGTTGGGCGACGACTTTTGTCGTGGCCAAAACCTGTATTTGTTGTAGTGTGGCCATTTACATATGTCATTCAATAGAGATATAGATGTGAACAAAGGAATTGAGTTTAAGCAGATATCGATATATATGGATGTGGATATGACTTCACCAAATCCACATTGTTTCATTGGAATCTCTATCTTGTAAAAGGGGCACTAATGAAAATGGGGTGCTTAGTGTAATAACTTGTTAAAACTTTTGCATATGCCCACTTATATATTAAGAAAAAAATGGGCCAAAATAAAAAAAAAACTAGTGAGACATACTTGGTTCAAATTATTAGCCTTTTATTTCATTAAAAATAATTTCGGACCCATGTCTATTTTCATACAAAATGTCAACATCAAGTGTAGAGTTTAAATTTGTGCTTTAAGTTTCACTGATTTATAAAATTTCTGAGTTATCAATTGACGTATTTTATATACAACATATGAAATTTTCAATTTGTGCTTGACGTTTCACTAATTTGTGTTTATATTTCACTAATTTTCAATTTTCATATAAAAATAATAGGTTCATGTGGTGAACAAACTAATCCCTCCAAGGATAAATCATCATGAAAAGAAAAAAAAAGTTAAAATTGAGGAAGTCAAGGAAAAGTCTCCACCAGCAGCACCACTACATGAAGCATCCGCTGAGGGGGAGCACATCTCTGAGCAACCTTTGAATATTGATGACTACTCTTCTCCTTTAAGAGCAGTTATTGAAGACAAAGGAAAATCTGCTGCATAATCACCAGTGGTCTCTTCTAAAACTACTGATGATTCGAACAAGATAGCCAGAAGGTTGATCAGAGATCAACAAATGCAAGCAGCGGCTGCTGAAGATTCAGCCAGGATAGTCAAATCTGGAGAAGGTGAAGGATCCAGTTCTGCTATTCCTGAAAAGCCAACAGAGCCAACAGTAGAAGATTTGGCTGCTGCTATGAATGTGAGTCCATCTGAGCTTGAGGAAGCAAAGAAATTGGCTAAAGAGAAAGAAAAAGAACAAGAAG
Organism: Solidago caesia; assembly: GCA_028566075.1. NCBI lineage: Eukaryota > Viridiplantae > Streptophyta > Magnoliopsida > Asterales > Asteraceae > Solidago > Solidago caesia. The sequence continues at coordinate 22,542,984 of JAOXNX010000028.1, forward strand.
CCACTCAAGCTCGGATTCAAGAAGAACTGAAGGTTGCACTTGAAGGTGCTGATGATGAGCAGGTTGCTTATCATCAAAGTCTAACTGCTGAAGAGTCTCAGAAGCTCATTCTTCAATCAACTGAGAAGAAGAAAAGGAGCAGAGAGCTTAGGAAGAAGCAGGAGAAGGAGTCAATCAGAAAGCAATACTATGAACTCCTCAAGAACAGAACTGCACCAGAAGAAATAACCAGTGCAACTGTTACTTGCTCTGCTGACAAGAAAGCTATCAAGGTGTACCTTAAAAGGAAAGGAGTCAGCGAATCTCAGACATTCCCCAACATTCAAGAACAACATTTGGGAGTATCTGAATGGGTTGAACTTCACAAACTTGTAGCTGAAAAGTCAACTCCTGCTGCTAAGCTGCTCATGGATATGATGGACAAGTACTTTAAGAAGGTTGCTTGGACTGAAGCAAAACTTGGCATCACTGAATCCATTCTGAAGATCTCTCCAGCAATTCCATCACAAGCAGTCAAGCCTTCTGCTTCCAAGAAAAGAAAAATTCAACCAACAGCACAAGAGCAACCACAAGAAATTCTGATAAACACCAATCTTCCAGTTGGTGTACCGGTTGGGGGTCATGGAGAAGTAATCAGACAACCAGAACTTGGGATGTTCTATGATACATTCACTGCAGGAAAAAGATTCTACAGAGCAGCTGATATGAATCTATCATCATCCGAGTTTCTGCTACAAATGTACAAAATCTGTGTAGCTACTTCCAATGATACCCTCTTCGCTCAAATGCTGTTGGAAGAAATCAAGAAAAGGAAGCATGAGCCTATTGTAAAGGCTTTCTATGATAGATAGATGTTAGTTAAAAGTTGTATAGACTTATCATTTGTAACTTTCATCTATTATTAATGAAACTTTTTGAACAGAAGCTTGTTGCTCATTCATAAGTACTTTATTGTTTAACTAAGTTAAATAGGGGGAGAT
>JAOXNX010000028.1:22607361-22618778 GCA_028566075.1 Solidago caesia
GCGTTAATGTGTTAAGGGCTAAAGAGAATCACAAACTTTTTCAAGAAAATATCTAGTATTTATTTGGTTCACAATAAAACAAATGTTAAAAAAAAAAATCAAGTTCCCACTGGTCCGTTTATTTTTAAATGCAACACCACAAAAACACAATCAAGCTTATGTTTACTCCCAAAAATGACTACGAGACAAAATGTTTATAAAAAAGAATTCCAAAAATCAAACCAAAACCAAAAAATACAACGAAAAGTTAAAGGAAATTTTTTTTTTTATATAAAATATATATATGTAAAACAAAATGTGACATAAAAGGAATAGTTTGAAAAGAAAAACCAAAAGATTAAAAAACCAAAAATGTTACAAGGGAAAAAAATATTAAAAACCAAAAAATTACAAAAAGATTAAAATGTTACCAAAAAAAGAGCTAAAAAAAACAAAATATGAGGGATGTAGAATGTAAAAGAAAATGTTACAAAAAAAGAATAGTTGGATAAAAAAACAAAAGTTTAAAAAATCAAAAATGTTATAAGGGAAAAAGATGTTAAAAACAAAAAAATTACATAATTTAAAAAAATAAAATTAAAATATTATCAAAGAAAGAGCCAAAAAAAAAATATGTAAAATGTAAATCCTCAAAACTTTAAAAAACTCAAACCAAAAATAAATATGAGATGAGAGGTGTAGGTTTTGAACCCACAATCTCTTGAAAGGTAAAGTGAGCACAAACCAACTCAACCAACAAACCATTTATTTTATTTTTGCTAAATGAAATATATATTTTTAAAAATTATATAAAAACAAAATAACAACTATTCATATCTATTTACTTTTATATAGCCTAAATATATCAATATTTACCCAAAAAATAAATAAATATATATATATATATATCAATATTACTTTTTAATAATACCTATTTAAATATTACTTTAAATCATTCTCGATTTTGAAAGTGTCGTCAAATTATTTCGACTAGGGATGAGCAAAAAATACCAAGTCCCGATCCCGTCCCGGTACCGGTACCGAATAGTGGTACTGAATCCCATTCGGGACCGGGACCGGTATCTATTTTTGGTAGTTCGCGGGATTAGGACCGGGACGGTACCGGGAAAATCCCGATAACGCCGGGAAATACCGGTACCGTCCCGGTACCGAATAGTGGTACCGAATACCATTTCGGGATCGGGACCGGTATTGGTTTTTGACGATTTTCGGGACCGGTACCGTTGGGATCCGTACCAGTACGGTACCGGGACGGTCACATGCCCATCCCTAATTTCGACTTATTCCTTTAAATGAACCTAACTATCTTGGTTTTTGTAGGATCATTGTTTTTGTACTGAATCGCCATGTACAATTCTAGAAAATTTATCTTTCCATTAACAACTTGTAATATTTTTATAGGCCAGAGATGAACATTATGGACTATCATGATTCATGCCCATACATACAGAATAAGAAAACCTGATAAACAAACTGACATGATGCAAAATTGATTCGTAAAATCGAAAATACAATGAGAAGAAATGCAAAAACCAGTGTATTAGATTATAACAAACTACAAGCAATCAGCAAGATCTAGAGATATATGACAACTTTCAAAGCTAAAAAAAAAAAAATCTCAAGGAATTATGAATATACACGGCAATAGCTTTCTAGAAAACCTACAACGAATTTACATATTCATCATCACCCCTATAATCAGGAATCAACTTAAAGGAAGCTATAAAGGGAAGACAGAATCACAACTGAAGCTCTTGTTATAGGAAGCCTTTGCTTCCAACCTCCTGATGATGAGATGATGTGGCAAACCACACAAATCAAATCAATGCGAGCTTTGCTTTGTGGAAATGCAGCACTGGAGTATAACAAGAATTAGGAAAAATGATTTACAAACGTTGTGTTCTACATGTCACTGTGGTAAGTCATCACTAGCAACGCCTATGCTTGATTTATCAACCAGTCGGACATTATAGCGTTGATAAACTCTAGCACGATTCTCAGCCCACCATTGTTCTGCTTGTTTCTCGCTGAATCGTTTTCGGCTGCATTACAAAAGTTGTGGTTACTTAAAATTATGTTCACATTGTAGTCACTATTAACATTTTGAGTGAGAATCAAGCAAGCAAAACTTGTATCTTTCTTAATGGAAAGAAACTGGGACAAGCAACAGTAGTCACAACTTAAGTAATTAGAGGTTGCAAAATGGGTGGGTTGATTTATGGGTCAAACACTCAAACCCCCCAACTTTTGGTACGGGGAAAAACAGATTGGGTTGACCAAAACCACATTCTGTCCTTTTCTATAGATAATTTGTGCCTTAAATATGATTAAAATGTAAATTTATTTCAATTTCAATAATATATATCTCTAAATAAAATTTAATGCATCATAGATAGATTTCAGGCAAATTTCGACCTGTTTGCCCGTTCAACCAATCTACCCCGTTTCCTTTCAAGCTAACTATTGCTTTTTGTACCCTTCAGCGATAAAATATAACCAAATCAACCCATTTATTAGTATGTGATAAGATTGATTATTATGCCTCTAGATTCTAGAATAATAATATAAGTAACTCGTAACCCACGTATATGTAGGATTGGGTATCGTTATTGTTGTTGTATTCTAGAATGATAAGTTTTTCTAGAACAGCCTCTAGAATAATAAGTAAATCCACCATTTCTTATATCCAAAAGGAAATTAAAGGACTATATGTGGCAAAATGGACATCTGGGGGAGGTTCAGTAACTGACTAGTCAGGTTATATTGACCAGCCCACACCTTTTTGTCCAATTTTTTACTTCATAAACAATAAATACTTTACACTTATTTCTATTAATATCACGGTCAAAATATGTTTGAATAAAGTAACGTATGAGGTTGATCACACTTAAGTTTACATACTTCAGGTAATTTGATTTAGGTTATTTGTTTGACCCAATGACCCATTATCATAAAATATGACCCATTTGGGTATTCTACTTGTCGTTGGTTTAAATGGCTGCCTAATGACAATAAGCAGTTAAGCTACCAAAAGTCATAGACGCTCATTTTACCCAGCCAGACCATGAGCATCAACAAGTTCTTGTTTGAGCTAGAGAAAGTTAAGGGAGGTCTCAAGAAATGACCAGAACAGAGCTTAGTGCAATTTCATTATTTGACCTTCAGTACTGAAGTCAAATTGACATCTTTGGGATTATACTTCAGAAAAATGGGAAGGCAAAAACAAAAAGCATACCTGAAGCGGACCCGCTTAAGATCTTTAATACCTCCAGGTAAGGATGTGAGAGTAATATAAACACCCGGTTCATCTTGCTCAACCCATTCATCTTCACCACGAGAGTCACCATCTTTGCTTCTGCTACCATTTCTTGCTGTTGCTTCTGATTGCCCTGCCTTGTTCTGGCCCAAATTACGGTTCACAAAGGTGCTTGATCCATTTGATACTAACGGGGTGCTGGAACCGCTTAAATCAGGTTCTTTATATGATGTCATCTGACCATTAGTCTGGTCGACCGAAGCATTCAATAAGACATCATTGGTAGATAGATTAGAGCCAAAAGAAGTGAAGGAAGAAGATTTGAGGTCTCGTGCAGCTCCCACTGGCAATCTTTCTGCCATGTCTTTCAGCTTTTTAAACATACAAAGGAATAGAACAAAGGATGTTATCAGCCAAAAAGTCCAACAACATAACATTTACCATTAAATAAATGTGATGTGCATTGTATATCCGTGGCAACACCAACGGAGTTAGGTTAGGGTGTAATGGACAACGTGCATCACTATACAACTTTCGACAGGGATTAGGAATAATATTTCTAAGAGGAATTATTTCAGATGCAAGACATCTGTATAAAATAAACAAAAGTTGCAGACAGGAGTAAAAACAGAAAACTAGCTCGGTACTGTTGGCAGCACAAGAACAATGTATGTAATTAATGGAGACACTAAAACATGTTAACAACATTCATCTTACTTGTGCTGTAAGGGATTTGATCACTTCTTTTGCTGCCTTGCATTTTGAGTTTTCCTCCCCTGCAATTGCTATTGCCTCCTTCAGTTGTTTAGAAGTTCTTTCCAGCTCAGCCTCTTGAAGTTTGGCTTTACGAGTAAGACTTTCAACCTGAGATGAAGACCAAACTGAATACATTAGCCAAAGTAAAACAGACATCATTCTTTTCATTGATAAAGTAATCAAATTCAATACAGTGGCCTGAAACACGTTTATCCAAAAGATAATACTTGACGTAGATAATTAATGTGTCAAATATGATGACAAAAAGTTTACTCGTCATATATACTCTAAATTTTGAATAAAACGCTTTAAGAGGGTTTATGCATTAAGAGTACTTGGCAACTTTTTGACCCATTTCCTTCTAAACTATTTTTCAATTTACCTCTTTGACTATTAGAGATAACACAAACCCGATCAACCCATTCATAAGGAACCGGGTCGAATTCACCACCTGTGCCTTAAAGCCATAAACAAGGGTGAAAAGAATGCTACGTAATAGCGTCACCAAGTAAATGGTTACAAATTCAAATCAGGACAAGATACCTGTGTTCTTAGTTTAGTTACTTCTTGGTTGAGGCTATCATTTGTCCGTTTAGCATCATCCATCATGATCTTGGGTGAAGATAATCCAGCCAAAGTTGGTGTTGGCGTGGTGGAGCGAGGGGGTGGACTTGGCCGTCTGGATACTGGTGATGTGGCTCGTGAAGCAATTCTTGAACCAGGGACTGAAGCTGAGAAAAACTTTTTAGAAGAACCAAAAACTGGATTGAAAGATTTAGAGATATTAAGACCGCCCCATTGAGAGCTTCCGGTAGGAATCGGTGACACGCGACTGCTATTGATCTCTAACTTCTTGTTGCGTTTAGAGGAATAAGTTTCCACTGGTCTCAAAGATTCCATGGAAGCTAATCTAGCAAGACGAGGACGGGATCGTTGATCCAAATTATCATTTTTTTCGTTTTGTTCAATTAACCCTTGATTTATACTTCCTCTTCTACTCACAGAAGAATGTGATGATCCATCATTTTCAATAGCTTTCTTCAATTTAACAACACAATTATCACAAACACGATATGGTTTGTTTGGATTTGGTGCCATAGAGGCTCTAAGTGACTTTTTGCTACTACATGAATGACAGAAAACAAGACCACAATTGTAACAATTATGACGCTTTCTTTTGAAATTAAATGGAAGGCGGCACCCAGAACACATAGATTGATCTGTTCCTGAAACCCACTTATGAAGGCAAATAGCTGCAGTAAAATTAGTACCACAAGCAATACCTTTGACTTGTTTATCTTTTAAAGCTTCTACTAAAGTTGGATAGTTTCTATCATCTGTATCACCATGACCTAATCGACCATTAGCCCCCTTCCCCCATGTATAAACTTCTGTCCTTGAGGTTAAAACCGCCACATGATGAGCCCCACAAGCTATCTCCTCTATGAAACTTTTTGAGAGTTTACCTTCAATACATGATGGGAGCTTCCCGTCAGCATGAGGATTTCCTAGTTGACCATAAACGGGGCTTCCCATTGTGTACACATGCCCCGAAGTGGTAAGTGCTAGGGTCATGCTATGTCCACATGCAACTTGACAGAAATTTGGATCAACGAGTGCAGCGACACAGGTAGGTACTAGTTTGGTTTCCTTATCACCGTGCCCTAATCGACCTTTATCTCCATCTCCCCATGTAAATAGTTTTCCTGAAGAACAATTACTAGAACTTGAATTACCGACCATAACTTCCACCACTGCAGCAGTATGCCAGACTCCACAAGCAGCTCTTACTGTTCGAAGTCCTTTCAGTGACTCAACTTCTTTAGGTCTCGATACACTTTTACGATCCCCATGGCCTAAAACACCGAAAGTCCCGTCACCAAAAGTGAATAGTTGACCAGCTGATGTCACTACAGCAGTATGCCATGGCCCACATGAAATAGCCGAAACATGGATACCCTCTAATGGTCCATTTACCCTCTTTGGGACCCAGTGGCTAACTTCATTCCCATGGCCAAGAATACCAAAATGTCCCTCGCCCCAAGTGTAGAGGTCACCTGAGAGAGTAACAGCACATGTATGATACTCGCCACATGATATAAGCTCGATGTTTGCATTGCTAAGGGCATCAATCAGTTTTGGATGTAAAACATCCGAATCTATCCCATGGCCAAGCCTACCGCCTAATTCTTCACCCCAAGAGAACATCTCCCCTTGTTTTGTAACTAAAGCTGCATGTCGTCCACCACAAGCAATGTTTTGAACATCAAGGACTACTGTTGATTCTAAGGCTTTAGGTAATAACGAATCAATTTTAGTAGCAGAATAACCGCCTGCTTTGTGGGGTCCACCATCTCCTGTAATTTCACCCCAAATGAAAACATCACCCAATGCATCTCCGTCATCATGCCCAGAACCATGACTTGATGAGCTAACAGCACTTGATAAGCTTACTCTAAAGGCGTCCACTCCCATTCCCCTTAAGTGGCCATGCATGCTGTCAGAACCCCCAGATGACACTGAATGGACAGACCCGTTGGCAGGAATGGGAGGAAAGAAACCCTTGGGAGGAAGCTTATACAAAATCTCATCTGGATATGTCTTTTCCAGGCCATTTTTTGGAGGACTTCCATATGGACTATGAAGGTTAAGCTGATCAATAGCATCCTGAAAATGCAACATAATGTAACATTTAACTTTTGTATGTCAAAGAAAATATAAAACTCATGCAAAGATACATATCTAAATTTATGACTGGCTCAATGTGGGTTATGTTTAATCTACACCGGGTCCAACGGGTAAAATCAATCCAATTAACTTATAAGAAAATGGGTCAAACAGGTTGCCTACAGTGTATGTTTAATGCATAGAACCTCCTCAATAATTTAATCAAAAACTTAAAAAAACAACTATTTTTTCAAAAATAGAACGTTCCGACAAAAAAAATGCCCTACCTGTTTCGAACCTTACCGTATTATAATCCGATACCAAACCCTCCCATTTTGCCACATCTAATCACACCAAATAGTATGTTTTACCTTCTGTGAGCTATTGCCACTACCAAATGGAGAATGTAAAGGCGAGCTTCTTTGAGTGTATGTTCTCGGACTATTAGCTTCAGACGGGATTTCATCACTTCTTGATTCTGTTCTCCAATTTCTATGATGGCCACGTGATATTAGTGCTTTTAAGCCACTAAACCATACCTCAGCTTCATCCTTATCCTTGCAGATCTATGCATGCAAAATAAACTTCTAGAACATAAATCGAATTTCTCAACATCCGTTGCTGAATGGCAGAAAAAATGCCAACAATAACACAAAGTTACTAAAAGATTAGTTGTACAAAGAGTTAGAAATCCTACCACATCCAGTGACCTATCATTGTATATTAGGGAAAACGACTGATACTCCTTCTCAGGCCGTGGATACCTTTGAAAGATTGGCTACACAACACAGTCAAATCATAGTAAATATTCACAACAAATATAAGGAGAAAAGAAGTAGATACAATTGAATGAACTTTCAATAAGACAATCTCAGAGTAAAACATCATTTTCAAATGATAATCCCAAAAATCGAAATAACAGAACTACACAACTAAAGTAACACGAATAGCCAAATATCAAGTCAGTACTGAAACCCCGAATAGACAACAAAAGCTATGTTGAGTAACACAACCATTGCATGCACAAGAACACGAACAACATACATACATATGCATACTTGTATATATATATATATACAACAAAAATGATAAGGTGATTTATATAATTATATGATTAAGTATAATCACATTGTGACCCTAAAAGAATTTCTAAGGATTGACCCATCAAATACTTGAAATTATCGAACATTACTAAAGAATGATATATCTTGTGTCTACTGTTTTCTTTAAGCAGTATGGTCATACAAGTCCTATAAGCATACAGTCCTATATAATAAAATATGAGCATGCAGGCATATACGCATATACTAAATAGTTACTATTAACCTATGTTATAGTACTTTACAACTTAGTAAAAATGGCTAAAAATCCAAATAGTTACTATATTAATTTCATTGTCACTCAAGTTTTCTGGGTTTATTAAGTAACTTCATTGCAAATTTTCCTTCTTGAACTGAGAAGTTTCTACAATCTTCCGCTCAAATTGGAATACATAACCAATCTTGCACGAATTATATCTGCAATGAAATCACTTACAGTTCGCTGCCCTGATACAATTCTGGTGACATGACTTAGTCTAAGTTGTTTTTCCTCTTTCCCAGAAAACCATATGAGGATAGTCTCATCCTGAAATAGCAAAGAAAAAACAGCATTAATCGAAATAGCACTATTAATTACCCGTCACAATGAGGTTAAATTAAATTTTAAAATAACACACTGTTCATTTTGCTAAAAAGACAACAGGGTTATGTTGGTCCAACAGATGTTCACCAAAAAATAGAACATCTTAAGCGGAAATATAGTGAAAGATGCAATGAATAATGCCAATTGGAGACACTAATCACAATAGATGAAAGTCAAACTTACATTAGCCAGCCTGAAGGGACAAAACTTTGGCTTCCCCCTTCTTCCATACTTGAGAAGATAAGCCCCTTTCTTAAGAGCGGTAATGGCCTGTGGTAAATATAATTCAAGGCGCAAGTCAATCAGAAATCATCACATTACCTGCATGAAACGTGCATCTAAACATCCACCATAAAGGAAGACTGTACAGCAGAAAAAGTATTGTTACATGTTTAGGAAGTGACACCAGTTGGAATCAGAATTTACACAAGCCAACAAGTTGACTTTAACGACCCTCCATCTGTACTGTTATATGGATGGGTCAATCTCAATACACCGAAAGCAACATTAAGTGTTCGTGAATTGTGCATTCGGCACTATTCTAACAAGCCATGCAGGCTAGATAATGTCTTACAAATTTAAACAGGGTTTCCTCCTAGAATGTATGCAAGGATAACCACCTCACATTTGCGTAGCAATCGAAAATCACTTCACACAGAGCTAATTGCCTTGCACCGGTTAAAAATTTCTCCAGTTCTATTCTTTGTGCTCGCTTAGCAGAGTTACGCATAAACTATGGATGGCTACCAAACTAGGCTCCCGCATAACTTTATATACATGTATGCACATTTTTATTATATATTCGTTTTGTTCCCATCCAGGTCACCACAATTATTTCTAGGTTTGCAAGTATATAATAACTATACACTAGCTTCACTCGGGATACTGCCTTGATCAAATAGTTTCAAAATTCATCCGGTGATGCATAGGGATCAAGGCTACAGTTGAATTGCCGCTACTGATACGTCTGATCATTTCATTTTCTTTGAAAAATAAGAAATCGTGAACGAATTCATCTAGAGAGGAAGTAGATGCTTTGGATGTGGTATGAACTTTAAATGTGGAGCTGGAGATAAGAATCATAAGACCTATGAAGATGCAAATTTAAAACTCACAAGTCTTTGCCTATCTGTGTATCCAAAGCTAATGGAAACAGGTATTTTATTTAAAACACATCTTAACAAGAAATACAACTTCTAGCTAATAAAGTAATAATAAAAGTGAACAACATCTATCCTTGATTCCAAAAAGGGTGACCAACCCTCCTCGGTCCTCACCAACCAGTCCCATGGCCAACATGAGAGAGATAAATCACATAACACTATGGTTAAAGAAACATGGGGACGGGTTTAGAACCTATGACCTCCGGGATTTATACTACATGTCCCCCATCCCTAGGCTACCATTGAAGGGACAAATCATTTGGTGTAACTGTTAACCTCCATCCTTCATTCCTTAACAGCATAATCAAGAAAAACGGCATGCAACAATAAACAAGCCAATAAAACTAAGATATAACACTGTTAGCATCTTCAATACACACATTTGTCGGAAAGCATAGAAAAAGAAACATAATGTTCCTTCACTAACTAATCACAAATTACATTCCAGCTACCCTGCATTAGCCTTGTATTTCTAAAAATACTCAAATCAACATACAGTCAATCAATAAATCGATATAATAATAATGCTTATATATAAACTTCGGATTCTATAACTAACCATCTTTACAGCTACTAAACTATCAATCTGAGATCACATTATATAAATACACAAAAACAAGTAAGCAAATGTATCAAAAACTATCCGGAAGCTCGGTATAAAGCTAATTTGATATCAACAAGTAATTAATTGTATCAAAACCTATCAAGTATAATGAAACCGATATATAAATATGTATATACCTGCTCGATATCGCGTTCAACTTGACCTCCGGTCCTGCTAACATCTGAACTCATTCTCTCTTTCCACAACAGCAAAAATGAATTCAAAACAGCTCCATTTTACGCATCCAAATCCGAACGTAAAAAACAATTAACCTCCATTTAATTATCCACCAAATGTTGATCAAATTAATAACCGCAAATCTCTAAATTAATCGTACTTTAATTGAACTGATTGTTGAATTTGAGCTCTTAAATTTCAGCTGGAGCTGATTTTAGAATTTAGATGGAATCTGATATTGTAAGTTTTTGACAGCTGTGTGTGTATTTAGAAGGTAGGTCGGTAGGTATGTGTGTGAAAATTAGTAGGTGTAAATAGTAGTAATTGAGAGAGATAAATGTTAATTAGATCAGTAAGGAATTTTAGTGATTATTGATCTGATAATAAAGTAAATAAAATGATATATAACTAGTACAGACTTAGATGAATGAAAAGAAAGTAGAAAGAAGAAAGAGAAAGTAGAGGTGGTGGTGAATGGTGATGTTGATGGTGGACTAAAAGTATATCCTTAATTAATTAATTAATATATATAAATGTAGTTGATTGGAACTAAATAAATATGATATTTTCAAATAAATGAAATTCTCTCATAAATAAAACTATAATTGTTATATATTTTATATAATTCTAATTTTCTTTTACCATTTGATTTAACATTTATCTGATCATTTGTAATAGTTTTTACAAAGTGATGCAAACATAAAATAAAAAAAAAGTATAAAAAAAAAAAACACTAGGTATTATTGGTCTTTTTTTTATGGTAGGAGTGATAATTCATCGACTTATAAGTGTGAGTTTTAATTTTATGGTAAATACTTTTTAAACATATGGAAAAATATTGTATCAATTATGTGTAGCATTTTTTTTATAAAAAAAAGAAAAGGTTAGGTTGTTTTCTAAAGAAATAATTATTTTGGAATCTAACATGAACAATAATTTTAAGAATGATGATGGGTAATCTATATCTATAACTAAAACAGGAGCCTATTTATACAGCTGGCAATACTGGAGCCCTTGCTGGGCCTAAAATTCCCGCTCAAAAATACTAGAGGCCTCCTCCTTTTTTTACGTTCTAATATTTAATTAATCTCTATAATTACGTTCTAATATT
>JAOXNX010000028.1:22619000-22631768 GCA_028566075.1 Solidago caesia
TGCGCAACGCTTGCCACTATTCACAGTGTTATGAAAGACAAACCTTGGTACTACATTGCATGTACTAAATGTCAGTCCGGAGCAAAACCCATTACCGATTCTGATTCTGCAGGCGGTGGGGCCTTGAATAGCCTATGGAGATGTAAAACTTGCCCTAATCCAGTCAAAAACGTTTTGCCAAGGTATGTTAGAAAGTGTAATAATGATCATCTTTATAATGTCATATGTTTTACTAAATGTGTAAATGTTTCATAGGTACAAGGTGTATGTACGTGTTGTTGACGATACCGGTTCTGCTACTTTTATCCTCTTTGACAAGGATATCAAGAAGCTGATTACCTTGAACGCACAGAACCTGCAGGGTGTTGTTGGTGAACCTGGTGATCAATTTCCAGAAGAGTTTGATGACTTGGCTGGTCATAAAGCTTTATTTGATTACAAAGTAACAAAATACTGGAATCTTGATCAAGGAAAACACGAGTACACTGTCAACAAATTAACCAAGGAGGAATCGGTCGCTGATGCATTTCGAAAGCTTGCTGGAACGGATGTGGTATACTCATACTACATAACTTGATCATTTTCATAGCATTTTGTTTCTGTACCACAATACATGTACCAAAAATTTACTTTCTTTATTTATTGTTCTTTTGAATTGAAGGACAATGTTAGTGAACACGAACCGACTACTCCATTGCTTGGATCTGCCGTTGGTGATAACTCCCATGTTGTTTCTAAGGTAAACATATTGTTGCTAATCTGTTTTAAATATTTATGTATCAATCACAACTGTTCTGAAACATGTGTTTCCTTATAATAAACACCTATAATACCAGTAATGCATAGTTGTTTAACATGTAAATAATTACATTTAACTACATCTGATGAGTACAAAGAAAAACAGTTGATCTAATAGATATTTTTTTTAAGATATCACATTCGTACTTTTATTAATATAACTTCCAAAGGTGAAAACTAATGCCATTAGTATCTAATTTATACTAAGTATTTGTTATACATATGTCCCATTATACATAATAAAAGTCGTGAACGTGACCTATTGCATGAACTGAATGATTGAGATCTGTCATTTTTTTTCTTTTGAATAACTTTGGATTCAGAATCCGGATATTTCTCTTTAGGTTTACTTTTGCACTATAGTTGTTTCATGACATTGTTTTTCCTATTTTGGTTTCCCGATAAACATCTGTTTCGGTTTATTCATTTCTGGATTATGTTTTTTTTTTACCTGTTTGGATATGTTGACATTTAAGTGTTTTTCTAATAAAGGATGTCTTTACATTTTGGATTGTTATCTGAACACTCATAAGTTGTACAACATTGATTTCATGGCACTTGGTTATTACTATTCCTTTTCTTTATCATTAAACATCGTTCAATGTCTTGAAACTACAACTGCACGTAATACCTTTGATCCTTTACTTGACAGGAAATTAAATGAGACACCACTTTGAAGGGTCATCTAAGCGTGCTAAGCGACAGTTGGTTGAAGTTAAGCAAATATATATAGAGATATATGTATATATTATAATGTACAGGTCTTTTTTTTTAATGTGGTTTATGCTATTTTACACGCTAAACTGAAAGCTCATAACTCTTACCAGATGCTCATTCTTATTGTTTTATATATCATTTAAAATACAAATTGATCACGGTCTTTCAAATACAAATGCAGGTAATATCTTTGATCTTTTACTCTAACATTAAAAATATCAAACACCCCGTTAGCATTATTACTCAACCTTTTCAATCTTACGAGTTTCTATGTGTCTTTGATAGTAGATTTTGAACGTCATCTTTGTTGCAAAGCATGTTAGCAAAACTATCGATCAGGAGCATTCAACTACAAATGCAGGTAATCTCTTTTATCAGTCTTAGGAAAAGTAATACATGTAATCTGTTAGCTGTCATTAAATCCCTTAATTTTATATATTATTTTTACATAATTATAAGTACGTATGTCTTCCTACTCTAACACACAATTGAACCATCCCATTTACTTCTTTATTAAGGAAGCTTATATATATATGTTTTATTCATTTGTAATATTAAATATTAAATTTTTTGTGTTTTTCTATTTTACCAGATGACAACAATGTAAGTGACCATGACGAGGACGAGGACAAGGATGACATTTCTACATATATTGAAGCAGGGTCGGATTCAAATATCAATCCCGATGATGAAGAGTGTGATTATACGGACATCGATGATGAAATGTTTGATAATTCTGAATCCGATGTATAAAGTGGATGGGAGTATTCGACCGAGTCTGAAGACGACCTTATGTTTGATGATGATATCTCTGATAATGGGTCTGACTCTGATATGTATGATAGGCCTTCTCCTAAGGATTAGTTTATAATGCTTATTTCATTTCAATTTTCACTTTTTTGGATTGTTTTTTGTTTCATTTTATGTTTTGAATGTTATTGTTTTTAATACTTTTAGATGGTTTTATTTTGCATCCATGCTAATGAAACTCTCTTGAAGTCACATGATCGGTAGCCGTAGGAAAACAAATATATAACAGCAAAAGCTTATCTGTGAGAAAGGCAACATGACTTGACATATATCACAAAATCTTATCATATATAAGCAAGCAATTAAACAAATCCAAATAAATTACAATTCAGTTGTTTAAAATTTTAATTTCAATGACAATCTAAAAATAGTTATTATCTATTTTATTTTTTTTTTCTTCTTCTTTACACTAAGATGAATCATATAATAAATATAGTTAATCTGTAAATCGTACATGTTTTAAAATATATAGTTGTTGTAGAGAAAAACATTTGCATCAACATTCTAAATTTGCGCAAGTGACAAAAGAAAATATCAGTATACTTGTACCAATATTATGTATGGGATATTTAACCTTTTTTATTAAATAAAATTAAATACTAACATGTTAACCAACAAATGAATTTTGACCTTATGATAAGGCCGCTCCCTATGGGAGTCGGCATTTGGCCATCTTGAGCTCATCTTGCACGTCATCATAGGCACCATGTCATCTTAACCCCTTCATCATCATTCTTCATTATATTTTGGAAGGGGTTGGATGAGATGTGGGTGGGGTATGTGTGTATGTTTTTAATATTTTTTAATTGTGGATGAGGTGATAGGGAGAGGGTAATTCTTGGGTGTGTCTTGGAGAGAGAAAATTGATGTGGCAGTAAAGATGAAGGAAAGATGACGACATGATAGGGAGTGGCCTAAGTGCATGTATTGTACATATATGTAGTGTTGACTTATACAGTTATACTAGTATTAAATCAAAACTCAAATGTACATAACCATGAGAGTTTTGTCTGTAGTTCATTCTAACTATTTTTTTGTCTAGGAAAATATTCGAACTTAATGACTTGGGACCTCTAAAGGAGTGGAGAAAGATGAGGTGCGGTACTATAACGGTACCGCGGTGTACAACCTTCCCCCTCCTCTTTCCCCCCTTCCTTTTCTAAAAAAAGATGGAGCAAAATGAAGGTTGTGAAAAACGAGATGATCATCTATCAAACTATCTTCCGTCATTTCTGTTTCATACTTTATTTTTTTTTTTCTTCTAAATTTTTTTTTAAAAAAAGTGAGAGATAAGAGATGGGTATAAATGTATGATGTGGAAAAAAGAGAAAATGAGAGATGAGAGATGGAGAGGAGCTAAGAAAACAAGATTTCATGCCACAAAACCACTTGGTATTGATTTAATACTAGAGACTATTAAATCGAAACAAATACAAAATCCATCACCATCAATTTCAACTTAAAGTTTTTTTGCTTTGCTTGATGTTTTCTTATATTTTCTATTTGATGAGTTAGACACTTAACAAGTCTTTTGAGTTTCAAAAATGAATGTAACAAAAATAAATTGAAAGTTAATTATTTGAGATGTTTAAATGGCATCATATTAAAGTTTGAATTTTATTAGCTAAATATCTTCGTGTCATTCATGAATGGAGTTATGGAGTTCATAGATGTCTACAGAAATAACACAATTAGACCTTCCGTACATTTGAATCAAAGACTCATCTTTTTTCGAGTATCTCAACACAATAAAGTTTCTTCATTGAAAAAAAAATATATCAATATTGACACAGTTTGAATACTTGTTATGCCATTTTCTCTTCAAAGTAACATATTGAAGAAGTCAAGTCATTTATGGATGGAGAAAGTAGCATAAACTGAAAGTCAAAGGGTTAAAAATGGAAAATTGGCATAACCAGAGGCGAGCGGCTGAAAAGGATTAAACAAAACAAGACTCTTGGATATGAACCACAATAAGATCGAGGATGATGGCAACCATGACTGCTCCTCCAACCTATTTCCACTTTAATGTACTCATCGCTTTCTTCAATCTTTTATTTTTCTTTCATTTCTATATGTTCCTTAATAAATCCCCTTTTTAGTACTCCCACCGTGTTGGTTTAGGTCTCCGGTTCGAAACATACCCGGTCTGTCATCCCCGGGTAACCTGAACAAGGAAAACCTCATTCGTTTAGTTGTAATGCAGTAAATTCAATGCAAGTTAATACAGTAACTAAATTGACCATAGGGTGGGTGATGTGTCACGTTTTTATATGGTTGGAACATGGATGATGTGGCGCTTTCCGATTTGTGTTCATTTTAAGACGGGGTTGGGAGGTATTGGGCTATATATGAAAATTACGGATACTAGTTGTGTTTTTGACTGTTGTTATACTGATCATTATACAGCAGCATACTTGTGTTAAGGGCAACCATGTTGTATATGTTCCAAATTGGCATTCTTGTATAGCAAGTATCAATCTTTTCTCCACAAAACGAAGTCTAGTTGGGAGGTAATTTGTTATCATTTCTTAGACACATGATAGTTACGCTTTTACTGGATAACTTGTTCGGTAGTAATACCATAGGTGAAAATTTATCAACCCATTTACTTGCGAGTGAAAAAAAAGTAGCTCAAAAGGGCACGGGTTCAAGATGGATTTAGCGACTCGGATAGTTCATAGGTTCCAAGAGTGTATTTGTAATGCATATAACTTCCTAAATCTTATTTATTAAAAAGTTCAGATAATTTTAATGTAATAATGTAGTTTTTACTTTTTAGAATCATATTTCATATAAAGAGTTCTGAGAAGACGCGTTACTGAACCCGTTTTTTTTGTCACCTCAAGGTTATACCATAGTCTACAGTCTTATACTACAATATATATTCCATGATTTGTCTCATTTTTTTATACCTTTTGATTTACACAGAACATTGGACTATCCCAACTCTCGTGAGAGTCTCAGCTCCTTTGTTAGACCACTACTTGCTGCTCAGCCAGGTGATCTTGATCTCCGCCCAAACTTTTTGAGTACAATATATACTTAATTACTTATCTCCCCATATAATTCATACATACGTCTCAGAAGTTTTGTATATGATATTATTGCAGGTTTAGCAGCTTCGATATCAGATGAGAATGTGGTATCCGTAAGAAACGCCAATGTCCTTGTGGAGGTGCAGGATGATGATAAGATGCAAGTGAGCTTAGAAGCCTGACTCATTATGCAAATTCCTTCTTCCACTTTCTGCTAATTTTTATATGTGGTGCTACCTCACTCTTAGATTTAAAGTCAAGGCTATGGATTTTAACTCAAATCGTTACAAAAAAACTTTCTGCAACCATTGTAGATCAAACACTTTCTTTTGTATTTATGGCAACACTTTAGCAAACCCTGTAACAGTTATGCTTCTAAAATGTCCTAGATCCTTAGAAAAAAAACAACAACTTTGCTTAGGTTATAAAACAGCAACTTTAACACTAGTTATCAAAGTTCCTTTAGCTGATTCATGGTTGAGAGATAGAATTCACACTATCATATGTGTCCTACTTGATGGATCGATACCAATGTTTTTGGTATGTAGTTTGCATTTGAATTCTGTTCAAATCAGTCCAGACCTTTTCTGAGGATATTATACCATGACAGGTGAAAGTAGAATTACCTGGGAAGGAGACACAAATAGTATTTGATAAGGTTTTGACCAATTTGGCTCGTACAGCACCACCTGTTCCAGGTTTCCGTAGACAAAAAGGAGGTAATGTGTAATTTAACCAATGTATGTCAAGATTTCTCTTATGGTTAAATTTGTAAAAGAGCATATCCATCTTTCTGGACCTTTTGGTACTTGTGAATTGTGACAGTCAGTTTTTAAAATATTTTAGCTTATAATTAAAATTTACTCTCTGCTGAACCTTGAACTTTTATTTTCACGTTGTAAACTGCTCCCTAAGTATAATTACATGTACTAGCCACTATATAAAGTTGAAATATAGAGAAGAGTGAAACATGGCCCATGCTATCATATAACTAGAGGGGTACCCGTGCAATGCGGCGGCCCCGAATATGTCGTGGAAGAACCTGTTAACACAAGTGGCTTTGTAGCCAGCCAAGCCAACCTTTAATTACACAAAAATAATTAATTTATTAGTTTAATTTATAAACACTCTTAATTAATTAATGGATTAATGGTGGAAATATAGAAAGTTTGACCAATTAACATTTCATATTAGGAAAGGCTAGCAAGGGTAGCTATGGTATTTTAAGTTATTGAATAGGGGTAAAATAGGTAATTTTTTAACGATGTACCTTTTGCTACTAGATGGTGTCCATTCAAAAAATGGGACCTAACTATGTAGTAATGAATTGTACGCAATTGCACATATCATGTCTGTGTAGGCACGTCCATAGGTAAACTACATGCTGGGTAATAACAATGGGTATGGATATTAAATTAACTGGTGGTTATCTCTAACGGATCAAACAGGTAAAATATAAAATAGCTAAAGAGGAAACGTGTCCAAAGTTGCCCAGGTATATTCAATGCATACAACCTGCAGAATGATGTTATTCAAAAGGTTAACATTGGGGTAATATGATTCAATGCATACAACCTGCAGAATGATGTTATTCAAAAGGTTAACATTGGGGTAATATGAGTTTTATAATCATATTTGATACATTAGCTATATATAAACAAAGAACTTTGGACAAAAAGTGTTAATGTAATCCATTTTGACCGTACAAAGAAACTACCTGTTTGACTCATTACCCAACCTGCCCGAACCACCCAGTTTGCCACCTCTAGTGGTTAAATAAATCAGCAGTGACCAATCTATCTGCTTTCCTGCTGCATTCTTGCAGACTCATTATTTAGTAGTTATCTTTCCAGTCCATTCTAATATGGTATTCCTACTACTTCCTCTTTTGCATGTGGATGGTGGCTTTCAGGGAAAACATCTAAGGTAATATTACATGATTTATTCATTGAAACTTCTAATTCTTCTATCGTTCTTGTATTTTAGTAAGAAGTAGCCTGGTTGGCTTCATTTAAATGCACGTATGTTCCTCCTTTGTTAAATACTTCAAATGCCCTCTAATAATGCCAACATAAAGAAAACATTTTGGACTAATATCATAATAAAGTAATATGACAGTGAGCAGTTAGGTAATTCCAAGTTTGAAACTCGTCATAAAGGAAATGTTGCGTCTATGATGATACTGCCCAAAAAAGAAAGTTTATCAATTTTCATGGGATGGACGATGGAGGGAGTAATACCTCTGAAGAACGATTCTATTTTTCAGTTTGTACTTTCTATTAGAGTCAAAAAAATTTCTTTTGAGTAGTCTGTTATCATGAATTTTCTACAAGATTAATCAGAAAGTTTTTACAGGTCCCCAAAAGCTTTCTATTGTCAATTATTGGTGAAGATCGTGTTACGAAGTTTGTTATTCAAGAAATAGTTAGCTCCACTATGGCGGATTATGTGAAAAAGGCAAGTTAACACTAGGCTTTGTCATCTTTTTAACCCCAAACTGTTGACCTTAAGTCAATCACGTTTTCTGCCCTGCAGACCTAGAAGCTTTCTCCGTCCATATGGATGGGTCACTTTGCATGAACCCTGAACCCATAGATTGTCTGGGTCGAAAGGGCCACAGACCATGTCACCAGATGTGGAAAATGGGCGGTTAATGTGGGTGCAGGTCAAAACACCTTCTTTTTTTTTTTTTTTTGGTACGGGGCATGCTGGGTTGGCTTGAAACACTTTTGTCTAAAAAAAACAGATTATTACTATTAATTCATTTGTCAAACATGATGACAAAAATTACATAGTTTGAATGCATTTTGACCCATTTCCTTTTAACCTAAATTTTAAGCTTTCAGCTTGTCCCGTTGAAATAAACATAATACAAATCAACCAATTTATAAGTAAGTCCGATTTGCCACCGCTAAATAGTTATAAAATAATGAACAATATGGTCCCTTTATTTTTCTTGTTATGATCTGAGAGCTAGCCAACTTTCTTAACTTATGACACATTTTGCAGAACAATATTCCAGTAAAGGATAACAAGATCAACACCATTCAAACCGCAGAAGAGCTACAATTATCATTTATCCCTGGTAGTGATTTTGGATTCAATGCAACACTTGAGCTTGAAAAACCAGATACAGAAACAAGTAGCCCTGACTCATCTGAAGATGCCAAAACATCTAACCCAGATTCATCATAAGCATGAAACTGACAGATACTTTCACTTTCTTTAGAATTATTCCCAAAGTACTTGCCTGATGGAATATATCTTTTTCCACTTACATGTAAATGACCTGTAAAACGCAATCTTTCATCCCCACAAAAATTGTGATGATATTCTCTTTAAATCCTGGCGTCATACTATACTATCAATCCCAAACAGGCAACTTTTCGTACCGATTCTGCGTAAACACTTTTATAACCTCTCCTAAATTACAAGAATGCCTAAGATGAAACCCAGGATTTCCGAAAAGGCAAAAAACCCCCCATAAATCCACCCCACAAATGTAGGAAGTGAGACTCGAACCTAGGTGGAATCTTCCAAGGTCACAGATATTTACCCATGGGCCGCCAACCCCATTGGCAACCCGATGACTTATTGATGCCCCTTTAAATAGAGCAAACTACAATGGGAAAGAATAAAATCTGTAATAGAATTCCTAATACTCGGTCACAAAGAAAAACAACTAAAAACTCCTAAATAGCAGGTAAAATCAAATATTAAATACTGACTTATTCTTCTTAACAGCAAAGTTGAACTGAACATTAGGCTGACTCATTCTTTTGACACAAAAATGTCCATGTAGTAGTGAATGCATAATACAATGGAAACTACTACTCTATTCAAACATATTTTGTATCTACAAGCATGCTACTAAGCTAACCTAACTTAAGAGGTGATGACTCATTTAGTTATGAATCAGTTGATTTAGGTTGCATCTTATTCTTCCAAAATCATTTTTTTCCCAAAAACTTACATGTATATTGTAAATGCATCTTTTACAAAAATTTCCAAGTCTGCATTATATTTGTCAACTTCTACTATTTCAATTTCAAGTTGTCACCTAATGATCCGATCCACCCATCTTGCCACATCCACCAAAATGAATACATCATGATCATATGCTTTTCCAGATATCATAAACGATCCTTTGGGTATAGCACATCATAATTAAGTTGTCTAAACTCGTACCTGCTACCATCCAGATGAGGGTGTGAAACTGTTATGGGATGTCGAGTATCATTACCCAATTATTGTCAGATCCATGCGCATTTCAGGCCTCCAGTCTCTAATCCAGATATAACAAAAACCAAAATCAGATTCCACTTTATAGTCAGGGGGGGTTAGGGTTCATCAACTAATCATTAAACGATTGCTGTCAGATCCATGCATATTTCTAATTTCCAAATATACCAAAAACCAAAATCAGAATCGAACTTGGGTGTTCATTAACTCACAAAACTAACCACAATATACAAAATTATCCAACCAAAATTATAACTCCTCTGGTCACAACTGAATGGGGTTTCTTAATTTAAACTATAAGAACAAATCCTCATTCCGAATAATAAATTGTATTCTAAAAATGACTGGGTTGGTTGGTTCCTGGCCAAATATAGCAGATTCGGTTAGTGCAGGCCAATTTTTGCGTTACCCTACTTAACCAGTGTGATAAAGAGCTCACATCTGTTGTGGCTGAAAATATACAAAATCACTAACCACACATAATGACTGTGAGGGTTATATTGACCGTTACCATCATAAGATTAGAAAGAAGAAAAGAAAGAAAAATAAACCATGGTTTCTCATGACAATAATATCCAAAATTGTATGCTCCTCAGAAACACAACCAAGACTGGCAATTCTCAAATTTCCATCTCGACTCTCTACAATTAAATAAATCTATAAACATACTTGGGCTCCGAGATGCATCAAACACAAACGAAAAAACATGAACGTCAATAGTTTCCGTGTATCTACGTATATTAAGATATAGCTATTGGCAGCAAATGTGTCAGTGCACGGTAGAGCGAGGTGAACGTGGGCGAACTGGGGTCTTTGAAGGGCTTACCCTGCATCAAAGTGAACGTGTGGATTAGAGTCGCAGACTCTGTAAATAGTCATTATGCTTATGTTTAATCTCCAACGGCCAAATGCGTCGAATTAAAAATATACTAGCTAAAAATAAGCACGCCCGATGGGTAGAAAGTGACCCAAAATGTATTCATTCAAAAACTTTGATCACATTTGTAACAATACAGTTGTAATCATATTAACACCTTGATAATTCATGATCATTTTTCAAAATTTAAACCAATAAATGTATTTGTAGGTCAACCCAACCCGATCCGACCCATACTAAAATATTACCTGAATTGACCCATTAGCCAATCCGCCTGACCTACCAATTTTGTCACTTCTAGTTTGGATATTTGTAAACATGGCAATTCAGACTGAAAGTGAATACGTGATTGAATAAGATAAAAATACCTTATTGGCAATGATCCCAGTACTGCACCGCTACAGTTCAGAGCTGCAATTGCACTCTCAGCCTGTAAGATCCCACACATAATTAGTACCTTATATACATATAGAATTGGAAAACAAGTTTGATTTGTAAAAAACTAAAAAAATATATAAAGATAAAGAATGATAGCAAGAAAAAATGTTTGCCTATCTGTTATATACAATGAGTGACTAACCCATCGTTCTAATTTTACATAAAATCATAACTGACTGAATAAATTGTTGGAAGCCTTTGGTTCAAATAAGGCACCAGAAAAAGATAATTAGCGGTCAACATTCAATATTCAGATTAAATTACACCGTGTAATAACAAAATGGAAAAAGGAACAGTTGAACTATAATATTGAAATATCCAATACGTTGGAAACAGAGATTATACATCTTAAGATCTGATGAAAACTAAACTGAATTTTCTGGAAGAATTAACACACAAATAAATATAAATTAACAAAAGGATTGTCTTATCTCCGAAACATGAAGGAAAATGAACATCCGATGTATCTAGATGTTAGAAAATGAAATAGGACTCTTTAGGAACAACAAAAGTTGCAAAACAATCTCTTTTTTGGGGTGGATGGAGTAAGTTTTCAAAGCAATTTGATTCTTAAAGTTACCATTTTAAAAACATGCCAGACAAAAATTGCATAGGAAGTTCATACGAACTCTCTATATGAGCTCTATGATGTTTCGACTACAAATGTGTACCAGTATATCATAAGATGTGAAATAGTTGATTAATACTTTTGGTGTCAAAAAAACAAAAATTCTATCAAGGCAATAATAATCGAGGGGATCAACATCAACACAACAATTTAAACTAATCGCTCGAAGAGTCAAAGGAGATGTAAAGAAAACTTCCTAGCTATCAAAGTTGGCAATTATGCCCACAATGTTGTTCCAGCTACAAAAAGTGTAAAAGAATCAGAATTTCAGAGTTTCATATAAAAAAGCGGGGTTTGTTGATGAGTTTTATTTTATGGTAGGATGTTCTCACTCCAAAGTTTCTCAGTCAGCTTAAAAAAGCAAAGATATAGACACATAAATGGAGAACAGCTACAGAAGTTGGTAATACAGATGTACAAATGTGATAGGAAAAAAAAATCGTGGTGTCAGGCATTGAACCTGATGCGCCTATTTTTGAGAAGTTGGAGTTAATTCAAGATATGTAATGGCATGTGTAAACAGGGTGTTACTGAATTCGTTAAGTCAGATGAAGCATGTGTTCGATCTCAAACTAGTAGACTAACTTATGGTTTCGTGAGGGAGAAAAACAATATTCGCATCCATAGATTACACAAGTGTCATTTTACTCCATATACAACTAGCTATTTTATAATTGTATGTAGTAAACTTGTCCTCCCAGAAAAGCAAGAAGTAGCACAGGACGTTTAGTTTAGTGCCAATTCAGAGCAATGTGCTATAATTCTAGTGTAAATCGTGTGATGTGTAGATCAACCTATTCGATTAACTAATGAGGCTATACTATGGTCCTAGTATGCAACTATAATATGTGTGGATCAAGTTTTTTATATACCATAGGGGGACGCATACATTAAGATTAAACGTCGTCTATTGAGAAATCACATTGTAGGTACTTTTACACCACTTCACCTATTCAGTATCTCCAACTTATAGAGCAACAACAAGTATACATGGTGAAGCTACTAAGCGACATATAACTTAACCTGACCCGACTAAGAAACGCAAAAAACAACTAATTGATCGGGCAGTTTGTGAGGCCTGTGCCGGGTGTGGGATTAAACAGCAGTAAATTTCCAGGCATAGTTGTCAAAAGCGAAAGCGATCTCAAAGCGCAATGACCCCAAATGGGGCCTAGGCGAGAAGCGCAAAAAAAGCGCGGGCCCGAGAAAAAAAAAGCGCA
>JAOXNX010000028.1:22645883-22657845 GCA_028566075.1 Solidago caesia
TGTTTGTTGGTTTTGTGGGTTCAGCTGTAATTGGGAGGTAGATGCAAATCTGTTTTGTCTAAGTGAGATGGTCAATGGAAGCTATTACGTGTATTCCTATTTACACCCTTGGCATTATTATGTAATGAGTAATGACATAAAATTTGATCATAATAAAAGAACAGAACAGATCCATCATCAAGAAAAAGACATACCACCGCGCATGGTCACCTGAATCTCTTTATAGCATAGTATCAAAATCCATTGGGCCACAAAAAAAGGCCATTTAGCATCACAAATACTTGGCCAACAAGTCATTAGATTAACATGAAAAACAAAAGATGCCAAAAACTGATAAATCTCTACTTTTTATCTGCTTGAAAATAATATTTGCCTTCAGATTATTGACAATTGATGGTCAAGAAAATTCCCATAAAACAGCAGTTCAATATGAAATACATCAGACGTCATGTATATCGGGTTGCTAAAACGAATAATTTCTTTCGTTTATATAACGCTTTTATATTGGAACCACTAGGGTGGTGGTTCATTAGTTGGGCATGATGAAACTCTTTGGAGATCACAAGTTTAATTCTTTTCTTTAAAAAAAAAAATACCCTAGTGGCGACAAAGGCTCACTTGCTCTGACTTTGATCTGGAAAATCGAGTCAGCTTTTGGGATTAGTCTGCTCGCAAAGGGAGTAAGACATCCATGATTACATTAAAAAAACGGTTTTTTTTATTGGTGTTAATACTTTAATATAAATTGAATCATTTAAATTAAATTAAATTTTGATGAGTACTATAATTTTTTTTTTTTGTTTCTTTCTATAATCCTAGTATTGTATTTGCTTCTATATTTATAAGATTTGTATTCTATTCTAAAGTTTTCCTTGAGTGAATGTGAAATAAACTCACCTTTTAGTATGAATAAAAATATAAAAGTTATATTGTCTCACATTGGTTTCAAGACATTTTCTAACATTCATTTTATGTTTATATATATTCTTAAAACTTTCAAAATGTAAGACGCAAGTCGTATTGTAACACCTGTCGTTTTAAAAATATGGATTTTCAAAAAATTTCGCCTAATAGCGTTATATAAAGCGGAGCTAACGTTTAAAACATTAACCAATTCGTAACGGACGGTGCATTTGAACAAAAGAGGTGCTACCAATCATATTATAACAATAATTCAAAAGAAACCCAAACGGTTGTTCCAACATAAAAACAACCAAGCCAAAACATAACATAAGGTCATTAAAACATATCATAACAAAAGTCTAGATAACAAGACCACTAATAGTTAAACTAAGCATCTCCATAATCGTCTACCCATGCCTCACTTGCTATCAACACTTGCTCTTTACTGCTTAAACTGAGGGAACAACACATTTAAAAGACACAAGTGTTAGCTAATTAAAGCTAAGTAATATAACACATGTATAACAAAGCTTTGGTTTATTTTAATCGTTAAGGAAAGATTCCATGTTCATTTCCATTAAGGCACATCTCGTTTTGTAACATTATATCATCATTAAATATCGTCTCATTAACATCATAGGATATTAAGTGGTCTCATTAACATCATAGGATATTAAGTCCTAGTCGTGCCTATCCTCGCTTTACACATCACATCACATAACATATATATATCATCTCGTTAAGTGTGACATAAGTCACCCATCATCTTGTGTGAGTAGTCCGTTATGCACTTGGCATTAGGTGGCTAGTTAGGCCTACCCAGAAATACTCATTACGTGAACTCATCCGTTGCAAGGAGCCACTCAAACAACCATCTCAATGTACAAGCCTCATTTGGCAAGCACGGGTTAATCTTAACACTTTCATCTCATTAAATAGCTCGAGCATTTACATCTCATTTAACATCATTCATCTTAACGTTCGGGCCCTTAAACGTGCAAGTGTCATGGCGACCTATATAGTCTAGTGACTAGGTGTACAAGCCATGTTTCAATCACATTTCATATACACATGCACATTTATATATTACGCATCATCACATATCATATACATATCAAAGGCATGTCATAGGCTACATAAGTATGTATTTATAACCCGTAAAGCCTTCCAAATGATCCCGAGTATCTACAAACATATGAGATATACTTTAAGGGAGTTAGCATATGAAATTATTAAGTTTTGTTGTCCATCATGTGATAAAATAGTGTATCTTACCTCAACCGAGCTCACAAAATCACACAACAAGATTACTGTGTTTGATACGTACCCTACACGTTCCCGACAACCTTAACCGATTGAGTAGCGATATCAAGCAAGAAAAGTTCACAAGCGATCAAAGCCCAAACCTAAGATGATTGATCATGATGGTGAGAATCATGTTCCATTTAAAATGTCCCTTGGATGACACAACATGCCCATTAAATTCATTTGAACGTAATAAAATGTTTTGGTTAATATGAGTTATGGTTCGTCACCAAATTTGACGAAAAAATCAAAGTGTTCAAATGTGGAATTTAACAATTTTGTTGACCTCTATTTGATTATATAAGACTAGTATGTAAGTATCGGATCATGAAAAAGTCGACTGATACCCGAACAAAACATCCAAGGGGAAAATCGGTCAAAAACAGTCATCGACGGTCGATGCTGATGCATTGACAGCCAATCACCACACATCAACCGTAGTACCCTACTCATCGACCGCCAATTCTATACGAGAATGTGACTCATTTTGCTTGCAATTTGACCAATCTAAACGTAAAATCAAAGCTTCAAACTTTTCCACAACTCATAACAAGTATAAACAAGTATAAAAATCAACTCATTACACAAACCCACTTCCTAAATCAAGAAACCCCTTTTCAAAACCCTAATCAAGATAATTTGAACCAAACACAAAGATTTTGACCAATTGGTATAAAAAGCTAGTAACCCATAACAACAATGACATAATCTAAGTATGTAGGAAGTGAATTCACTTACAAAAAGTTATCTTGAAGCCAAAACCCGAATTTGAGACAAATGGGGATGAAAACTTAATCTTAAGCTTGAGATGGAAGAAAACCTTGACAAGATTTCCTTAACCAATTTGATGATTTAATCCGAAAATAAAGAGAAGATGATGAGATTGTTGGTGTTCTTGAAGTTAGGTAGAGAGTTCTAGAGAGAGAGAAGAGTTGGGTGATAGAAATTAGGTTGAAATAAATGAATTTTGTGCTAGACCCCTCCCTATATCCAGCCATAAGGAGATTCACAAAAGCCATCTTTAGTCCCTCAAGTTGCTAACTTCACATCTAAGGACTTTATTAATTTACTAATGAAAGCTCACACGTCATATTTAACTCTAACGGGAATATGAATCGACATATCAAGCATGTTAATAAGCACTTTGACCGTGATAACATGTATCATGACTCATTAAATACATATATATATATATATATATACGTACGTATAGCACATTAACTACGTGTACTCATTAAATCATCTCAAGATTTAACGGAAGCAAAGTATTGACTTAACGACACAAGTCAATCGTTAAACGAAAAGTTAGGGATGTTACACGTATAGATATAGATATTCATACAGCTTTTGGGGTTTATCTATAATCTATTCTATAAAACTATATAAAGCAAATTACTCCCCTCCCCCTCTCAAATTATAAATTAATGACCCTAAAATACCCCTCACCATTATTTACTATTCTAAATATCTTCACTTGATATACCTATAATACTCTTAATGAATTAATTTACAACATCTAACTCCTAAAGTATTACCTATAATACTCTTAATGAATTAATTTACAACATCTATCTCATAACTCCTAAAATATTTACATTATAACCTTTATATCAATTACCTAAACTACTCGCTGCCGCGCCGCCACCACCATACCGTCGCCGTTACCACCATCGCCGCCACATGATGCGAACATCCATCTGTGTAATGCAAAAGTTTGATCTAAAGAGTAGTTTGAAATTTGAATGATAAACAATATTTTTTTAATTGAAGAAATATAAGTTTTACTATTTTATAAACAAAACAAAGATTTATCCAATCAAATTATTTCCCTGTTATAAGTTACTCAATATTTTCCAAGTATAAATATTGTGTGTTCTTTTTTATTGAATATAGAGTTAACGACATAAATAGTCCCTGTGGTTTGTCAAAAAAAATCACGTTTCGTCATTGTGGTTCAAAAACCTCACTGGTAGTCCTTTATAGGAGGATAATGTTCATGTTTGGTCCGATGGACTGACGGCCGTTATCTCCCATCCGTTAAAACCCTCGCGTGCCTCTCACGTGACGGTATTTTGGTACTTTACCCTCTCCCTTTTATCTCTGTATTTTGGTACATATATCATCATCATTTTCATCTTGGAAACAAATTAAATCTCCCTCATCTATCTTTATATCTATAAAATCAATAATAATAATCCCCAAAATCATCGATCTCAAGAACAACAACATATCTATATCTATATCCATATTATGAAAGTCAAATCAATAAGAACAAAATCTAGAGGAAAATCATATTCAAATCCACAAACCTAAATCTGCAAGTATCTATATCTATACCTAAATCTACACATATATCTCTCTATATTCACTATTTCTATATCTATACATACCACCACCATTGTTACTGCCACTACTCATATCCCCACCACCACCACCGTCTGCCACCGTCAAACATGGGGTTTGAAACGGAGTATTCCCGGAAGCCGCTGTTGTGTCCGGTGAACATAGACTTTTGTTTTGTTGAATGGTGGATACACAAACCCGACCACACAAACACACACTTACATCAATCTATCGGATCCAGATCTGGATCTCTGAATTCATGAGAAAATGGTTGTTAGAGAAAGTGAGTTCGATGGTCGAATTTGGGAGAAAACAGTTGTCGGAGATAAGGAGTTTGATGGTCATGGTGGTCGGATGGTGGCTGCGTGGTGGTCGGACGGTCACGGTGGTGGCTACCAGAGTTCGATGTTCTTGTTACCCCTTCTTTTAACCAGTATTCCTATTGATGCTATGAATTTAGCTAGGTTTTGATTTCTTTTGTAGAGATTTTGATTTGTTTTGATGTATAGATTTGATTTGATTTGTTCTCAGATTCATGTAAATATATGATATTAGATATATATAGAAGTTGATTTCTTTTATATATGGATAAGATATGGATATAGATATATGATATATGATATAAGATATATGTACCAAAATACAGAGATAAAAGGGAGAGGGTAAAGTACCAAAATACCCTCACGTGGGAGACACGTGGGGGTTTTAACGGATGGGAGATAACGGCCGTCAGTCCATCGGACCAAACATGAACCTTATTCTTCTATAAAGGACTACTAGTGAGGTTTTTGAATCACATGGACGAAAAATGATTTTTTTGACAAACCACAAGGACCATTTATGTCGTTAACTCTTGAATATATATATACATTTTCTTGAGAAACTTCCAAAACCTAATTACTAGTAGTAAGTTACAACAAGCGTACGTGAGAGATGGCGGCTAGCAGCAGAATTCATGCGTTGATTAAATCTGAAGGCATTTTAGGAACCAACCGTTTCCTTGTTCCTTCAAACATCCCCTGTTTCTCAAATTCCCAGTTAAGTCCTCTCAAATCACTTTTTGCTTCATCCCGTAGTCTTCACTCGACTCCGAGTAGATCTATGTCGCTTGAACACTTTACCAACTTTTATGTTGCTAACGAATCCTTTTTTCGAATGATAACTCGACGGCCTCTCCGATCTGTTTTAGAGTTTAATAACGTGTTGGATGCTGTTACCAAGATGAAATACTATTCTCGTGCCGTTGGCATGTTCAATCGAATGTGTGCTGTTGATGTTGTTGACGAGCACACGATAAGTATCGTCACCAAGTGCTATTCTGGATTGTATGAAACTGAAAAAGTTTTCATGCTTTTAGGTTTTTGCTTCAAGCGAGATATTATACTTAGTGTCCGGACTTATAATACAATATTAAATGAATTCATCCAAGGAGATAGCACTCATGATGCAGAAAAGTTATTCAAGAAGCTCATCAAACACAAACTTTTTGAACCTGATGCCACCACCTACATCACAATGATTAAAGGTCTTTGCAAGATCGGAAATCACTTTAAAGCCATTGCTTTGCTTAGGCTAATGGACGGAAGAGATTGGAAATATACTTTGGATGCATATAACACCATCATTGATAGTCTATGCAAAGACATAATGATAGATGATGCTTTCAGACTCTTCGAAGAAATGAAATTTCTCAGAGGGATCCGTCCTGATGTCTTCACATACAACTCTTTGCTTTATGCCCTTTCTATGTCGGGTCGTTGTTGGAACGAGGTCTGTAGGATTTTAAAAGAAATGCACGATGAAAAGATCGTTATACATAGGACAACCTTTAATATATCAATTAAAGCACTCTGCAAACAAGGTAAGATGAGAGAAGCAGAGATTGTTGACTTCATGATGGTTCATATTGCTGGTCAGTACTATTATCGTGACATAGTGACATACACTTCACTTATTGATGGTTATTGTTTGAAAGGTGAATTGAATAGAGCAATGTCAACCCTGGAATCGATGGAGCGTGATCACGTCAATCCTACTCTTGATATTTATAACAGGTTACTGGATAGATTTGGCAATTTAGATGATATGAACTTCTGGTCTTATAAGCGTTTCCTTGATTCTATGTATGGTAGGGCAGGTTGGAAAATCAGAGAAAACAGTGTCACTAGATACATCTGGTATAGGGAACGAATGGGAAAACCTTCTGATGAGATGAAAGTGCTGAAGCAGAATCCAAAATATTCCGTTTACGTATTATGTTTAATGGATCATTGCTGCAGGTATGAAGTGGACGCTGCACTCGATTTGTTCTACTTTATGGATGGCAAAGAACTGAATTCAAACATTGACGTGTACAATATCCTCATTGATTGTGCAAATATATGTGGGAGGTTTGATATTTCAAGGAGTCTTTTCCATGACCTCTTTGTAAAAGGTTTGGAACCTAATTTAGATACATACGTGTTGATGATTAGAGGTTTTTGTGAGCGAGGTCTACTTAAAGATGCAAAAAAATTGTTTCTTAAATTGGAAAAGAGTGGTTGGCAGCCAAAGAGTATCATCAATGATGATGATATTATCCAAAAATATATGGAAACCAAGCCCATTGATGATGTGACAAAGCTATTCATTAAGACGAAAAGAAGAGGGTACTGTAAGAGAGTTGGCGAGTGCTTCAAATTTGTTGCTGAGTACTTGAAAACTATCTGATAGCAGTGGATAAAGAGATATCTAGAGAGCCAACTCTTTAACCGGATATTGAGTACTGCTGCGTATTATTTTCTCGTTTGGTTGTTATGTGAAACTAGTTTCCTGGATCATGGTGTTTTTACATGAATACATGATGAAGTTTCTACTTTCATATAAGCATATGGTTTCACCAAAATTTGTTAGTCCTAGTGAAATTTAGAAGACAACCCATTTGATCCATTTCTAGTAAGTTATGGTCAATACATAGTGTTATTGGTGTAGTTTGAAATTGGTCTGTGTTAGTTCAATTGCTATAGAACAAGTTTTATTAAAATTTTTAATAAACATTTAGCTATCTTAAGAATTCCACATGTTAATTAGTTTGGTGTTTCGGATTTTGGGGATTCCATGTTGAGACCTGCACTATCGGTTCTTCCAAACATGTTACAAAACCACTTCTTGAGCTCCTAAAATCAGCTTCTATGGTCACCATCCAAACTTAAAGAATTAAATCCCCAAATTACAATTTTATTTTTATATATTTTTATTTTTTTATTGTCCCAATGGCAATCCAGTTTGGAGGCTAAACAATGTTCAATTTCTCCAATGGCAATCTAATGACATGGTTGACATCTAAACGGTGACAAGTACTGTAGTTGTCAAGGGTGGATAGAGGTTGGGCCTATTTTTTTTTTATATATTTTTTTAAAGTCTTCTGAATAAGTTTTTTTTTTTTTATTATTAACTATTATTGTAATATGAAAAGTATATCACTATAACTTTTTTTTTGAATATTGACGGAGCATAGACTGGAGTATCATCTCATATTCCAATAAAAAAACACATTAGGAGAAATCCCATAAACTGATAAACATGAGAAACCCCCCTTATGAGATTTGAACCTATGACCTCCCGGTCATTTAAGTCTACTTGTATAGTGAATCCGATGGCTTCAAGATCAATCATCTGAAGCTTCACTTCAGTCCAAAATCAACAATAGAGTCAAAGAACGAAGATAGAGAAAAAAGGATATTCTCAAATCCAAAGCTAAAGGACTTCCCCAAAGCTAAAAGACTAAAGTTGATCTTTTTACCATTTCTTTTTCTATTCCTCGCAAACTACACTACCCTATCATCAATCCATCAATCTATCTGCAAATCTAAAAATAAAAAGCATACACCTACAAACGGATAGAGATCCTCTCAAGTTGAAAATTAGTGAGATTTTGACCCTTGGATTAATATCAAGGGTTAAGATTCAAAAATGATCTTTGAATCTTGACCCTTGATTTTAATCCAAGGGTCAAGATCTTCTCAACTTTATCACTCAAGTTGAATAACTTGAGAGAATCTTTGTCTCCTACAAACACATACATATACAATCAAAGCCTACAAAATCAACCTAAAAGAAAATCTGAAAATAAAACCTAAAAAACACACTTATTATGAAAATGGTAAATCCAACAATAAAACAAATCCAATAATTCTTCCCAAATCCTATACAACTTCTTTCATTCTTTTCAAGAAAAATCTCATCTCATATCATCCCCATTCGAGACCACCTTCAACAAATGCGTTGCTAAGTTAAATGCAAAGAATTCGAGACCTTCTTAAACAAATGGGTTGCCAAACAGTCACCAGTGGCGGCGGTGGCGTTACCTTCGTCGATTTCAGCGTGGGTGTGTGTGTGTGTGTGTGTGAATGTGTGCCCAGATCTGGGTTTTTTTTTTTGAAAGGTGAATTTCTTTAACAGTGCTTCGTGTCGCGGTTCGACAGCGGGAAGTCTAGCATATGTTGTCTAAACCGGGTCCGCGCTAGAGAGCTTCCTCGAAGCGGAAATGCGTATTTCAAATACCCGATGGGGGAAAACCCCCTACTAATCCGCCCGAAGGCACGAGAATTAATAGGGGTAAACCCTTGTCTCCTCCAAGATTCAAACCTGGGGTTACCAGACCCAAACCCCTTCATTGAGGGACTTCCTATGTCAAAGAACAAATAATGTAGTTGCCAAGACTGGGTTTTGATTATAAATATAAGGCATATATTATTATAATAATTATTATTAAATATTAGATAGATGATATAATCAAATTTAAAATTATATCTTTTTTGAAATATTGATATTAATATATCAATTAATATCATATTTAACACAAACTCAAAGTAGAAGTTAAATTTTTATGCTTTCCAGTTTGTCATGGGTTTAGCTATGTCTTGACAATACATACATACACATAAAATATAATTAACCTCGGAAAAACAGTTTGATTGATGATTTGTATGACAATAAGGAATAATACATGGATAATATAGATAGAAGGATACATGAAAAGAAAATTCTTTATTGAATATTGATATTAATATATCAATTAATATCATACTTCATGTAGGACGCGTATGAACTTATCGTTAATGATGCACGTTTAAAATTATTTAAATACATCTGTTTAGATCTTCAACTATATAAGGACTTTTATAGTACCACCAGAACATATGAGATCTTGTTTTCACACAAGGATTTCAAATTCAAGAAAACCCAAAACCAAAAATACAATCTTCAACTGTATAAGGACTTTTATAGTACCACCAGAACCATGGCGTCTCCAACCAACCATTCCCTTTTGATCACCACTAACAGCCACGGACAGCTGATGTTCATCATCGGTCACCACTGTGACTGTCGTCTCAACGGGTACTTCCACCATGACAACGCCTGACCCGAAACACCTTACCGCCACCAATTTCTGCTGTAAAACAGTCTCAAAACACCCCCTGCTGTCCCGAAACACCCTGCAAATATTCTAATTCAAAAAACCAAAATAAATTAGTTTTTATAATGAACCCAAACTCAGTTACTTGTTGCTGTGTTTGCCCCGCAGTCAAGGGCTACAACCTTTCTCCAAACCGACTCTCAAAACGGCCTTTTTCAGGTCCCTCAACTTTCACTCACAAACTTACTATAACACTCAAATATAAGTGAATATGAGATAAAAGTTGCTGAAGAAAACTTACATGGAACTCAATGCTCGATTAAAAGGAAGTAAAACTTGAAGACCAAAACTATCCTATATATAACAATAAAAAAGAAACTTTCTCATTTCCATAAAGTTGATGACAGGGAAACACTTTTGCAGAAATGGTGGCCAACAATCAAGTAAGTCGTTTGGAGTCGATTAGACCCTTATCTCACAATCGTATATTGTAGAGCTGATCTAGGCTCGGATATCGGGTGTTTATCATACTTCATAGTTAAAACGGTAGCACCTGAAAACAGAATAAGATGAAGCAATCCGTAACGTGGCAATCAAAACACACCAGAAGCTGGAAGGCTCAGACATCATCATAGCCAATCA
Organism: Solidago caesia; assembly: GCA_028566075.1. Classification (NCBI taxonomy): domain Eukaryota; kingdom Viridiplantae; phylum Streptophyta; class Magnoliopsida; order Asterales; family Asteraceae; genus Solidago; species Solidago caesia. Next base: position 22,656,475 of record JAOXNX010000028.1, read on the forward strand.
AAACACAGCTTCTAGCTGGAAGGCTCAGACATGTTCAAGTAAGATTAATAATTCAACATGACTGCATCAAAGAAGGTTGGCAATCAAAACACACCAGAAGCTGGAAGGCTCAGACATCATCATAGCCAATCAAAACACACCAGAAGCTGGAAGGCTCAGACATGTTCAAGTAAGATTAATAATTCAACATGACTGCATACAAGAATTTGAAAACCTGCTACATACATGATGGGTTTGAACTTTAAAGACTTTAATATATAGAATGATATATAGAACTTTAATATATAGAATAATGTTAGTTTTTTGAAATTTTATCATTTTATATACACGTAGATAATTGTACCACCACACATCTTTTGTTGGTCAATAAGAGTATGAACAACGCATAGATAAAGACAACCATCAACCTGGGAGTACTATGATCGTGTGTGGTACAGCTTTACTTGAACATATACTTCCATAAGATAATTCTTTGTACAACATGAAGTGTGATCTGTGTCAGTTCAAGAATGTCTTAAGCTGACTCAGCTTAGACTAACACATATCAGATTATAAGAATTCAAAAGATTATCAAGTGTTTCTATTAGATTGTCACCATCAAATCCATACACTTCAATGGGACTCAACATATGCTTTCAATGTCTTAGAATTACATTCTTTTATTTTGATTTTAATTACATTTTTTGCATTTAAATTTATCAGTTTGTTTTTTCATATATTAAATTAAGTGAAACAAAAATCATTAAGGAATGTCATGAGTTTTTCCACCATATACTCCAAAATGAGTACAACGCTTAATGAACACCTATTAACGTAATGATGTATATGCAGTTTAATGATATATGGTACCGTAATGCTTATTTTTGAAATACATGTAATCGTTAAGATGAAAACAAACGTTACGTACAGTTTGTCTTAATATTACCTAATCCTTTTGCTGATTCTTCACACACAACTGTACTACAAATTATATTATTAAGGCATACTCAATGAACATATAAAACTATCACATAAATCGAAATACATAAATTGCCTAAATGGTAATGTTAGTGCATAAAACTATTAAATTAGTGTCGTTAAAAAAAACACTATTAAATTAGTAGAACTACTGCACTTAAATCAAAATACGTACAAACATACATATAAAACCAAATTTGTTACCATCATTGCATCAATAATCACAAAATCATACTAAATATTGTAGTAACCAAAAACACAAATAGGCCATCTATGATCTATATCATTTGAAACCTTCCATTCATTGTTGCATTTTATTAAACATTCGGAGTTTCTAAAAATATAGCTTACAACAGAAACATTTTAACAGATGCAAAGATTGCTAAGTCTTCAAATTCTCATAATGAATTTTAA
>JAOXNX010000028.1:22672080-22688926 GCA_028566075.1 Solidago caesia
ATGGAATGGTAACCGGCTACCTATTGAGCCGGTCACCTCTTACATTTTTTGGACAAAATTAGAAGTTAGTTACATTATATAGACCCCCGACTAAATCATTACATCGCATAGACATTTCGTCATAGTTATATACATTCAGAAGTCATTATCCCTAGAATCAAAGCAACAAAATGTTTTATGCATTGGAGAGCACAAAAATTCATGCACTAGTGATTGCCTGCCGAAATTTAGCATGACATTAGTGAATAAATAGTCGATGTTTTGACATTTGCACATGAAACTTGGTTGCTTTAATTTATGGCTAATCGAGTGACCTTTTGCTTGTTATTCCTTCGCTTCTTATCTTTGTACGTTTTAACCACTGGCTTAATTTGTAACACTACTTTCTTTTACTCTTAACTGTAACAATCGAGTAATGTTGGCATGGAGTACGTAGTTTAGTATTATTTGGGGTAGATTAGGAATAGAATAGATTTGTCGTTAAAAAAAATTAAATGGCCACAAGATTGTTTTGTAAGAAGATGAAACGAATGTAGTAGTTGCTTTAATTTGTTGTCATTCTTCGAAGTATGACTAAGTACTTATTTCAAACACTTAAATAATGAACTTTATTTAATTAATGGAGCATGATTTGAAATAATGCATGTGACTTGTATAATCTAGCTTGTTACAAAATATAAGGATTTCTTGTTTGTAATTAATTAATTACCCTTTAAACTTGTCAATACACGAAATTCCATAGACCATTTCCATCCCTATAATCCCTCTCAATCATTCCTTCTTAAAATGGTCTTGTTTCCACACACTTGCATTTCATTTTGCAATCTATCTCGACTTTCACTTACTTTCTTTCTGTTTCTTTCTGTTTCTTTCTGTCTGTATCATTATCTCACCAACTCTGTCTCCTCTTTATCTAAAGTGTAAACCTTTATTTTTCATCGACATTCTAAAACCCTATCATAACACCGGACCGATATCTCACCGATGGGGAACTGTTGTTCCCAAAAAGAACCTCCAACGGAAGATGGTCCATCCGGCCATAACAATGGAGAAAGATCACAGAACGACCAATCGAGAAACACCCCTCATTCCTCATCCTCATCTCCCACAGCAAAAGCTGGCAAGCCATCCCCTATTGGCACCGTCTTGGGACGTCCAATGGAAGATATCCGCAATGTTTACACGATTGGCAAAGAGCTTGGCAGGGGCCAGTTTGGTGTCACACATTTGTGTACGAGCAAACAATCAGGAGAACAATTTGCATGCAAAACGATAGCCAAACGAAAACTTGTAAATAAAGAAGATATGGAAGATGTCAGGAGAGAAGTACAGATCATGCATCATTTAAGCGGACAAGCGAATATTGTGGACCTTAAGGGTGCATTTGAGGACAAACATTCTGTTCATTTGGTGATGGAGCTATGTGCTGGTGGAGAGTTATTTGATCGGATTATAGCCAAGGGTTATTATACCGAAAGGGGTGCTGCCTCATTGCTTAGAACAATCGTTCAAATTGTTCATACTTGTCATTCAATGGGAGTTATTCATAGAGATCTGAAGCCCGAAAACTTTCTTCTTTTAAATAAAGATGAAAACGCTCCCCTTAAGGCTACAGATTTCGGTCTCTCAGTGTTCTACAAACAAGGTTATATATACAGATTATCCCCGTTATAGTCAAAATATTGCGATTAACAATTTGAAACACAACTAAAGGGTCATATGCATGATCTGAAATCTTTTTAACGATTTAATGCAGGCGAGGTATTCAGCGATATTGTTGGAAGTGCATATTATATCGCACCCGAGGTGTTGAAAAGAAAATATGGACCAGAAGTCGATATATGGAGCATCGGTGTCATGTTATACATACTTCTTTGTGGAGTTCCTCCTTTCTGGGCAGGTAAGGTAGAGATTCCTTATGTCAAATAACAATGCAATGAATGAAATCTTCATAAATATATTGTTTTTAGGCGACAAGACAAAAACTTAGAACAACTAAATTGAAGAAAATGTTGTGTTATTACAGAATCAGAGCATGGGATATTCAATGCAATTTTGCGAGGCCATGTCGATTTTACAAGCGACCCCTGGCCTATGATATCTCCTCAGGCCAAAGATCTCGTTAAGAAGATGTTGAATTCAGATCCTAAACAACGGATGACGGCACATCAAGTGCTTGGTAAGTAGTAATCAAACATGAATATGTAGGTATTTCAGCCTATGTATGGTATGAAAGAATTTTACCATGTTACGAATAATAGTCTATGGCATGACGGAATCGTCTATTTTTCTCTAGCACATCCATGGATTAAAGAAGATGGCGAAGCACCCGATACACCACTTGATAATGCGGTTATGGGAAGGCTAAAACAATTTAGAGCCATGAACAAGTTCAAGAAAGTTGCACTTCGGGTACTTACTACACCTAAAACAAGGATAAGTTTATAATAGAGTACAATTGATTGAAAGGTTGAAAAGGCGACAATGCTTATGTTATGCAGCTTTGAAATATATAGGAGAACACGCATCTAACTTTGCGTTCTTTTTCGAATGAGTAGGTTATTGCAGGATGCCTCTCAGAGGAAGAAATCATGGGCTTAAAGGAAATGTTCAAAGGGATGGATACCGATAACAGTGGAACAATAACGCTCGAAGAGCTAAAACACGGGCTTTCCAAGCAAGGGACAACAAAACTAACTGAAAGCGAAGTTAAACAACTAATGGAAGCTGTAAGATATCCCAACCGAATTCTATTAATTATTTGATTTTTTTTCATTAATAGGGCTCATTTAGAAACTAATACGTTAAACCATATTTGATCATTTGAAAAAATGACACAAAACAGGCTGATGCAGATGGGAATGGAACCATAGATTATGACGAGTTCATAACAGCAACAATGCATTTAAACAGAATGGATAGAGAAGAGCATCTCTATACTGCATTCCAATACTTTGATAAAGATAACAGTGGGTAAGGAAACCTTACAGATTTCTCTAATTAAAAAAATAAAAAATAAAAAAAAAATAAAATAGTTTGTTATATATGATCGTTTTGTATGATGTCAGGTACATAACTATAGAAGAAATGGAGCAAGCTATCCGCGAATATGGTATGAATGATGGAAGGGACATAAAAGAAATAGTATCAGAGATTGATACTGATAACGTAAGTGTTCAAATTGAAACACAAGTTAATTACTCTTTATCATATATGTGACAAGTAAATGAATGTTTTGAATTTTGCAGGATGGCCGGATCAACTACGACGAGTTTGTGGCAATGATGAGAAAAGGCAACAGAGAAACCAGTATAAATCCAAAGAGGCGAAGAGATTCATTTGTTCCAGCAATATGAGTTGGCTCATTGGTCACACGCACAGGAGTACATACAGCACTTTCCATAGACATAAAGATGAGAAGGTCGTTCATAATATTACTCAGAATTTGTTGCGGAACCACGCCACCTCTGATGAAATGAGGATAATCGTTGAATTTTGGATTAATCTCCAGAGAATTAACCATTCAAGTTGTAGCAACAGATTCAGCGGATAAATTTGTCATGTGTATATTTGTAATACGACGAGAAAAAGAAAGCTATTATTGATGGGATCATCTAACTAATGTGTGTGTATGGAAACATGCCCAGTTAGCTCCTGTCATGTTTATGAATGAATACCTAAATGTACTTACATCATATGCAATCGAAGGTCAAGTTGGTATAATAAACTGGAATGCACTAACGATATTCCAATATAAGAAGGATTGGACACAGGATCATCACGAGAATGAGATAGCTGTTAGTTGGGACAAACATGAGAAGATACCGTTTTAGCCGGCAAAATCAATATGATGAAGAATATCAAGCAAATACTATCCTCACTCAATTGCAGGTCATGATAGGTGAAGGTAGCGTAAACTCTAAGAATGTAGCCTCACCACCTTGCATCCCGTGGTGCAGAACAAGTGTGTGACATTTAAATCAACTTGGTATTAAAGACGATAGAGCTACCTATGATAATAATATCCCACACAGACCAAAACACATATGAGCCAACACACATTCACAATATTTAGGTATAATGAAGAAAGTGTCTTGAAGAAAAACTTTTCAACCATGATCGAGTAGCGTGTTGAGACAGTAGATTAATGAAACATTAAATGACAAGGCTTGGTGAAATCAACACCTCCTAGCGGTTGAGTCGTGTTATAGGCTGGGTAAGATGCCCAAGGAAAGTTGCTTTATAACATCAACTTAGCTAATGTCCCTGCCAAATATGTAAACAATAGCAGCAAGCTGAATAGTGGGGGGCTTGATCACAGGAAGGAACATCTCATGAATATTCAGACCTTTAATGCGAAGAAACTATTGGGAAGCCGACCATGATTTATAGGCGTGGTTCCATTATGATTATTCTTAAGCTTGCTAACCCAACTAAACCCATTAACATTAGCATTTTAGGAACAAATGATAAGATTTGACGTTCATTCTGTCATTCTCCATCTAAGATTTGTATCTTCATATAAGTATTCGTCAAAGTAGACTTACAACTTCCGGTTTGTCACAAATGCATTATGCATACACTTGTATGAAACTCATAAAGACATAAAGGACAAACAAAAATAAAATAAAGTATCCATATGGAAAGTACAATCATGCAGAACGAATATATATTCTACAGCTATGATTAGATGCAACTTTCACAGACTTCAATGAATATCTACTTCAAGAAATATGAGAATATTTACGTACTGCAATGCTCTTTTATTTCCATACATGGAGCTACATTGTTTTGATGACTTAACCAAACACCCGTATATACAAATGAGGTTCTTAATCCTTCTAAATATTCAAAAAGGCAACCTAATAATGTATCGTGCAAGAAATCAAGAATTACATGGTTTTAAAAGGAACATTTAGACTTTGAGGTCAATCCTAGGCCGTTGAAGCAAGATAGATACCATTTTTTATTTTTGAAGTGTGATGTTTAATGAAGTATAGTTTAGTTTTAGAGGATTTATATTTCATATTTTAAATAAGCAATGGCCAGTTTTACCTCAATAGTCAAAGTGCTTGTCTTCTCCTTGCAGCTTATTGAGTTGGTCTGATACGATTTACGGGAGCTTTAAGAGAGGCAAGGTAGTTTGCATCTGCTTTATCAATCCCATGATAAAGATAATTGAAAGGCGGCATTGATATATACTTTCCAGATCCAGGTGCAACCTTCAGTTCTTCATTTTCCCATACGATTCTTCCACCAGCAATTGTTACTTCAACCTTCCCCTGAATACACAGTTAGGATATCTTTCAAAACCAAAAGGATGTATAGACTTCAATATAACATGTATCTAACACCTCAAAGCACAATTTTGACTCATTTATCTACAAACAGGTCAAGTTGGGTCAACCAAACTTCACCCAGCCAGCATTGAAAATGACCATTTGTCCTTATAACCGACCCGGTGACCCACCTGACTCACTCATTTTTCCATCTTTAATAACATACATAATCATGAGACTAGAAGCTTCTTCATTGGTGTGGTTGGAATCAATCTCATAAGAAGTTGCAAGCAAATACGAAAACTTGAAGAAGGAAAGAAATATCACTAAAGAATAACTAAGAGGTAAGTTTTTCAAGTCAAAGATAAAGCATGAATTTAGTAATAAGCAACTGTGAAAAGACAACATGAATTACCTTTCCTGATCTTCCCTCATAGACATTTGTGTCTGATCTAGAATGATGAGACCGGGCACTAATGTGAAAGGTTGTATTTGGATTAAATACGATTATATCTGCATCCGATCCTGCAAGTATAGCCCCTTTTCTCGGATATATATTGAACAATTTGGCACTGAAACAAAAAACATTTCATAAGTAAATAAGCTCTATACAACCTCTGTTAAAAACTGACGATACATGAGATGCAGAGGAAATTATATTACCATTCTGTACTTGTTACACGGACATAGTCAGTTGCAGATATCTGGCCAGATTCCTGGAATTGCCATATAGAAATACGAATAAAAAATACGATTAATGTGGCTTATTGTGCTTAAAATCAAGCTACAAAATTTATATTTTCTTACCACCATTGCATCCCAAACAAGATGCATCCTTTCCTCAAGACCTGTGTAAAAATGTGTGTGCACCAGCAAAATTAGGAAGGCAAAGCTCAATGAGCAACATTTTCATCTTTTACCATGAGACCACAAGGTCAGGGTTAAGGAGGTATACAAAGCATATAATCTGTAATTACCATTAACACCGTTCGGTATTTTGCGGAAATCATCAATTCCAAATGACTTCTGTTTAGAGTTGAATGTGCAGTGATCTGTTCCAACAAGCTGCACAAATAGACCATGTGTATAATCATAGAGAAACATATGTCCCACAATACCATAGTGCATGCGACTCGATCCGGGACATGTCTCGGATTTTGGTTGCCTTTGGTAGGAATCCTACTTTGTGTTGTACAATGAATTCTTTTGTTTTATTTATCTATAAAATTTACTTATTAAGGGCCTGATTTGGATTGTCATTTACTCTTAAGAGGTCAAAATGTCAAATCAAATAACTTAGCTAACAAGGAAATCGGTCAAATGGTTCGGACAGGTCATACAGGTTGTGAGTCACCCAAGGTGTACTTTTAATGCTTATAGCCTCCTAATTCGTCTTCTTTAAAAGATTAAGTTATTGCTGGCGTAGCATAGTTTATGTAATCATAATTGGCGTGTTAAATACTTAAATATTTACTTTAAAAATGGTCGATACAGAATAGTATAAGTTTGCAGGTCAACCCAACCCAACCTGTTTTAACGAGTACTATAAACCAATGCATTTCAGTCAGTACCCATCATGAGCCATTGCCCGATCTAACCTAACATGTTTCAACGCCTACTATAAATATGAAACCACACCCAAGGGAATGTAACTTGTGTAGGCCACCCATAAAAAGGCATGAAACAAAACAAGTAAAAACAGTCATTTAGATATTTGTGTCAATAAACCTTTAGAATTCCAGTTGATAATGCTGCTTGAAGTGTTTTCCCATGCCCTGGTGCTCTTATTGGTGGGCTCATGACAAACCTAAATGAAAACACAGTTATTCAATGTACTACTGAGAGAATTTTTATTTTGAAAATGAAGCATAAAAGGATCGTCACTTGCTTTGCTGCTGTGATGAAATCAGGATCCCATAGGACAGAATCATCGAGAATCAAGCCAGAAACCACAGGCTCTCCAATAACTTTTTGCCCTTTTGTTCAAAAGAAGGAGAATAGATAAAATAAATGTACTGCCGGTATTCTCCCAAATTGAAAAACAAAAATAAAAATGCTTTTTATAGTTTTATTTCTGAAGAACAAACATTGTTATAGGTCGTCATCCTGTTCCATTCACAAACCTGATTTTTGAGCCCTTGCTATTTCTTCCATAGCATCAGTGCTCATGACATGAACAATGTACAATGGCGCATTAACAAAAGCAGCCAAACGAATAGCTCGAGCTGTAGCCTCTCCTTCCAACTGCAATAACACTGACACGAGTTACCAATTGTTTCAAGCACTAGCCAAACGAATGATGCATTAACAAAAGTAGCAAAACAAATAGCTCGAGCTGTAATCTAATAAAAGTTTCATGTTTGTACAATCAAGATACTGGATAATAAATTGAGACAAACTCATTAAAATATGAAATGCAAAGTCTTTAAATAAGATAACATTAAAAATAACGAGACTATAACACACTTCAAAAGCAATATGCAAACATACATGAAGTATAAGTCCGCTTAAACTATAGACAAAATTCGCATCATATAATATGATGAACAACTCGATAACATATATTCTTTAAAGTACAAAGAACCTTAAAAAAATCTAATTAATCACTTACCACAGGAGGCCTTGATAAAGCATGTCCTTCTGGACCAGTTATACCAAGTTCAATCATTCTTGTCTGTCCTTCAAACACGGCATCACCATTTTCGGCATGAACCATTGCCAATGCACCAAGAGACTTGCATTTTTTTAGACCCTCCAACAGAAGCTCATCACTGATCATAAGAGAACCCTTATAAGCCATGAAAAACTTAAAAGAGTTGATACCTGTAGGTTAGGACAGGAACAACTACTTTAGTCATTTTAAGAATGAAAATATATTTTCAATCTTTATGACTGGAAAATCCAAACCTTTCTCCTTAACCATAATTTCCATCTCCTTGGAAACAATATCATCCCATTTTGTGATCGCCATGTGAAAGCCATAATCCATGCAAGACAACTTTGCTTTTTCAACATAGGCTTCATAACCTCTAGATAAGCTACCTTCTACAGGAATAACAAAATCAATATGCATGGTTGTCCCACCCGCTAATGCAGCTGCTTGACCACTGAAAAAATTGTCAATTGTCTCGGTGCCCATGAACTCCATGGCCAAGTGTGTGTGAGGGTCAATTCCTCCTGCAGTATCACAAGTCAAAATGAGTGATGTCATCAAACTATCAACAAGAGTGTATTGTGACTTTTCATCATTAGTAAACAACAAACTTTACCTGGCATGACAAATTTTCCCGTAGCATCAACAACTCTAACGCCATCACCAACCTGCTTGAATTAGAACTCATCACATACATAAAGAGATCCTTGAATTATTTACTTTTAGAATATCCCACATATCACACGCCCGTGTCCCATACCCACATCCCTGCTACACGGGCTACTTGCATATATAGGAAAAATAGATTTAAAACCACATTCCACAGATATAAACTAACATAACCGACTCATAATTTGGAATGGGTCAAATTGTGTTCGTATTTCTTTAAATCAGAAAGCTGCAAATAGCACTCAAACTCTCTTAATCAACACTTCTGATGATATAAACAACCAAGTATCCAATAGTGTACATCAGTACACGTACATGACTACAGAAAACCAACTTTCGAAAGTATAAAATACAAAAGTCAGAGTTTGATAGTGCATAAAGAAATACCTTAATATTAGGCCTAACAGCAACAATCACTCCATCCTCCACATAAACATCAGCAACCTGCTGATGATCAGCATTTACAACCGTACCCCCCTTTATCAATATCTTTGATGGTAAGCCATTCTCTGAATCACAGTATCCAAGCCCGGAATCACAAACCTGTAAATTCCATTTCCATTAAAATCTTTTAGGATAGTTTCAATTTTGGCAAAATTGTTAAAACTACCAACCACTCCAAGTTACAAATTCCAACTTGCAACGATTCCACTCGTATGAATTAGTTATGTATCTATTCGATTAGGCAAATATTTTTATTTTTATATAGTTTAATACAACACTTTTACAATCCCTTGCTAATCCATTCCATATACAAGAACACTTTGTTAAAAGTTTGACAATTAAACCTCTGGAATTACTGATTTTGAACTTCATGTCAATAATCTTGTGTCTACTCGACAGTCCATGCACGCAACACCGCACGTCCGCACATATCACGGTCCTTAGTGTCTCGAGCGAGACTTGAACCCCAAACCTCATGTTTAATGGGTGACACCCAATACTGATAGACCAAAGACGCTTTGGTGGGTAGAAAACAGGAATACAAATAGATATACAGATACAGGAAGCATTGACTGAAAAAAAAAAACAAACAAAGAAATTAAAACAGTACCTGGGTCAGTACCAACAATGGAAGTAGTGAAATTGATAGGAAAATGATAAGCGATCGCAAATGCAACATTATTTTTTATTTTTTATTTTTAATTCTTGAGTGAAGAAAGATTCTGATTCTATTGATTATATGCTTGTATGTCACTGCTTTGTGATGAATATATACAAGATAATGAAGGTGTTTTATATGTTTGACTAAATATGCAATTTACAATGATGGTACTTTAACTTTCATTATATGCTGTAAGCAATCTGGTTGTTTAATAAAATGCATTTTGACTTGGGTAGCTTTTTCTTTTACGAAGGGAGGGTTTGGTTTTATATTTGAAATCATTATAGGTTTGGTTTTTTTTAAAACGAATGGGAATAGGTTTTGAAACTTACCACCCATGATGGGTTTGAAGTATAATTAAATTAGAATTTTTTTAATGACAGCTCTTAGGGCTGTCAATAACCTGCATAAAAAACTTGCATCTTCTATATCAAAATCCCACCCCCTGAATTTTATGGTAAAAGTACAAATATTTTATGCACATTAATGACAGCCTTAAGGGCCGTCATTAATAAAACCCATTAGATTAATGGGTTTATTTCCTGATTTGTAATTTTACAAAATAATGAAATAAATACTTTCAATAAAAGGGGGCAAAATTTAAAAATCTATAACAATAATATAAAAATCCATAAAAAAATTTAAATATTCATGGCAAAATTTAAATTTCGTGGGGGGCATTGCCCCCCCCCCCCCTTTCTGGTACCGCCTTTGCTTTCAATGGGAAAGAAAATGAGTCATTTATTCCCATTTCATTCCCATAAGGGTGGAGGTACGGTCGGTTCTTTTCTCTCGGTTTAGACATCGGCTCTTTTCGGCACGCCGGTTTTCCTACCCCCTACTTTTCAGCAGGTGTCGGTTCGTGGTTTCGGTTAGAGTAATCGGCCCAATGGAGCCGAGTGAAAGGAACGTTGGGATTGTGTGGGAGCCTTGATTTTTGACGGAGCATGCTGCGTTATTTTTTTAAAAAAAATTCTATATAAACACATATAATCTATCACTTCAACCAACATATATCCAAACTTCATATCATCTTTTACCAAATAATTTGATTTTCACAACAAAAATGTCTGACGACGAACAACTTCCCGAACTGATCATTCCCGATTTCCTAATTTCAGATGATGAAACGTTGTCGTCTGATTCTAGCGGGTTTGAGTTCTTGTCTTTGGTTGCTCTTGCAGCTTTAGAAGAAGATATCAGCTCATCTACTACAACAAGAAAATCAATTTGGAGAGACTAGGACACCGCTCGTGAGAAATTGATGAGGATGTACTTTGTAGACGAGCCATTGTTTAATGATGAGGTTTTCCGTTTGATGTATTGTATGCCGAAGCGATTGTTTCTAAAAATCGTTGAAGATCTCAACGCCAGATTTGAATGGTTTCGGGATGGAGTTGACGCGGCAAGTCGAAAAAGTTTCACACCAATTCAAAAGTGCACGTGCGCGCTATGACAACTAGCACACGGTAACATAGCAGATAATTATGATGAGGGTTTGTTGTTCTCAACTAGGACTTCTCGTGAATGTCAAGAGTTTTTTTGCAACGCCATACTTCAATTATATGGTGAAGAGTATCTACGTTCTCCGACTAGCCACGATATGGTGCGTTTATATGAGGCACACAATGCTAAACATCATTTTCTTGGCATGATCGGTAACATTGATTGTACCCATTGGACTTGGAGAAATTTCCTAACTACATTACGTGGGCAATACCGTAGGGGTGATCATGAATACCCGACAATCATTCTTGAAGCGGTGGCTTCAAATGATTTATGTTTTATGCATGCTTATTTCGGTGTGGCATGTTCAAACAATGATATAAATGTGTTGAAGTAATCGCCATTGTGTATTCCCGAAGTGAATGGGAGGGCTCCTGAGTATGGCTTTAGTGTAAACGGGAGACAGTACAATCGAGGATACTATCTAGGGGATGGAATTTACCCCGCTTGGTCATGTTTTCTCAAGGCGTATGCATACCCGACTGTCCATAAAGAGAAGGTACCGAAAAGACTCCAAGAGTCCCCGAGAAAAGACAATGAACGAGCATTTAGGGTTCTAAAGAACAAGTGAGCTATCCTAGTACGACCAACAAGAATGATGAAGAAACAAAAGATCATTAACACCATAAATGCATGTGTTATTTTACATAATATGATCATCAAGGACGACGGTAACGCGATATCATCGGTTCACATTAGGGATCCTCCAAACGATCCTAATGTCAACCATAATTTCCAATATCAATTACGTAACGAAAAGACGCATTACACATTGCGTCGTGATATTACGGAGCATCTCGCGATCCTAAACCTAGACGTTGATGTTTAGTGATATTTTTTATTTAAATATAGTGTTTATTTGATGCTTTTGTTTTTAATTATGTAATGTTAGTTTTTATTTATTTAATGAATTTGTTTTTTTTTTTAATTTTTAAATTGACACATTTTGGCAACCACTCCCTACTATTTGACACATTTTGGGTCTTTTTGGCAAAAACGAGAGAAGACACATGAAAAACTTGCCAAAATTAATACTTGTAGCAACCAGACCTTCCACCTAAACCAAACACACCCTAAAATAAGTGAACGGGTGAAGTTTTTTTTTTTTTGTTCAGGTTATCTGTGAAAGGCAAATCTTTTGACTCAGATGTATCAGCCCTAACTAGGTTATTTGTGTTGTTTCTGAACACTTTCCTAACCACTTCCAAGATCGCACCTAATGGGTTTTAAACCGGGAACCATTATATAAAAGAGTTTAATTTCTCAAATGAATACTTTTAAATAATGTAATACTTTTTCAAACATATAACAATATATACTCCAAAATCGTAGTATTTATTATATTTATTAAGACAAATTATAACCCATGGTAATGAAATCATTTTTCTTCTTAATAACTATCTACAAAATGTTATTATAATCTAACATTTACAAAGGACCGAGTCATTATTCAATTTTAAAAAAGCATTAAAAGTTCATCAACATGTTGCAAATTCTATAAATATATAATGGTTTTTCTAGTAGTTAATAAGTTACCATATGACTAAATGAAAAAGTATAGTATTGTTTATTGCAAAGTGTAACATGGCATAATGGTAAAACTTTGATCTTTAAAAATGAAAAACACATAGAGGTTCAAAGTTCAAATCCTAAAAAAAATAAATAAATAAATAAAAAACCAAAAAAAAAAAACCCTCTTGTACACCATGGAGGTTCATTGGCGATAACTCTAGGATAGTCGCAAAACAGGTGGTCATTCTATGATTATCGGTTTTGCAAAATTGATCGAATACCTAGTATAAAATAAAATTAAAATTTGTAATGTTGGATTTATTTATTGGGTGAGAGATTTGGAGCTAGTCAGAACCAAGCTGCAACTTACTGGATAGGGATTACGACTAAAATATAATCCAGGGACAATATCTGTAACTAACTTAAAAGTTGCTCAAGACCAACAGATTGCATCATTTGACCGGCATTAGTGGATCAAGCTAGTTGCGTAAACGTATTTTCAATATCAAAAATTAAATTATCTCAATTAAAAAAAAAAAGCCTCCCAACATGGATTGTATGTAACTTTTAAATAAAGGTTTTTTTTTTTATTTATCTTTCTAATAATATATCGTTTATTATTAAAAAAAAAAGGAAAAACATAATGAAAAACATAATCTACTGGATATGTTTAAAAGGATATTCCATGCATAAAATGTTATATATTTGATCTATCTAGTAAAAACTTAGAAATTAATTGGTGTACACATTTATAACCCCCACGGCCCCACCTAATATAAAAAAGAGAAAAACTCATCGTCACCAATTATTGACTAATCCATTTTATCGTCTCAATTAAGAAATCGGACTAATTGTTGTTGCAAATGATAGAAATCATTTCATGTTTTTTTTTTTTTTTTAATCTTTAATACGTGTGATTTGTGACTTGTGAGAATGGATCATTGAATGGGCCATTGGGTACTCACTATATTGATGAACCCATATTTACTTAATATCTTATCCAGATCATATTAAACATGAAAAAACGTGACACTATGTACCCGATTAAATAATCAGTTGCAAAAACATGTGTACTAATTTGGAGGTGCACCAACCTACAAGCAAAGAAGATTAAATAGAAGTAGTAACATGCATTTTATATTTATGTTACTTGAATCACAAGTAAAGGAAGTCCTATGAAACTTTTTACTTGATAAATGGTGGGCTCTTAGGAGCATATCCTAAGCAACGACGTAATTTCCATCTTCTATTTTCATTATTATTACCCTTTTTCAACTTGAACAAAAAAGACATCACTCTATGCATCTTTGATTCTGTACTACTATTTGACTCGTTTCTAGCCTTTATGGTCTCATGGATTGAATCTTTCACCCTTCTCCCAAACCATTGATCTTTGGTCGTTGTCCGAACCATTGGATTCTTTGACCTCGATTTGCCAATGGCTTCACTATGAATGCCACGTCTTGAGTACATCGGTTGTCTGCTCTCCAACATCTTCTCGAGTGTTGGTCCCCTTGGTTTCAAATGTTCGCCGGGCTTCATACGCATACCTACATGTGAACCATCGTCGAAAAATAATTGTGGTCGAAAGAAGCATGTGTTGTCCCCCCCACCCCACCCCACCCCACCAAAAAAAAAAATTAAAAAAAAAATAATTAAAAAAATACAACTTTGATAATACAACCTTTTGAAATATTATTTGTTATTATTATATACGAGTAGTTATTAGTGCATAAAACCATATCATAACAAATTACCATTTCCATTTTAAAGTAAACGAGTTAGGATAATTTGTACGTTTAAAAAAAAACAATTTGAGTGAACTTTTGACCAGTGTTCCCTTTCATAATATAATCAAAACCGGATCATTCATAATATAATTAGTCAATAACATGTACAAGATTTGTAATAAAGTGCATACCAAGTTCGAAAGTCGAGGATCCCTTACAGTTGGGATTTATCCCTTGTTTATGGCGCTCTTTATTCCGGTCCACCGAGCCATCAAGCCAATGTGCCACGCCACTAGTTCGATACGCAGAATATGATTGTGACCGTCTATGAAAACTCATCCTCGCCCTTGTTTCATCACTAACTTTCTCCAAAGCATATTGAAAAGGATCAAAATCATCATTCCAAGCACAAGAACGAGCAAATGGATTCCTTAGAAACGAGTTTGGAGACCTTGGTGATGAAGAAACCGATGTCTGGATCCTTGGAGGGGGTTTCAAAGGCAAAACCTCCCCACTACAAAATGATTTGGCCCGTCCTGGTAAACGATACCTTTGTTGTTCGTTCTCATTTTTCTTTGTCCACCAAAAAGCAGGATATGTTTCTTGAGACTCACAACGGTTGATAAACATCCGGCTGGTGATCTTGAATTCGAACTCATGGTCATTTGAGGCCGAGTCAACGTCTGGCTGCATAGGGCTCGACGGTGCGGTGTAGAAGTACAAGTTTTGAGGGCTTGTGGGTGCACCCGGATACAAGGAAGGGAAATCCATTTTTGATGAAAGAAGGGTTTATGAAAAGGGGGGTTTTAATACATACTTGTGGGCAAATGGTTGCCTTTAGCTATGGATGTGCCTAATTACACGTATTGGTGTCACTTTGCTTGTAATTTTGGAAATGTACATCTCTCATGGCAAACTTTGTGGCATTTAACATAAAAGTGTATATTTTGACTTGTAATGATTTAAGGAATTCCATCACAAGTTGATATTGAATACAAAAATGGCTTTTCTGTCAACCCTTTTTCAAAGCTACCACAGTTTAACTTTAAAGTTGGTTTCGATAAAAATTAAAAGTGATTGATATACCAAACGGGCCCCAATTTAATTCGATATTTCTTTAGGTGTTCGTTAAATTCGTTTTTTGTGAGTTTGATATTTGAGATTATTGACTTATCGACGTGTCATCACTTTTGTGACTTCGTTGGTTTAGAGACCCAGAAAGTCCCAATATAGATATAAAATAAAATTTCAAAAGAAAAATGTTACACGTACATCACTTAATTATTCATAAATTTAATTTGTTCACAATAAATCTAAAACCTACGATCTATATATATTGTTGATGGATGAATATAAATACCGCTAGACCAAAGACCTTTTAATAAATCGGTGATTTTTTAAAATGTATCAAAATGAAATACCACTAGACGAAAGACCTTTTAGTAAATAGATGATTTTTTAAAATGTATCAAAATGAAATAACTCATATGTATATCTTTTCAAGTGTTACTTCATTAGTACAAAAGATTCAAGAAAATTGTTTGTATCAACTTATTATTACAATTTACAAACTATAGATAGATAGATACTCCTATTTCAGCACGTTTTAATAAAGTGCATTTTAAATGTACTTCTACTTTACAAGTCATCAAGTCGGTGATTGACATCATATTATTTGATTGTCACATGGCATATAGTACTAGACATTCACATTCTGTATTATACTTAGGTTTGTTAAATATCATTAGATTGCCCATCACCTACGCCTGCGTCAATGATTATTTTCTGAAGTCTATTAAAAATTGTGACCAACCTCTACCAATGTTTCACCCCACGCTATTTGTGGTTTTGGTGTTGTTAGAGAAACGCCACCTTTTTTAAATAAACATATCTTGTGTCACGTATAGGCTTATATTTGGCATATAGGTGGTCACCTAAACATTATACGTCAAGTATAGACCTATACATGACGTATATGCGATACCGTAAAAAAAAATATCATATATATCATCGAAAAAACAAAAAAAACAAAACCATAAAAAACTATGTATCCTACTGCATTGCACAGACACTATACTAGTAATGAAAAAAAAAAAGAAAAAAAAAAGAGAAATTAGAGAAATGCATTAGCATATATTTTAGTACAATAGTGGATTATTCTACAATTAATTATTGTCTCCTAATATAACTCAAAGATATATTTTAATAAACATATTAATATTAATAGATATGAACATATATTCCATATTTATCCATAATAGAAATAAATTTGGAAAAGAAAAAACAATATTATATATATATTGTTGGTAGAGCTAAGAGAAAAAAATAAAATGAAGTTTTAATCCTGGCCATTTAAATTCATCATCAAAATAATCTTGACCTTTGAAATTAA
>JAOXNX010000028.1:22703181-22722679 GCA_028566075.1 Solidago caesia
TGTGTATAAGAGACAGACCCTAGCCCCGGTACCACAATTGGATACCCATCGACCCACCCCGTATGAGCCTTATGATGCCGGTAAAATATCCTAAATAGTTAAAATCGTACCTAATCTCGTCTTTCACGAGGTATAGAGAGGTGAGATATAAACGGTCTTATCCCTATCCTAAGGTATAGAGGCTTTGAGCCGAAACCAATCGCATTGACCGAGTTCTAAGTTTTAAGTCAAATTTAATCTTCAAAATTGTTGTATAATTTAGCTTATAACGTCTTGATTTATTCATTATTTTTTTCTTTAAGCAAGTGGTTGAGTGCACTAGTTTAACATTGTGAAGATGTATGTAGGGGTGTAACTATTTTATGAAACCCGTGTGTTAACACGGATACATAACCTAGTTGTTTTAATAAAACAAAATGTAAGTTTTAAAGTTCACAATCAACCAAAAATAATATAGAAATATACACATCATCATAACAATAATTTAAAAGACTTAACATTTAACATTAAACATAGAGCGAGGAATTTGATTGTAAAGCTTCACATTTAACAAATGCTTTACCACTCAACCATCAACAAAACCTGACTTTTCTGATTCTAAATAATGAGGACGATTGTCCAACACTTTTTTAACGTTAATATTTGTAATGCCCGTAAAATTATGACCATTATTTTTATAAAGAAAATGTATAAAGTATAACAATACATATTTTGACCATTTACAAGACATATATTCTTACTTGTAACCAATTAACTAAAAAGACTCGCAACACCCATCAGGTGGAGTGTGGCGCACCCCATGACTAGGTGTCTCACAACTTGCCCATTTTAAGACTCTTTTAGCTACTGTTATAAATCGGGTTTCTTTGATACAGGAATAGAGGGAAATATTGTAATATTAGTTGGAAGGATTGGTGTAGGTTCTCGTTGATGTAAATATTGTATTCTTTGTTTTGGCCGACAAGTTAGTCGGAAGTTTGTGAATAAAATTTACCTTCAAAAAAAAAAAAAAGGCTACTGTTATAAAAATGTGTCGCATGGCAAAAATGGGTATGTCGCACCTGACCAGCCAAAAAATGGCTTTTTACTCATAACTTTCCTGCAGCAAGACTTCTCAAAATTTATACACATTTCAAAACCCCAATATAACAATAACTTAGACACTTGAAATACATGTAACGTAATACATACCAACCATGGTTGGCTAAATTTTACATACAAAACTACCAAACAGTCCAACGGCCGGTTCGACCTTAACCATCACATAGTACTAGTTTATAACATCATACATACAAATTTAACTTACAAAAGACATTCAAGAGCATTTTAGGTGAAGTTATACTCATTTTGACAACAAACAACGCCATAACCAAAAGACTACCATTTGACCCGTTTGAATGCAAAATGGGCAACTTTGGAGCACATGGTTAATGGATCTTCTAACCATCAAGTTCCTTCATATATACATGAAATTCTAACCCAAAAGTCTTGCCAAAACAACTTCTTCTATTTGGCGTGCTCCTTTCCACGACTACTCGGCTTGCCTATAAAATAGATAACTAAAACATTAAGCATGAAAGTTACTGAATATATATATGCATATAGTCATACACTAGTTATCAACAAATCAACAATGGGCATGGACATGATTCCTCATGCCAATCCACCACATCATAATCATACATACAATTATATGGTCTATATATCATATGCTAATAGGACTTCACCCACCTATTAGTCTTTCATTCATCATTGGATCATAGAACCTATGATCTCATTATTCAACACATAACATGGGCCGTAGGAATTTACCCACCTACGACCTCAATATAAATCAATAACTTGGGTTATAAGATTTACCTACCTATAACCTCAATCAACAAGAATACGAATATATGCACATATACCCACCTTAATGACGACAACTAGGCACACGCTACTTGACCAATCTCTTCACCTATTATGCATAATTCATAAGGTCAACACCTTTGTACTCTCATTCTTATATTAACTCGGCATAACTCAATTTCATCCTTTTCCTCGTAATGTTATTATATCAGTATCATTATTGTCACTACATTTCTATAATCACATTATTTTGCCAAATACTATGATAGTTTTAAAAGGGTTAACCAATTAGGGGATTTCATTATCATGAACCTAATAACATAATTTTTAATATTTCTAACTTCAAAGATAGGGTTCTTTTAATTTTTAATATTTCTAACTTCAATGATTTTAAATAAATCAAATACCCAAATTTAAATATAAATCTTACCATTTTGGAATATAGGGTGAATAGGATGTCACAATATTGAAGTCACAGCTTCCAACATTATATAGTTGCTCTTCACGAATTCTGTCAAGGGAATCGACAACGGATCTGCTTGGGTAGTTAACGTGAATAAGTTCCAGTGTTGGAATATTCCCAATTTCAAGTGGTATTTCTTCAAGAGAAAGGCAACTATCCACCACTAACCGTTTCAAGCATGGGAAGTTCATGCTAAAGGCTTCCCACTGTCGGATACTCAAGCGGTGCAGTTTCAAGAACTTTAGCCGTCGAAACTGATCTTCACCGGTTTCCCATCTGTGTCCGTCAAATGCATTGGAACGTATCTTCAGAGCCTCAAGGTTTGGTAAAGATTGAATAATTGCCATATCACTCCAAAGAAGATAACACCCTTCTAATGAAAGATTTTTCAATGAAGCAGGAAGCCTCAGTTGGATCGTGGGATTTTGTTTGTAGCCTAGACACTTCAGTGTTTCTAGGGAAGTGAGTGGTTTGAAGTCATCGCAATCACCTGTCAAGGCAGAAAGCTTCTTAATACCAGGAATGTATTTTATCCAACTTTTAGCCCCATCATGAAACGCCACTCTGGAAATTGTTTGCAAATTATTCATTGGTTTTTCAATAGATTCGAAACGGATAACACAGCGACTCCTCAAATGCCTTAGATTCACCAAGTTGGATATAGTCGGTGGCAATGGAAAAGGCTGATCAGATCTAATGATGAGGATTTGGAGGTTCCGAAGATTGCAAATGGAGGACGGGAAACCTCCGGAATAAGAAAAAGCAAGGTACCTTAGAAAGACTAGTAATTCCATAGACTTCGGCAAATCTTCTACTTTACAGTTGTATATTTCCAACACCATTAGAAGTGGGTATGAATGGAAATACCAATCTGAGATGTTAATCAATTGCATGCCACTATGAAAACACAAAAGTGATTTTAGGATAATTGGGCTAGGTTGATCATTATAAACGTTGTTAACAAGGAAGTCAACATTTGTGAATATGCGGCGCAACTTATAGCGTCATACAGTCAAAAAATAACTCACTGGAGTGTGTATTTTCATGCAGAAATGTTCTTTTGTAGCCTTTTCCATGCAAAGCTCCCTCAAAAGATCGTGGACAAAACAAGTTTTAATGGCACCATTGAACTTTCTATCCATAACAATTACAAGGTTTCTGTCGACTAATTCTGTCAGGTA
Source organism: Solidago caesia (assembly GCA_028566075.1). Lineage (NCBI taxonomy): Eukaryota > Viridiplantae > Streptophyta > Magnoliopsida > Asterales > Asteraceae > Solidago > Solidago caesia. Next base: position 22,706,674 of record JAOXNX010000028.1, read on the forward strand.
ATCCTCTCCAATTTCCTCCAAGCTTCGATTTCCTGATGCTTGTATAAATCCCTCTGCCATCCACAACCAGATCAAATGTGTTACTGGAAATTTATGGTCCTTGGGAAGCCACCTAGACAAAGGAAGCAGTCTTTCAAAGCTAGAACTCCTGCAATGACAGCCACAGCAAGTGGCAATCCAAGACATTCTTTTGCAATTAGCATTTCAGGATTAACTAACCAGTCAGGGCAATCATCACCATGGAACACCCTCTTACATAGCAACTTCCAGCTATCCTCATCAGTCAAATATTCCAACTGATGAGATGTTGCATGCAAAGCAACTTCTTTGAGGCGGCTGGCGATAATTCGACTTCCAGTGTAATCATTGGGAAAAAATACTTTGAGGTCATCCCATGCCTCATTGTTCCATATATCATCAATAACAATCAAATCATATATGCTGGAAGTATGTTTATTTTATAGTTGCTTAATCTACTATGACTCCTGCAACTCATGATATACTTCAGTCAAATCTACTATGACTCCTGCAACTCATGATATTCATGCAAATCATCTTCTTTTTCAACAAACAGGATTTGGATCATGGAACTGAGCTCTTCATAAAGCAGTTGCATTTGAGGCCTTTCTTGTAAAATTGATGGATGGTTGTTGATGAGTGGATTGTTTTTGCAGCTAATTACCTGATTCAAGTTCTCCATGAAAAATTGATGGATGGTTGTTGATGAGTGGATTGTCATCTTCTCACCCTCTGTCAGTCACAAAAATAAACAGTAATTGCTGATTTCAATAAGGTTTATTGAATCATAAGTGAATGTAAATACTAGAACATGGATGCTGCTAAAAAAGGGCACGTTAGGTAACGTATTAGAATAGGTCATTTTGGAAACAGGTCAAGTAGTTTTTAGATCTGGTTGACCCGCTACCTTATAAACTTTATTTTGAATTTCATATTATGCAATTTTTACGATTTATTATTCATTAATATATGTAACAGACGGTAGTAACAAAAGTATGAGTATAAATAATTTACCAGCTTAAAATCTTAGAATACTATAAATAATTTACTAGCTTAAAATCTCTCCTAAAGCTCTTATTCAAATAATTTACGGGGCATATGACTATAAATAGTATGGTTTTCCATGTATAATACCTGAAATATTTATAAAATTCAAAGAACAATGTTTAACGGGTCAACCCAAACAACTTTGAGACATATTAAAGAATACCCCTTTTGACCCTTTTGCCCAACCCGTAGAATGTAATCATTTTGCCAACGTCTACTAGTATCATATGGAAAAAAAAGTTAATCAAAATAAAAAAATTTACAACATAGACCTTCAAGATAAAAAAAAAGAACAAAGCCAATACAAAGAAAGATAACATATCATGCCAATGAGGCTTAGATCAATTGACCTGCGGACTAGTGTGGAGGCATGAAGGGGTTCGAAACCTGGCTGGGTCTTGTGAGGTTTTTTCAATGGTGTATAAGTTTACTGCCTTTCTAAAAAAAACATATCATATCATAATATGTAACATTTTTGTAAATTACTCATCTAACTTCTGTTAGATACACCATGAGCTAACTGAACTATTCTTAAGAACAATAAAAAGTCAAGTGAGAGATATCCCAGTGTTATACATATATAGAACAATTTTTTGCAATAATATCTTTATTTCTCATGAGTTAATCTAGGAGATTCAACTAACAAAGGGAACACTTGAGATCAGTTTCTAAGCAATTTGAGCTTGCTACTGAACAATACCAGGTAACAGCCGAGTCTAGATTGGATACTATTGAGGCGGCTTTATTGAACTTTCAGGCTAAGGGTAAGCAGCAGTCGGCGGCATTGTTAAGTTTGCAGGCCAAAAGTGATCAGCAGGCAGCAACTAATGACTCCCGTCATGCTGAGCTCTTGACGATGTTGGCTAAGTTAACTCCAGGTCAGCAGTCATCTCCACCAAAGGGCGCACTGTCGGCTCCATCTATGCCGGCTTCGTCGTTGACTGCATTACCAGAGTTTTCAGTTGCCACTTCTCGGACAGTGGGGTAGGACTATCCGGTGGGTTGAATGGGGAAGATGGGTATTTTCAGTGATGGTCGTCGACCTGATGTTACAGGGTTCAAGGGGTTTGATACACACCGGCCGGCCGGTTATGGTGTTTTGAGTGGAATGGATGATTCAATGTTGGAGGGAATTCAGGTTGGGGGTCAGCCTTGGGTTCGTGGTGATTATCGTCTAAAATAATTGAAGATGCCTATGTTTGGGGGTGAAGATGTTTATGGGTGGGTTTTTAAGATGAAATGATTTGGATGTTCAGGGTTTCACTGGGCCCGAGGATAGGCTTCGGGCCACGGTATTGTGCTTAGAGGATCAGGCATTGGCGTGGTTTCGTTGGAGGGAAAAAAGGGAGCCTTTTCATCATTGGGATATGCTCAAGGCTGGAGATTTGTATGAGCAATTTTTGGCCATTAAGCAAGAAGGTACAGTTAGAGAGTATGTGAGCCTCTTTGAGCGTATGGCTGCACGGTTGGAAGGGATTGTAGAGACCGTTATGATAGGTACTTTTATCAAAGGTTTGAAGGCTAACATTCGTACTACTGTTAGGTTGCTGCAACCATGCGGCCTCGTACATGCTATTAAACTAGCTATCAAGATGGAGGAGGATAAGGCACAAGGGGGTCCAAGCTAAGTTCAGGTCGTATTGGGGGGAAGTAAGTCGTTGGTTGGTACTATGGTTTCGGCAGGAAAGATAATGGTGGTGGGTGAATCTAAAATGCCTTTCAAACGGATGCCGAGTTTGCTATTAAGAGGGCAAAGGGTTTGTGTTACAAATGTGATGGTAAGTTTGGACCCGACACCGTTGTCCTGACAAAGGGTTATTCTGTTTACGGGTCATTCTTGAACCGGGGGACAGGAACTCTAATTCGGATTCGGGTGAGGATGATGATGGGGACCATGCACATTTGGATATGATCGAGGTTTCGGTTCACTCAGTTGGTGGAATTACTTCGCCAAACACAATGAAGGTTAAGGGGTGGTGCTGGGGCATGATGTGGTGGTTTTGGTGGATAGTGGGGCGACACATAACTTTGTGTCATCTCACTTGGTGCAAGAGTTGGGGTTGCGCGTTCTGGGAAAACATGAGACTGGGGTGGTGTTGGGTAATGGGAAAACTGATAAAAGCTATGGGATTTGTAAGCGGTTATGTATCGTGTTTCCAAAGGTTTAGGTTATGGGTGACTTTTATCCGTTTGATTTGGGTAGTACCGATTTGATTTTACGGATGAAGTGGCTACAGCCGTTGGGTGATACGCGTGTCAACTAGGCTACGCTGACTATGTCCTTTCAGTATGGAGATACAAGAGTTACGTTGCAGGGTGAGTGATACGATCAATATTAGTTATATTATTATTATTATTATTATTATTATCAGGAAAGTATTTTATTGAGATATTCTATGATATTTATTAGTATTATTATTATTATTTAGTTAGCTTGTTAACCAAGCTATAGGATTAGTATAAATAGAACATTAGGGTTGTAACTTTATTAAGGTGGAATATAAGTTTATTTTATTGTTTGTGTTATTCAATTGGGAGTTTACTGGTTCTCGAATACCAGCCTATCTTTTTTTTTTTTTTTGAAACTTAACTTTTATATATAACACAGCTAACTCACACAACTGTGGAGTAGCTACCAATACACTCGAGAATATTTACAACATCTTACAGTTTAGCCATTCGTCCCAGCTAATACCCGAGTTTTTAGACCTACATTTATACCACAAGAATCCCAAAGTTTTGATGTCTTGGGTTGGCCTCCTATCACGAATATATAAAGTATAAAGATATAAGCGTTTGTTAATGACAATCTTCAAGGTAAAATCAATTTGATGAATAATTCAGATTTCAAATGTTGTTTTTTAATATATAAAATATTATTTTTTAAACATGTAATATTAACGACAACAAAATTGTTATTATTAATTTCTAAAGTATACTCCGTAAAATAATACAGAGAGTTTTTGTATTGTCGTTTTTCTATGCTTTGTAGGGAGTAATTGATTGTTGCATACTTGCATGTATTTATTTCTAGTCCTCAATATTTTGGATTATTTTGTGGCTTTAAATGTTCGGCACTCGTGTCCAACCATATGTTAGCTAATACTATCGAACATTTTGTTTTTATTCAAACAACCATATATATATATATATATATATATATATATATATATATATATATAAATTTAAAATAAAGGCACAGTTGATCTTTTGTATCTTTGATTACACGTGCGCACACACATACACACATATATATTTGATAAACATCTATATGTAGAACAATTATAACTCGCATAGTAATAGATGTTGTGATTAAATGTTGAACCTATCTACAATCTAATGATTTGATATAGAAATTGGTTTTCACGCGTATCATTGTCATTCAATAAATTCATAAAAAAAATGACGTAGCACAAATAAGAAACCAAATCCTAAACAAGACTTCGGTGTGAGTTTGAGTTTCTAAACAAACACGATAATGTGAGTTTCAATTTAGTTTATGATTTTTCTGCATTAAGAACTATAGTTAACTCTCAATAAAATTTTTGTACATAAAAATAATCATTTCTACGAATAATTTTAAACCTTTATATACAACTTTTTACTTTTAATTAATCATAACTTTAAAGACCATATATGTTTAACAAACTTCTTTAATATATATTAGCCATTGGTAATTTCTATGACCAGTGATTATTAGACACATCGCGGGTTTTGTTTGTGTCAATAATCAATATATACAAACTCGACTACATCATGTATTTTATTTTTAGGTTGACTAATATATAATAAAGAATTGTGAAAAGATCGTGTTTTATTACCATCACAAGATTTTTATTTAAATTTGCTTCTCATATAATGATGTGGTATAAATTTACATTGTCCCCAGCTCTCCGTGTGGTTGAATTTGAAGCTTGAAGGGTCCATAAAATCAACAAAAGATTCTTTACATATATTTAAGAAGATAATTAAAACAACACATGTAGTGACAAAATCGACTTATAGGAAAAATTGTGTATACCAAGTAAAGCCAGTCGTCGCAAAAGAAACAAGTTCGATAATATTATTTTGAAAAAGGATATTGGTAAATACCGTCTTTAGAATTATAAGTAACACACATTAAAGATATGTTTGTCAATTACTCTTTTTAGAAAACAATCATTTTTATAAAATATATCTTGCAATGTGTTATTTATTAAGGCTAAGTTAGCAAAATCTATAAAAAGAATTAGAGGGGAACTCGTACAATGCGGCAACCTTGTAATTTTTAAATATATATCTGTTTCATTTGAAAGTTTCACTTTACTAATTGTGTTTGTCATAAAATAATTGTTTACTCGACAAAAACACATTAATCCTTAGTCAATTGTCATTTTTACTAAGTATGCCTTAAATATAAGTGTAAAAATAACTTATCAAATAATAGATTCATTAATTTGTCTATTTTTTTTTGTTTGTGGGCAATCCTTTTGGAACGAAAGGTGAAAACTTTTATTACACAACAGTTGTATAAAAAGATATGTTATTTTTCACATCATTGTTTTTTAAGTCATGAGAGATTAAATACATACAATAATACTAGTAACTTAAAATTAAGTATAAAACGATAACTTAAAAGTGTTATAAAAATGAAAAGTTATGCTTACAAAATGTAAAAATATTACGCGTAGAATCAAATTTACCAACTCATCTCCTAATATTTGGGAGTAATTCACACCTTTTAAAAAAAAAAAATTCACACACCAAAATTAGAAATAAGAAGAAAAAGAAAAAGAAGAAAAAAAAGAAAGTAGGGTAAATTATATTTTTCGTCCCTGTAGTTGAGCCGATTATCATTTTTCATCATGTAACTCAAAAAATAGCAAAAATCAATTATGCATTTTTATTTATAATTTTCGTTATCGCAACTAACTCCGTAAGATTTTTCCGTTAACTTCACTCACGTGATTGTCACGTGAGGGTATTTTCGTCCGACTGCACCTTCATGGATGAAAAGTGGAAAAAACGAACTACTTAAAGGACGAAAAATGTGAAGGATGAGGGATCCATTAAATTAGATTAACACATTCATATTTCTGTAGTTTCATGATCATATCTCTCTTTCTACTACTTTTTATATCTCTAATATAAAGGAAGATGGATCCATTAAATTAATTTAACACATTCATATTCTTTAACCGAACCACGCACGCACGCATTTACGAGATGTTCAAAACCAAACCCCAAAAGAATTTTCTTCCCTTTTCAATAAAACCCACAAGAGATATGGATTTGTAACGGTGCTGTGTGGTGCTTCGTGTTTTGCGGCCGTCGGAAAAAGAGGTAAATGAAGGTGGCGGTGTTGGGTGTGTTTTTATTTATGTCTTCATTTGTGTGTATAGATCTGTGATAGATTTGTTTCAACAGATTTACATATGTATATGAATATAACGGTGGTAACCGAATGTGGCGGTGGCTATTGGTTAGTGGCGGTGGCATTGGTCGGAGGTAACGGTGGATGAAGGCGGTGGTGCCTAATGGTGGTTAGAAGTAGTTGAACTCTGTTTTTAGAAAAGAAAAAAGACATGTTAAGAGAGAGAAAAGTGAAGGCGATGGTGGCTGCTGGTGATTGTTATGGAGGGGCGACGGTGGTGGTGTATCTTTGAAGATTTGAAACCTACTGATCTATGTGTGTATATATATATATAGTGATTCCATTTGTATTGTAATATATACATGTATACTGTTTTTTTTTTTAACAGCAAGTTGTATATATGTTGATGTATATATTGTCATATTTATTTATATATCTTTATTACTGGACATAATTTCTAGATTGTGTTTAGATTGGATTAAAGATTGATTTTAGGGTTTTGATTTTATTGATTGGATTAAAGAATGGATGCTGAGTTTTTTGTTATGGAGAAGAAAGTGGGGAAGAAAGAAGATTATAGACGAAATACCCTCACGTACTTGTCACGTGCGGGGACGAAAATTGCAAAAAAAAAATACCCCACATATTTGGAGGTTATTTTTTGCTATTTTTTAAGTTACATGATAAAAAATGATAATCGGTACAACGTTAGGGACAAAAAGTGTAATTTAACCAAGATAGTAATATAAAAGGAAAGGTGTAACTCGAGAGAGAATTAAAAGAGAAGAAATCATCAACTACCTTCCAACCGAAAACTACCTTCCCATTCCCATTTCCATTTCTATTTCTGCCCCCCATTCAATTTCACCACCTAAAATACACACACAGCCCAGTTAGGTGCGCATCTTCCACTCATCCCAACAACTACATTTTCTCTTTTTAATCGCTATTGTTTACCAAACTTCTTTTTTTTTTTTTTTTGACTTTATATTACATTACAATCCATTCATTTTGACTAACAACAATCATCATCTCAATCAGCTTCATTTCCATTTTTTGTTCAATTGTAGGTGGTTTATTTTTTCTTCCATTAGTGTAGTCTAATTATAAATCTTTCCAATTATTTATATACAATTATTATTACTTTCTTTGTTTAGTCTGTTATATATGATTTGTTATTTTTATGCAAACATCTTTCCTTGTTTTTTGTTTAATGTTATGGAAGAGTTTGAGGAACTCTTCCGTGACATTAAACCAAAAAAAAAAAAAACACGGAAAGTTGTTTAAACAAAATTCCCGCCACCAATTTGGTGGCGGGGATTTTTGATCAGTAGGATTTACAAATTGTAATGATATGATGATTGATTGTGTTACAGTTTTGAAAATGTCGAGTTTGGAGGAGCCTATTGGTTGTTTGGACAACTTACCCAGCCTTAGCAATATTGATCATAACTCCAGGAGGTTTTCCTCCAAACGTTGTAGCACTAGTGGAGATTACAATAATAATAATAATTATGGATTGGGATATTGCTGGATTGAAGGAATCACTCGAGGATCCTCCAATAGCTATAAGTGCGTTTCCTTTCTTTCTGTAACTGTTTATTTATCTGCATTTTGGTATAATTTGAAGCGGATTTGTTTAAATACGAATTTTCACTTAACATAATCAGTAGTTTAGTATCTATCATGTGGGTAAAAACGAAAAATAGTAAATGATATCGATTTGCTTATATTTTCAGGGAAGATTATAATAAAGAATACAGGCGAGAAGCTTTCATTTGGAGAAACCGAAAAAGAGAGATAACACACAACGATAATCTGTGGGAAAGCAAAGGAAGGAACAATGAAGTACATGGAAATCGTTGTCAAGTAGCAAACGTTAGGAACGCGTTGTATAGCAATGATACAGGCCCAAGGGACATAACACATACGGTGATTACTTACAGTTTCTTATTAAAGCCATTACTTGTTATAGAATATATAAAGTTCAAATCATGAATTTACGAGTTAAAAACATATACTTTTTTCCCTAGATGAGGGAGCTTTATGCAAAACAAGATTCGTGTTTTAGATGCTAATCTTGTTATCCTTTTCATCAGATTTTTAGAGGTATGCCAAGTTATGTGAAGATAGTGGAAGTTGGTCCGCGGGACGGGTTACAAAATGAGAAGAATACCGTACCTACCTCTGTTAAGATAGAGTTGATTCATAGGCTTGTTTCCTGTGGATTATCTGTTGTTGAGGCCACAAGTTTTGTTTCCCCTAAATGGGTACCTCAGGTAGCCTGCCTTCCGAAAGTTATGTGTATGTGCGTGTGTCTGCTAAAAGCTTCTTACGATTTGTGCCTAATTACATCTGTGTTATTACTGAAGCTGGCAGATGCAAGGGATGTTATGGAAGCAGTTAAAGACTTGGAAGGTGCAATATTGCCAGTATTGACACCGAATTTGAAAGTATGTGTTGTTCATCTTCTTAACATACATAGATCTTTTTTCACCTGGTGAATATATGATTTATATGGTTGCTTTTCGACCAGGGTTTTGAAGCTGCATTTGCTGCTGGAGCAAAGGAAATAGCCGTTTTTGCTTCAGCTTCTGAGTCTTTCTCAAAGGCAAACACTAATTGTACTATTGAAGAAAGTCTTGCTCGTTGCCGTGATGTTGTTCATGCTGCAACAAAGCTCTCGATTCCTGTTCGTGGGTATGCACTCAATTCCTTTTGGTCATTCCTCCACTTTGTTTGTCCTGCTCTCATAATATGACATGACAGCAATGAAAATTGAAGCACAATGAGATAAAATAGATGGGATTTGTAATAATAATTCCAAACAGTGGTGGCAAATTGAGGAGGTTGGGTAGTGTGTTAAAACAGACAGTTTTTGGTATGGGTCCAAAGTCCAAACTGGTTCTGTAAGGTTGCTCCGACCCATCAATACTGTTTTACTTATTTTTATTGAAATTTATTTACGATTATTGCATTAAATAAACTTATAGAATTTGTATGGTTATATATATCGTTTTTTAATAAAGCAACTTTGGATGTTTTTAGTCGTTTAGAAAGACTTTGGATGACTTTCGGCCATTTGACCTGTTTCCATTTTAGCGGAGTTTAAGATTTTCAGCCGGTTGACTCATTTGAGATGGAATAAAATCCAAACCAACACATTTTCAGGCATAAGACAGGTCAAAAACGGTACCTCTATCTATTGTAGTAACATTTGATAGTTGGCATTTTTACAGGTATGTATCATGTGCAATTGGTTGTCCAGTTGAAGGGGCAATTAATCCATCAAAAGTTGCATATGTTGCAAAACAACTTCACGAAATGGGTTGCAAGGAAATCTCACTTGGTGATACAATAGGGATAGGTACACCAGGTAACTTTAAACATCATATTACTTTGTCAGTGTATGCAATATGACATTGTATCCTCATCAACTGTGAGTAGTAGACTGATAAGATTTAGACACAGTTTTAGTTAAAAGAGAGATTACTGGATAGCGTGACTGTTGTGGGCTTTGCGGGTCGGGCAGGTTGGGATTTTAGGTAAAGGTTTGTGTTGACCCAAAACAGGTTTTGTCCGATATTATTGAATCTCTTATAAATAACTAAGAGGTTTTATACATTAATCTTCACAATTTAGCTGACTTTCCACATGTTTGACCCGCTTTTTTAAAGCAATTTTAGTTACCTGTTTGACCCATTGTGATTTGTTAACTGTTTTACTACTCTATGGACTTGTATGTTCTCTACTTAATTAGTATTCCTTTTTTCATAGGAACGGTAATTCCTATGCTTCAAGCAGTCATGGAAGTTGTCCCTGTTGAAAAGCTTGCGGTTCATTTTCATGATACTTATGGCCAATCTCTTCCAAACATCTTAGTATCCCTTCAAGTAAGCTAATTACTTACACCTTACAAAGTGGTGATCGATCATCTATCTAGCATAACAATTGGTGTGCTTAACATTATAAATCATGACAGATGGGAATAAGCGTTGTGGATTCTTCTGTAGCGGGACTAGGAGGGTGTCCATATGCTAAGGGAGCTTCAGGTAATGTTGCCACTGAAGATGTGGTGTACATGCTTAACGGGCTTGGTATCAAAACAAACGTGGATATGACAAAGCTCTTGCAAACGGGTGAGTTCATTTGTAACTATTTGGGCCGTGCATCTGGCTCAAAGTTTGCTTTTGCCTCCAAAACATAAGACTGTTGTGCTGTTTTCTCTCATACATATAGTACTCACTACTAATATATTGGAACAATTACAAAGAAGTTATTAATCCGGTTCCCAAATATTAGGGAACTCGTATATATGACATTGTCAAGGGCAAGATGCTTGTTGCACAGGCCTTTTGGATACTGGATCTATATATTTGTTTGTACTATAAACCTGGTTGCACAGGCCTTTCAGATTTATACAAGTTATATATTGAACTGTTATTTTACTTTGTTATAGTGAATTTTATGTCAACAGAAACCTGGTTGACTTAGCGGTCAATCACTTAGCGTCGTGCCTGTTGAAACATCAGGTCTCACAATCGCCCCAACTAGATGTTTTCAGTGGTTGAAAGTAATTAAATGTCTAAATCTGAACTTGAAAACTTTGCTGTTCATTGTATTGGATGTTCTTTTTGATAGTGATTATATATGATTGTCTAATAGTTATCAGCAATAAAACAGAGACTAAATGTTTAATTCTTTTCAGAAGATAATAGCCTCTTTTAAATAACTCCATTTTGGGAATTCCTTTACCGGATTTACCGGTGGTAATCCTTAAAAGATGGGTAAATAAGAACCTAACTTACTTCTTTAATTTCTGTGGAGATAATTTACAAAATGACACCACCACCTCCACCACCTTCGGCCGAAGAAGAACCAAAAATCGATCACATTAATCACCTCCCGGACGATTTACTACTACTCATATTCACCAAATTAGACGATGCAAAATCTCTTTGCATTTGCAATCTAGTCTCCAAACGTTTCTCATCAGTCGTCCAACAGACGCCATCGATATTTCTCTTATTTCCTCACCAGAATCCCGATGATCGTGAGAATTTGCCAAAGAAATTGTTGAATTACCTCTCCAAATCCTTCTTCCGGAGACCTCATCCAATTAAATTTGATGGAGCATTGTTTAAATCCGCCGTTGGTTCCCTAAAAAGTTTTCAAAATGTCAGAAATATAAAAATTGAACTCCCTTTGTTCCATCAAGATGAATCAATCCTGAAATGGCATGCAGAGTTTGGTAAAGATCATAATGTATGTGTGATCTTATTTGCAACATCTTTACACAAATCAACGTCATCAACCCCCCCAATACAAAATCCAAACACTCTATTGACGAATCAGCTTCTGCAGTCAAGAATTACATCAGCGAATCAGTGCTTTAGAGAGGCAACATGGCGGCAACATATTCTCCGTCATGTGGTGGAAAACCACTGCGATACACTGAACGCTGCAGAGATTTGTGATTCAAGCAAAAAAGGAAGGGTTGTTATGAGAGGAAAACAACTTAGCGATTTGCTTGATCCTGAAGTAAAATTGCCAGCTTCAGGATACGGAAAGTTATGGCATGTGCAACAACTTAGGCTGCCAGAATCACGATCTGTATTGCACGATGCAACAATCGTGGCCATCAGGCGTACGGATAAAAACGAGGAAGAACATGAGGATGTTGGGGTGAAGCATTTGATGATGAAGGGATATGTAAAGGATGAACAACTTCTTTTGTGGGAAGTTCTCACACATATCTTTGATAATCATGCACCTTCGAGGTCTCTTAATATAAACCCTGTCCGAAGATAGAAATTTTTGTTTATTCGTGCGAGTGTAAACGAACCAAACGAGTTTATGTTTACTCGATGTGATTGACATGGACATGATCGATGGAACAAGATTTCTTATAAATTACACAAGTGATTTGAAATCTGAGTATACATATTATAGCACAAGAGGACATTTACTTTACATGTTCCTAGTAAACATATATATTTAATCGGTTACAAATGATTGAGATGTAACGAACTATAACATGAGTATCAAGTTGAAAAAACAACATAATGATTTTTGCGAGTTCAAGAGGGTGCTTGGGATTACTTTTTGAAAATAGATTATGCGTTTTGAATAATCAGAATTAGATAATTGGCTGTAACAAAAAGATAATGTTTGGATTTGATTATGTTGTTTGATATCACAATAATCAGATAAGCAGCTCTTTAAGTGTTTGGCAAATATATATATTTTAAAAAGTAAAAAAGTAAAATGACAAAAAAAAAAAAAGACATTGGATTGTTATGTATGTTCAGAGTTTGTTCAGACATGTGTTCATTTGTTTTTGAATTTCTCTATTGCAGCCCTGTTACTAGCTAATTAGATTCAAATCGATCTCCCTGTTTGCGAGGCAAAAGAATTGTTATCATGATTTGTTAATGAGAACTTAAATGGAAAATATAAGAGAACGAAGGTATTCTCTTTGCTTGGTGGTGATCACTATGGAAACATCGCAACAGTGAACATTTTCAGGATAACAATGCAACAAGCGATGACCAATTTTATATTGTATCAATTTCGTTTTTGGATTAGCACACGTTGTAATTATTTTTCTTTTTCTTGGACTTTGTGGCAAATTAGCCCGAGTCATTTGACGTAATTTTCTCTTACTATGGTGCCTTGCCGAAATATTTAGTAATAAATTCAGTCATTCCAACAGAAAAATATGTAAAAATGATATACTCGTCATTTTTAACATCTCTTATTTATATTTGTCATAATATATATTATTGCACATTAACATTTTAGTAAATTTATATGTTTCCCCCGCGTATTACGCGAGAAAATAATATAGTTATTAATAAAAGAGAGTTTTTTACTAGCTACCAACCATCAATAGATGTTTTGTATTTTAGAGGACTTGAAATCCGGATATAAACATAATTCTCTCCGGTCTAGAGACAAAAGTTTTCTCCGAAATAATCAGGGTTTTTTCTGAAACTGAAGATGTGTATATGAAGAGGCAATACAACTGAATACAAAATTTGCCGCTTAAAAAAAGTTTTTTTAAAACTTAATTAATAAAATTTCCAATTGACCAAAATTTTAACTAAAAGTTGGTCGTTCCTGATTTAAAAAATATATACATTGTAACTTAAAATTGAACTTACATATCCAAAAATTATTTACAATTTATTGAAAAATTGATTTAATTTCAAGTTACTTAAAATTAAGCTTTCATATCAAAAAATATATACCATTTATTAAATTTAATTTATGTAATTTAATGAACATAATATAGATAGATGTTTGATTTTCGCTAAGAATAAAATTGACATTTACGATAAGTTAAAAAATAATTATAGGTGGAGCATGTAATATATTTTGTGATTTTGACTATAGCTATCAAAATCAAAATCCTTATTACATATAAAAATAGGTAGGGCTGTTGACGGTCCAAAAACCGGAGCGAACCGGTGGTTTAATGGACCGGACCGAAAACCGGAAATGTCCAAAATATAAAACCAAGGACAGAACCAGATAAGACGATTCGGTCCATATTCGGGTTCTAATCGGTTTTCGGGTTTAAATGGATGGACCGAGACATTAATTTTTTATGAAAAGATAGAGATTTGGATGTTATCTCCCAACGGATTGGAGAAATTGATTACAAACTAATTGCTTACTGCTTTCCTATAAACTTTGTACTTCTTAAGATAAATTATAAATGCTAATTACATTAATATTCAAACAAAAAACGTGGTAGACATAATCAAATAAACAAACATATAAATTATAATAACTAAGATGCTAATTTTGCGTGTCATATCAATATCATATATTCATATAGACAAAAACAAGCTAGCCAAACCAAACAACATTTAAAACAACATATGATAATAATTGATTGTTTATAAATTTATTACTAGACCACTTTTTCACTTCACGAGTGCAGCTTTGCAATTTGCGTGAACATAGCACCACACCACTACAGCCTTTACAAACCAACAACTAACAGTCTAACACGCCCATCAAATGTTTAAACAATAAGAAAAAATCTCATGTGGCTTATTATCTTGTATGCTAAATAAAAGGAAGTTAGAATCCCATTATAATTTAAATATATTCTACCTTTTCTCGGTTCTTCGGTCCAAACATGTGTCTTCACGGTTTATACCCGAACCGAACCGAGACCCGAAATACAATCATATATAGAACCGAGGACCGGACCGATATTTTCACTTCCATTCGGTTTCAGTCCAACATCGGGTCAGTTTTTCGGACCGCATTATGAAAATGTCCCTAAAAATAGGTGGATCAACTTCCTTCAATAAACATAGTCGGCTAGAAAAAGAGTTTGAAATCGATTAAGAAATAACATAAGACTGTCTTTATTTTAATGTATATATTATTAAAAAAAATCATTATATTGATGCATAAAATCATTAGATTAATGCATAAAAGGTATGAAACTATGAATATTCTTGATGACCCGATTACAGTTACAAACAATTAAGCCCATTCTGTAAAAACTTTCAGCCCAAAGCAATACCAATTTCAATCCATGTAACCCAAATCTTTTTTTTACTCAAAAGTCAAAAGTCAAAACCGAAAACAGAAAATTGTGTAAAAAAAAATAATTCCCGATTATTTTCGTAATCTAGTAGACAACTAGACATCAAGTATAATTGTCAAATTTTAACGTCATACATTGTATAATTTAAAAACATTATACATTATACGATACACACACACAGAAACACTCTTAAACCGGCCTTGGATTAAGTCAGGAGCGTTGATCAACCAGCAACCCCCATCCAATCGTTCTTAAGAACATAAAATAAATGCAACAATAGAGGGACATACATTTGAAATCTCTGAGCACAATGTGGACTATGTGCTTGACTGATCATTAGCAAAATTTTAATCCAGATGTGCTCATTAACAACAATCCAATGAGATATTTGACGTAAATGAGAGCTAGTCCAAAGTTTGAGTAACAAATCTCTAAAAGGTAAACTTGTAGAATACAGATTATAGAGTATAATTGGATCACAACTTCATTATAAGGAACGTCCTTCTTCATCCCCCAAATCATCTTCGTCATCTGTAAAATTATTATTTCCATTTCCATCCTGGAGATCATTCATTTGCATTCCAACAAGTGTTACCCCCTTCATTACATACCCTGAAACGGGCAAAGCCCAAAAACGGGTATGTAACACTGACTCACCCTAACACAACCCCTATACCACTCAACTGTTGCATAGACCTATGCACAGCTCCTTGACCTTAACATGTTTCCCCCACTCTAAGACAACCTTCTCGTTTCCCAGTAAATTTTATATGGTTCAACAGATTGATGTGATTGTGCTATGTCCCTGGTCAGGAAGGAAGAAGATTTCTTGTTATGCATATGGCTGATTTGAAATGTTGCCTTTCAATATTTCATACCATAAACCTTCTATACAAACCTATGTTGTTAATACTCAAATATCGGTTATAGCGGTCAAGGACCGATATTTGAGATATCGGTTATAGCGGTGGTATAGCGGTGATATAACGGTGATTTTAATATTATACAATATAATA
>JAOXNX010000028.1:22778826-22793641 GCA_028566075.1 Solidago caesia
CCCCCCCCCCCCCCCCCCCCCCCCCCCCCCCCCCCCCCCCCCCCCCCCCCCCCCCCCCCCCCCCCCCCCCCCCTCCTATGAGAAGTGTGTTAAAATGCAAAGTATGTGAAACACTAATACACAACTTAAATATTACTAACATGCAGTGTCGGTTGAAAAACATATAGGTTAGTAGTTATTACTGACAGGCATCTTAGTTATACTAACATGCATCTTAGTTACTGAGATATAATGCAGCTTAGTAACTAAGGTGCATGTCAGTGTTAACTAAGATGTATGTTAATATTACTATTAACATATATCTTAGTTAACACTAACATACAGTGTCGATAGTAAAAGAGAGACTTAAACTGACATGCATCTTAGTTACCATTAACATGCATCTTAACTTCATCCCTATCATCCATGGCGGAGCCATGGCAGTAAAGGCAGCGCCCATACCGTATCAAACCATCACCATCTCTTGGATCACCACCCATCTCCATCTCTTGGTTACTCCGAACGTAGTTCGGGCTATACGTTCGGGCTATAAATTGTTTAATTGGTCGTTCAAAATAAAAACGATAACAATAGACTAAAATAGGGAAAATTTCATATATGTCATTCTTAAGCTTTAAACTATCATATATATCCAACTAAATTTTTAAATATCAAAAATGTTCAAATCATTATATTTAATCAGATAAAACTTTAAAATCCTTTAAAACTGGAAATAACATTTACAATTTACAATTATTTCTTTTTTAATCCTTCATAACCGTCTTGATACAATACTTAATAGGTACAACTCAAACAAGACTATCAACAACTTAACAATATTGTTTCAGCAATGCATATATACTAACCTTAATCTTATGTAGATAAACGAACTCATTATTCAATGAGAATCCAAGTGGTCTATGAATACCACCACGATTCACCCACCTCATATTCATCCATTAATTACCCATACTTCTACTCACTATCTTTAACTTGTGAAATCCAAAACATTAAACCGATTATATTTATAATTAGTATTGAATTGGGGAAGAGATATCAAATTGAATCTGGAAGAGACATCGTAAGCGAGCCAATGAAGATGGCCATCATGTCCATGAACGCAAACTTCATTTTGATTAATAACATTTGAACGAGATGGAGAACTTTTGATAAATTCCAAGAATTCTTTCCCATACTATAATTCTTTAAACCTCATGTCAGTTGAATGTTTTGTATTGAGGGATTAAAAAAATAAGGGTATACTTGTAAATTGCAAATGTTATTTATAGTTTTAAAATTTTTTATAGTTTTATTTTGATTAAATTTAATAATTTGGATATTTTTAATATATTTCAAATTTAATAATGTTATATTTTATATTTAAAAGTTAAGAGTGACATATATGAAATTCTCTCTTTAAATAACTCATGTTAAGAGGTTCTCTTTTTTTATAAAAAAAAAATAGTATTCAAGCTCTCAAGTCAATAGAATGAGAATCAATATTAAGTCAATATTGACTATTTTTATTAGTTTTTAAATATTTATTCATTTATTTTAATTGAGGAGTGGAAGTGTTGTAATCATTCTTAGCGTTATATAACAATCCAATCCAATAACGTGTGAGCACCTTTGCAATCTTATTCATGAAGGGAATTCTTAATTGACCAATCAAACACTTCGTTAAATAAATAAATCAAATTAACAATTTTGCTCAAACTTTGATTCCATCTCAAAAGAAATGAGAATTACATTACGTTATTACACTATAAAAAAAAGTATCGATTCTAGATAATAATGGATGATGGTCTTGAGATTAGTGGGCTCGTAAAACAGGTCGGATAGCTAAGTTAAAAAAAAAAACCAAGATTTGTAAACTAATCTATACTACATTATAAAGCAAATGGCATTTTAAATATGAAAGTGTCTTAATATTTATGATTTTTAAGTATTTCCTTATTTATTATATCATTTAATATTTAATATTTAATGTTTTAATAATATATATTTTATATGTTAATTACTTATATATGATTTATTCATTAATTTACATAATCAATTGCAAGCAATTATAAAAAACATATTTTTATTTTTCTATGTGTTACGTATTCAGAACCGACGGTTGGAGAAGCAGGTTGACAGCCACCATCACTTTTTGATGAATACATTAAATGAAGTTTACGAATTTCATGTACACTACAATTTAAATTTTTTAATATTCATCCAGTCCTGCGCATTGCGCGGGTATATTTTCTAGTTAAAAGCCAAAATATGCGTAAACAGTTAGTTTATCAAATAAATACATTGGTTTATATATATTATTAATATTAATTATTGTAAACTTATGTTTAAGCCTCTTTCTAATATTATTATTGTATTTATAACAATGTTGCAAAATATAATCTGTTTAACATTTAAATCAATTCCAGCAACTCATTACTATGCCAACAACTCATTGAGTATCACAACTTTCAATAACAAATAAATATTAATCTTATAGAAACCCGAAAATAATATTATACAGCAATAACAAATAATATATCAAAATAAATAAATAATAAGGAAACGGAAAACAAGAACCTGAACAACACCAGCAGAAGACTAAGACCAACCATGAGAAACGAAAGCTCCATATCATAAGATTAACTAAAAGTATGAATGTATATGCATCAGGTACGTACTTCTTGCGGATTGTGAGGTTCGGTTGTGTTGCAAATATATTTTGTTTTCTTCCCTTCGTATACTTCGATCATTTCTACCACATACACTTATCTTCTAGGCTCTAGCTAGCTCCTTCAATTCCTCCTATCGATCGATCATCTTTCATGAAATCATAAGATTCATTCAATTCTAAGGTAATTACATACCCAGCTCGATCCAGAATTCGTTTATATTTTCAAGTTTTATTAACTATATATATAATATTCCGAGGGTTTCGTGGAAGAGAAAGCATTGGTATTTGGCATCGATAATATGTGACTAATCTAGGCATGCAGGCTTCATACTGATACAAAATACTAAAAATGTTAGTATATTTTGTGACTATCATCAACTCCTTCCTTATGGTAATTTTCATTTCTCTATTTCTAGAAATGTTAATTTGGTGTCATGGTGATACCCTATTTTGTTTTGGTAGTTTACTTGAAAGGAAAAGGATTGTCTTTTGGCTTCAATAATAGTAATCTTTATAACTTTGCGACGTACGATCTACTTTCTGTGATTTTTTTTAATGTATGTATGTTATTTTTTCCCCCCTTTGATGGATTAGATAGCTGGTTTACTTTACTGTCATTTCCGAAAGGATTTTCAAAAATTTCCATTAGTAAGTTTAATGCCTTCTCTTTGTCTGTGTGAAAATTTGAATGCATATTTGAATGTCATTAATTAAGGAAGGCTTTTTCAACGTCTCTTAAACCCAGTGGCCAAAGGTTTACTCTATTCAATCTTTTAGTCTTCATTTAATTGACATGTAAATTCTTGTGTACGTGTAATGGATGGACTAATGGATACAAACAAATCTTTTGAATACGTGGTTATGAGATTGTGGCTTAATAGGCTTTGTGCATTTCAACCGTGAGCAAAAGTTGAGATGATACGAGAACGGGAGGGTTGGTTGGGTTGGTTAATGGGATCACATCAAAACGGGTAGCTTTTAATATGCAACGAGTTGAAATATACAAAGAGTTCTTTTCCTCTCAAATCATTTTAAATTGTTTGATGGATCTCTGATGAAATATTTTGAGATATGTACGTAAATGTATGGTTTTAGTCATGATAAACACATCTTAAACTTTAGAGAGGTAGTATGTGATATTGTGCTAGTTCATTACATTGTTGTAGTATGTGACATACACATGGAGCAATAACCGTCATCAATTGTAACAAATTAAGTCTACATTAGTATATTGATCGCATCGATATTATTATAAGTTACTAATATATGTCATCAACAACCAAGGCTTGGATGAAATGGTTAATATCTTTGCTTATGGAAACAGAGGTCAAAGGTTCAATCCTTACTCCTTGCAGGGTCGTAGAACTTGGAAGCAACATCTCTATCTTAGGTAGGGGTAAAGTTATCTATATCTCAACCTCCCCTATACACCGTTCGATCCTTACTCCTTGCAACGCCATCCCTACCTTAGGTATGGGTAAGACTGTCTACATCCCAACATCCACCATACACCGTTGTAGACGGTATTAAGACTCATAACCCGCGAAAGATGGTATTGGGTGTTTATTACTTATTTACTAATATATGTCATGAATTCTAGTCAACTTTGTAACTATAAAACAACATTATTAAGACTCATAACTCGCGAAAGATGGTATTGGATGTTTATTACTTATTTACTAATATATGTCATGAATTCTAGTCAACTTTGTAACTATAAAACGTTTATGTTGGTTTGTCCCCTTCTCAAAAATTACGTCTCCCATGATTTAAACTTTAGGTTTATGGTGAAACTAAGTATGTTATAAGAAGACTAACTTGTATGTTATTCATTTTTATTTTTTTTTAACAACCATCTAACGGAATCGTTCAGTATTCCGCACGAAGTGAACCCATTGGCAAAAAATCACCGCTTAGGTGGCCAATCCAGCCGCACAGATCCCTTAAGCACCCCATATTAGTATATTACTTCCGATCCGAGAAAAACCCAATTACTTACATGTTATTAATTTCAGCTTTGTATTGATTATGTATATTTAACTGAGGACTTTCCAATTAATCATCCAATGGTAAATTTAGAAACATTTTGTTCACATGTTAGCAGCGTGATTTGACATCTTCATAATTGGATATAGGGGTTCATACTTTTGAACCTTCATTTTCTTACAAGCTTTTAGGTTATAATTTTTTTTTAATGACTAATTTCATTGATAAATCTCCAATCACGTATCCATACACCAAAATTGATAAACACAATTAAAAACTATATATTTACATGGATTACATGAATGAAAACTTCCTCCAATGTTCTCACGTCACAACAACTTTCTTAGCACGATGTTTAATCCATAAAAACCAAAGGATTGCAATTCTTCAAAAACACGTTGGATAGAATAGGACTTATCTTGAATGATTAACTCATTTATGGCTTTTCAAAGACACCAACACAAAACTATCATAATTGATTGCAACATCTTTTTGGCAACCGGCCCAATCCCCGAAGTCTTATGAAGATCCAACAAGTCCCAAGTAGTAAAGGCATAAATCGGAGGGATTTTATACCATACCCCAACCTTATGCCATAAATCAGACGCAAAGGAACACGAGTTTAACAGGTGCACAACACATTCTTGGTCTTTATTGCAAAACGAGCAAAAAGTATTTGACATTGCCACCCTCCTATTCACCAGGTTATCTCTAGTATGGATCCTATACATTTTCGCCCTCCGCCCAATTAACATTACTCGGATCATTCACGTTTGGAACAAGAAACATAACCCGAGATAAGTTGAAATTTCGTTTAGAAAGGACACACTTTACGTGACAAATGTTATGCCACACACCTGATGCACATGATCTCCCATTGTCCACAGAGTGAATAGCACCTACCACTCTGTGGCATAACTTGTTTATTTTTTGTATTATACTACCAAATCCATTTAACTAGAAGACTTATATTAGCATCGTGTAATGGCCTCAATCCCAGTCCACCAGCCTCAACTGGAGCAATAACCTTTCCCATGCAACCCAGCGAATTTTGCGATGTCCTTCATTACCTCCCCATATGAAATTTTTTCTAACTAAATCTAATTTATTTATCACAACCATAGGTGCCTTGAAAAGGGACATCGGGATCATACAAAGTCGGTATTAATATAGGGGTATGCAAAAAAATTTACGAGTGGTCTTGACATCGAGATCAAAGATAGACCTTTAAGAAGATGACATGGCTTATACTTAAAGTAGTTGTTCGTTAGAATCCACAAATTAAGTTAAAATAATACTAATATCGACATATGTTGTATACTCTTTGGTTCACTAATCATAATATCATGAAATTGCTCTAGTCTAAAATCAGCGATGCCTTATTAATTTAACAAAATGACTTAGTTACACCAAATAAATAAGCCATAGTTACTATACAAAAAGATTAATGATTACCAAACTCACACCAAACTAATGACATATTTTTGATTTTATATTTTCAGGACCGGTTCAATTTTTTTAGTGACTTTCAGCGAGACTAATTTTGAGGGCTTTTTTTAAAATTCTTTAACAAAAATGCCCCTCTTTTATCTGGCCGCCAAATATAAATTAAAAAGTTTACAAATGACGGAGTTAAAAACAAAATTCTACTTTCAAATGACCAGATTCGCAGTTACGGATTTGGTTCGACATTGACAATTAAACAATGAAACTTAGAAATCACAATAAAAATTAATTAATAGAATAAGCAAAAGGTGAACCTGGTGGGTCTCCAATTTTAAATCACTGGAGGTTAACGTTGCCATAATTTCTTAAGAGAGAAACTCACGGCTGTTCACTTTTCAAGGAGGAGCGGTTGTAACTTTTGTAAGAGATGGCCAGATAATTGAGTAGTTGTTTATTTTTTATGTTTATTACTTACTATGGATGGATTATAGATATGGATTTGTGGTCCTTTATTTCTATTAGTTTTAATCCAAATCACTAACTCAACACATAAAATTGGATGTGCTAACGATTTGAAGGCCTTAAGCAATTGCCTAGCCCACATGTACTATAGAGGCGATGTTGATTTTCATACTCTCAAAATTTTGATTTGCACTCGACTTAACTTTTGTTAGAACCCATAGATATGTAGGATTTTGATAGGCAGTAAGTTTTTAACATATTGTAACATACTAAATTAGTTATACTTTGGTTTTCAATTATCAATTTTTAAATCTTCTAACCATACCATACATTTTTATTTTGTATTTTCATATTTTTATAGTTTTAGTTTGCAATCGATCCTTATCAGACTTTATCTTTATCACAACCTATAAATACCTAGGATTTTAATAGGCCGTAAGTTTTTAACAAATTGTTACATGCTAAATAAGTTATATCTTGGTTCTCAATTATCAATTTTTTAAAATTTTTAATCATATAATATAATTTTTTATGTATGTAATAACGAGTAGGAAAATAGAAAAAGAAAAAAAAAAGGACAACAACATGTCACGATGTGGGGGGATTGAGATTCGTGGAGGACCACTCTTTTTTCATTTATATTCACCGCTTCACTCGGTCGCTCGCTTCTATTTCCATTTTCATTTAATTATTTTCCCCTATTTTGCAAACCCTTATTTTTCATTTCATTTTTATTTTATTAATCAAAAAGAGAAGGAAGAAAAATGGCAGATCAATTGACCGATGATCAGATCTCTGAATTCAAAGAAGCTTTCAGCCTATTCGATAAGGATGGCGATGGTCAGCCTCTCTCTCTCTCTCTCTCTTTTAATCAATATCTATCCATTCAATCTATTATTGTTTATAATTAGGCTTTATATTTATATTTATTTGACATATAATCGAATGCTTTATAACCTAACAATCGTTATTTAGATTCGTTATATTGTATCTGATCATTTCCTAATTTTAGATCTGATTGTTGACTTTTCGTATATGTGCTGTTTGACTTTTTGGTCAATTTTAAGTTTTGTAGATAATTTTGTTTTGTGAATCATTCTGTTTATTGTGAATTAAATCATGTCGAAAAAGTTATGTGTATGTATGTATTTTTATTAGATCTGTTTGATATAAATATGTAATTATCATTTTAGGGCTATTTTTTTTGTTGATTCAAACAAAATTGCTTATTATGATATTAGTGATATTTACTTTAAAATAAATAAAATGATTATAGTGATATTTTATAGAATAATGAGAACCTTGTGTGTATTGATATGATCACTATATTGTATATGTTGTCATGATTTATTACTAGTGTAACGACCTGTATTGGATTAGAAATATGGTTTGTTGTTTATTATACTATTAATAACTTTTCGTAAGATTTTAAGTCTATTTAGAGACTATCGCACCATCTTGTGTTTTAAGTTGATGGAGTTTACAACAACCCGTTAGTTATAACCAACAGTTTTTTGTAACCCATATAGTTGTGACTTGTGAGTTGCTAATAACTTTTACAATGTTGATTTAAATTTGTTTGAAGACGATTCGGTCCATTTGCTGACTTTTGTTATCAGCTGTGTGTGTTACAACTTACAAATTGGTTCACACTTTTCTAATAGGAATATTTTCTTATGCATGAAGTCGAAGAAATAAACATGAGTTGGTTTTGGTTACACTTGCAGTGTCAATTGTCAATGATTGGTTTTGGACTTTTGGTGATTTGGTAAACAAGCCAGCACAACCCACCCATCTTGCCACCTCTATATATAATTGATTTTTTAAAAATTATATCAATTAGACAATTATGTTACGAGGTGGCAAGATGGGTGGGTTGTGCTGGCTCACGAAGTATTTTATTCCTTGTGCATTCATCATTAATTTATTAGTATAATAAGCTCAATAAAATTACCTGTAAATCTTTGAATAAAAAAAACAGAAAGTTGTATGCATTAAAAATAGGTTTTTTGGGCGACTTTTAAATCTGTTTTGCCTGTTACATATATGTTAATTTTTTTATTTGGCCCGCTTAAAGATGGAACACATCCCAAATCGACTTGTTCATAAGAAAAGGGTCGAAACTGCTTCCTCTAATTCTCAATGATATTTATGCATTGCAGGCTGTATCACCACCAAGGAACTTGGAACAGTTATGAGGTCTCTTGGACAAAACCCGACTGAGGCTGAGCTTCAAGATATGATCAACGAGGTGGATGCTGATGGCAACGGGACTATTGATTTCCCTGAGTTTCTCAACCTGATGGCCCGCAAGATGAAAGACACTGATTCCGAGGAGGAACTTAAGGAGGCTTTCAGGGTATTTGACAAGGACCAAAATGGTTTCATTTCTGCAGCTGAGCTTCGCCACGTCATGACTAACCTTGGTGAGAAGCTGACAGATGAGGAAGTGGATGAGATGATCCGTGAGGCTGATGTGGACGGTGATGGCCAGATCAACTATGAGGAATTCGTCAAAGTCATGATGGCTAAGTGAGGATCCTTAATCTGAATACTGAACTTAAAAAAGAGTAAAAAAGAAGGATATTCTATGTTTTGATGCATTTGCGATCTTTAGTGTTTGTTGGGTGCTTTTTGGTTTTCTCTTATTTGCATTTATTTGTAGTGCCGAAATATTAACTACTGCTTTCCTCTGTATTTTTGTTTAGTAGCTTGAGTAGTCTCTTCTTGTTTTCTTCTTATTGGCTATAAACATAGAACAATTTGGAGTATTTGTTTCTCTTTCATCAATTCAAGTGTTCGCCTTTTTTGCTATTTCATGGTGCACTCCTCAGCGTTCTTTTGTAACTTCTTGTTGGTTGGTTTGAACCCAATAACAAAGAAAGTTAGCAAATCAGTTCTTCAAGGTATATTCATATCAAATCAGTTCAAGCTGGCATTTACAACAGTATTTTTCAATTTTTTGGATATGTGTTGTCATCATAAAACTAGGGTAGATAAATATTTATGTTTTTACGCTACCAGTATTTGTAAGGACACGCGCGTCACTACTTCATTAGAACAAGTACGTCCAGCTATGGGAGTTTGAATGGTTGGCTGGTTTCATACAACTTGAATATGTAATAACGAAGGATAAAAGTAAAATGCCATGCTAAAAGTCTAAAACCAAATATACTAGACGGTGACATATCCATTATCGGTCTCTCACCTACCGGTCTGAAACCGGCCTCTAACCAATATACTACAAGTATATCTTGATTAAGATGCACTACAGATGTATTGATCATCCTACACTATCTTATTAATTTCCTTGGCGAAGATGTTGAAAAGCTGAAACAACCTGAGACGTTGAACTTCAATGTAGACTTCTAGAAGTTATACGTATAGAACAGTTCAAACACGACTTTGATTTGTTCTTTTTATCTTTTTAACTGCAACCACATGTACCAATTACTTGCCGTTAATAATAAAAAAAAAGAATACAAGAAACCTTGCCCTTAATCAAAACCTTATCGAGTTGAACTCGGTTTTGTTTGACTCCACAGCTCCAATGATCTTGGGTTCAAGACCTCCTCACCAACAAACTTGACAAGTTACTTTTTCATTTTGCGAAAAATAATTGGGTGATTCTCAAACCTAATGGCATATATTTATTGAATTATCAATTATGTCGCATATTTCATTATTGTTAATGAAGATAATAAGAAAAACATAATTGATTAACACGAATCAAAAATCTATACCATTGAAACCCACTAAAAGCATAGGTAGATTGAGAAACTGTAAAGATCACCTACATGATAAGTGTACACGGATATTTATACACAGCTTCAGTAGAAAAAATCGTAACAGAACCTGCTTATCAGACAACTCCGACCAACCACTGTCTTCATTTTTTTTTTGCATTTTCTTTGAATAGAATGATTTCATTACATCAACGCCTTCTTCGCCTTAGCCTCCTACCAATCGTATCACTGCCATCTGAAAGCTGAGCACAAACACTCTGAGTTTTACTGCCACCTCCACCACTGCTATATCCATCTTCAGAAGTAACCATTGTCTTCAAAATCTCCGACTGCAGTGCAGGGTGGTTAGCTTTGAGATACTCAAACCCATCTGATCGCATAACAGCTGCAATTAACAAGTCTTAGTGAACCAGTTTAATATATTCATTCAATTGTAATTATATATTAAAATAAATTCATAAGTAAATGGGGTGAAATCTACACCTCTAGTTTTGTACAAAGCATAGTTCAAAATAACAGTAGACTCGACGGATAATAATAACCAAATCTATAAGGAAACATACCTGCAAGATTTTCAGAGGCGAATTTAAGGCATATAGCTTTCAATTCCATAGCATGATTACCATCTGCCAGTGCTAGAATTCGGCCAAAAGAGTCTACAGATATATCCTTGCACAGATGAGACTCACATATCCGTCTGAGTCTGCACAAATCATACTGATCAGCAGCAACTAACAGCTTGGCTACTAATGTATCCAACACATCAGCTTCAGAAGATGAACTAGAAGCCACCAACTCATCTTCATTAAGTTCATCTCTGTAAATGAAGTGAAGCATAGCCTGTTGCACATTAAATAACCTCAGAAACCAAAGTGAAGGAAGGACCAACCTTTTTTAACCAAAAAGCATGTTTTTTTTTTTCCAGCACAGACCCAAAACAAGAAATGATCCACACATAAGATAGTTGTGAAAGTGTACAAGTTCTTTGGGAATATATTTTTATATAGCAATTAAATCGAGTATCTACTATATAATTAATTGATCAGGAAAGCCTTGAACTGGCAAGATGGGCAGGTTGGAAAAAACCACAAACCAACATCAAAATGAAACAGGTTACTTTTTAGTATAGATTTGAGAGGCTGGGGTGACCCACAGACACCAATTATGTGTATTTAACCTTTTTCTATAAATCACTAACGAGTTAATTATGCTTACAAAAACGACATTAAAAAAAATACATAGGACATAGGACGTTGCATACCTGTACGCATTAAAAAAAATACACTTTGGGCAAATTATAACCGTTTGACCCATTCCCTTTTAAGCTGCACCTTTATTATTTGACTCATATGAGATTAAATCTAACCCAAATTGACCCAATTAAAATGACCCATCCTAGGAAGCGACAAAATGGAATTATTAGCAAACAATTGACATCATTAACCACATTATCTCAACATTTATTTCTACCTTAATAGCTTTCAAATACTATTCAACATGAAACGCTTAACAGAGGAATCCTTCTGTTGAGAAATGAAACCATAAATTGGTACACTGGAAACCAGATTGGTTTTAACCACACAACTACATTGGCCAAAGTATTGCAATCTCATGTATAGTGTATTTACCTTGAAAACTTTGGGTTCCATATCAGTAATGACAATCTCATTATCATCTTCTTCTTGTCCAAAACCATTAGAACGGAAGACAGAGGATCTAGCAGCCAGTACCAACTTATGAGCATGAAATTTCTCACCAGCCACATTGAAAATAACATCTGAACCTTCCATATTTTCGAGCAACATACCAAAGTTCAACCCAATATCAGACTCTGGGACCTGAATTGAAGCTGGCCTAGGGCAAACTGTAGCAGAAACCACCACTCCCACAGTGCAATTAATTTTCAAGCAATCATCCTTGAGATAATCTGAACTTTCAAGCAATGCTCGCCTATAAAAACGCTTGTATCCCCTGACAGTATGCATGATATCAGTTATTTATGAAAGAAAAGTTATCAAACAAATAAGAACTTTGTATAGAAATGCAGCACGGCAATATTCATTTAAAACTTGTTGGGTATGAATCATTTCATACAGTATCTCTGAGACAAAGCATATAAGAACTGGAAGATAGATAGCCCAAAATCAAAAACGGAATTTAAAATGAGTTTATTTGATCATTATGAATATACTCAGTAATTTAGATTTCTTCTGTAGTATTTTTTTTTTTTTTTTTTGGTCACAAACAATCAATCAGTTTCCACTATCAGATAACAATCAAGTATGCTTAAAGAGTTAACCTAGACACAAATAGAATATGCTACAAATTCTATGATAGCTAGTCTTGAGGTCTAGTGGTCTACTAGGATAATATATAAGGCTTGGTTATTTAGTTATCAGTTTTCTTTCATGTAAATCTTCTTCTAATTTTGCCGCATATATAGAGCAGTACCATTTAATATCTGACATCTACTTCAAAACTTTCTTCTATATTTTTCATGGTATTACTACCACACATTTGAACACTAGACATCAACCACTATAACACTCACCAGCTTGCCACTACTCGAGAAAATCAAGGCCGAATACCCCAACCAACCATCAAGTTATAGAAAGTCAAGTTTCTACCCTTTCCACAATCTTTAACAGTATGACAAAAGGCCATTATCTATAGTACTTTCAATTATGAAAAACACCCAATGCACCTTCAATACTTGTGTAGACCATTTATATGTACTAATCAAGTCCATCTATGACATCTGAGACCTGCCCATTAATATCTATAAACAAACCAAATACAATTAAGAGGGTATAAAGTAAAAACTTATAATGCAAAGTTGCATATATTCTACAAATGGACGGTGAAGATGAAAATTCTTCCAAAAACATCCCCTAAACTGGTATGTCACCAAAACGCATCTTACCAAAACACTGTCATCCCCTAATACAAAATGAATCCTAGCATAGCCAGCAACCTAACCTAACCCAAAACAAAACAGATGAAATTCGTTCATGCTACACCACATAAATCCAAAAAATAAGATCCATTAACATAGGCCATGCAAATAATCAAAAGAATATGCTATATCGATACTTAACTAACACGAAGGCAAACAATTAGGTAATATAAAACGAAAAGTAAGCTTTGGTGATATGTGATATCACAAATCATTAAGTGACAGCAAAAGATGACCATTTACCACCAAACCAATCCATAGATGAGCACGCACAAAGGCATCAATGTTCTCATCGAAATCAATCTAACCCAAAAAACACAACAGATTTTAGCACAAACAACCCTAAACACTAACAACAACGAATCATAACACAAATACAAAAACCTGCATTGCAAAACAAGAAATCAACAGATCTAATTAAAAATTCAAAAAAGATAAACAATAACTACCACATGCTGCCTCGGTATTTCAACGTATACGGACCACTCTCCAACGACCGATCAAAATGACTATGAACCTTATGCTTCTCTTTCCCACTCTGATCAACAAGTGTCAACTCGAACAACGCCCTAACATCGGTACCTTCACTCGTGAGAGCGATAAAAAGGGAAACGTAAGTAGAATTATCCTCAGTGTTTTTACCGTCAGGGTAAAAATAAACCGCCCATTGGTAACCACCAACTGTAAAATTATCACTAGCTATGTGTTTTCCTATCCCCATGCCTTTGGCTAACGAATAGCCTTCGATAACGAACTCGTGTGAGCCGTTAACGGTTTCTGTTACGGATCGTGAAGTTGTTGGTGAATTAACTAACGGAATTTTTTCGGTTTCTGACATTTTTAGGGTTTTTGAAATTGGGGGTTTGAAATGAAATGATTTAGATTTGGAAAAAAAATGAAATTGAATTTGAAGAGAGATTTGATTTGGGGAAAATTGACAAATCAAATGAGGGTTTTGATGATGAATTTTGTTTCTAGAAAGCGCCAATGGTTTCTGTTATGGATCGTCAAGTTGATGATGAATGAATTATCTTTATTTTGTTTTGTTTATTGTTATTTGCGAAATGCGATTTTACTAGCTTTTTGTAGACTTGTTGCTCTACCGGGTTCCGGCCAGGAGTCGTGTTCGGGTTTACTATTAACAAATTAACGACTTGAAAATTAGGGGAATGATATTTTCAAAAAAATTTAAATTTTAATGTATATGAAATTCGTATATTTCATTCGGTATACACATTAAAGGTGTTTTTTATTGTTGCCGGCGGTCGGCGAAAATTGTCTAACACACGACTATATAAAAAAAAATGTGTTTGTTATTATTACTCGAATATTCATAAATTATTATGTAAATTAATATGTCAATAATATAGACATTAAATGATATTATCATTGTAAAGAAATATTTAAAATTTCAAATCATCAACTATATGGGGCCCCGGGGGTGAGGTTACCACATGTCTCAGGTTCGAGCCTGGGGGTTTACATCCCAAATGTATTTTCCATAAGGAGGGGTGTGGAGGTCCTGCAAATAGCAGGTTAAAACCGTCTCCACTCACGTCTGAATCGAAA
>JAOXNX010000028.1:22793741-22808819 GCA_028566075.1 Solidago caesia
ATCATTCGTTTGCATAACATGATTCATCTAATTGGGCCTAATAGGCCCAATATGTTTCACAATCATTCGTTTGCATATGTTTCACTCAAATGGGCCTAATGGGCCCAATATGTTTCACAATCATTCGTTTGCATATGTTTTACTCGAATAACCCTATTGGGCCTTAAACCTCGTTTGTTATCTTATGTGGGCCTATTGCAGAAATCATATTTTGACCAACACACCGAGACCAACACTACATTGCAGAAATCATATTTTGACCAAATATAACTTTCATAATTATCAAAGCAATAATTATCACACATTGTTTCAACTTTATCCTCTTTTCTAGCAATAATTAGGTTCCTATTGCAACAATTATTTATTAACTCGTAAATTTTTAGACGTACAATATAGACTACTTGTTTGCCGTCTTTTGCTTTTATAAACTTTTGAGAAATTAGAAGTTTTTGTAATACACTTTAAAAACTTTCAGAGATTTTCATGTCATTATCGATCTATGAACATGGATCATTTAGTTTGTAAATAACTCGATCAATAAACATAAAATCCATGAAAATATAAAAACGAAAATAATATGTTATATATAATATTAATTAGTACCTCTTTATCTGAACGTAAATAGAAAAAACATAAACTATTTTACTGTATATATATCTAGTATATTTATATCTTCAACCAAATTTTTATTTATATCTTGGACCAATATATTTGCTATACATTACATGGTTTGATTTCTAGTTAAACTACACAAATAATTATTAAAAAATATAGAACTTTTTTAAAATTTCCAAATCGTTGAATGAGCAGATAATTAGTGGGATTTGGTAATTATAAAACAGTCCAACATTAAGCATATATTCTTTTTCTCTGTCAAAAAAAAAAAAGTTATAGTGGAGGGCATTAATAAATTTGTGTAGAGGCGCCTATTTTTGGACTAGATTTACTATTAAAGCTCTTGGCCTTTTACATACATTCAGCCTAAACTATCGGGGGCATTACGGCACTGCCCCCATCCGTCCCTTGCAGTTTCATACTTTCATGTATCACATTAGTTTATCAAAATTTTAATATCGTTTAATGTAAACTAAAAGTGTGTCCGTTGCAATGCATGAGAACTGAATGTGTTTCAAAATTGTGTACTTTGTAAGGACACACAGCTAAAAGGCTTGGGGTGACGACAGTCAACGTCTGTAACAGTTGTGTAGAAAATGGAGTTGTAACGGTATTATGCGATAAAGTTGATTTTTATATGTATTTTGTTTGCATTTATTGTTATGTTAATTTTTTATTTTAATTTATAGTAATATATTGAATTTCCATTTTAGTTAATTTGAATTTATTTTGATTAAATGATTTTGTATTATTTATTAGATTATTAAATATATGTATTTAAAAATTCAAATTATAAGACAAAATATATATGGTATATTTGGCAAAAAAAGCTTGAAGTTGGGGCTGTTTAGGGGCTAGGGGCTGAAGTTTTTTTTTTAACTCTCCTTACCCAAGCTTTTATTTTAAATACCTTTTAGGTGCTTTTTGAAGCTGAGATTTCTTTTCATAATCCCACATCTAAACAGGGTTATTTTTTTAAAAGAGACTTATTTTTAAAAGCTCAAAATTTTAAAATACTAAAAACCCTTTAAAAACCTCATGCTAAACATGCCCATAATGTAATATGTATACATAGATATAATATAATAGAAAAGAATCTCACCAAAAAGAAGAAAACGACAAGACATTAGGAACAGCTAAAAAACGATACAAACAATCTATTGATGTTATTCTAACATCATACTATTATTTTTTTAGGAAAAAAAGGTAGCATTCCAGACTTTGAGTTATCAATCTAGCACATCTACCATTGTTTAACCAAATTAGGACACGTTTGTTATATGTATCTAGACATTTTCTATAAATATCGAACATTCTACTCATAAAAGTTTTTACTACATAATCGAATTCGTTGAGTCTAGTTTAGGGGTCTTTTTTCCAGCTCGTCTTGTACCTATAAATCCTTAAAGCTGCTTCTGAAGATGATAATATTGCGGTTTTTTTTCCTAAACAGACAAGTTAGATGAACCAAACATTAAAGTTACCTATTTCTTATTTAAACTACACAGACATTATTTATCCATTCAGCCACTTAATACACTCAGTATTTAATGAATAAAAAAAATAAACGGAACCTAAGAAAAACAGTCACATCATCTATCAAATATATGATTGGTTTGTAAGGCTATGCGGAGTGAAGGCTCCTGATGGAAGCCTCGGGGCGTCCATGTGAAGCCCCTTCTTTTTCTTGGAGTGAGGTATCCTTTAAAGGGGCGTTTTATTTTGCCATGTGGCATTGTATAATTGGTTGAGGGGTATTGAAAAGTGGAAAAGGAAAGGAGAGAGAGAGTAGGTTGGGCATCCAAAAAGGGATGGGGGGTTCTATTTTTTTTGGCCGGGACGCCCCTGGGGGCGGTGTGCCCAGAGTTCAGGGGGCGTTCTCCGGCGTTCTTGGTGAAAAGTGAGTGAGGGAACGCCCCACTCCGGATAGTCTTAGTATCTCTGAAATTAGCCAAACATCATTCAACTGAGACATAAAAATATGCACCAGTTGTGAATTCACTGAACTAGGGAAATGTCTAATGACCCAACACATAAAACCCTAATGGAATTTGGTACTGATTTCTTACTTTCTACATTTTGTAGGTAGCAGAATTTACATTTCTACTTCCACAAAGTAACTCGAACCCACAGTCACTTTTTTAGTTTCTCCCTGAGACCGCCATCTATGGAAAAACAACTAGGATTGTCCATCAATTCTTTTGGCACAAGCTTTTCAATTAACTGAAGTAGATATCTACCCACTGATCCAGCTGCAACTTGATCTATTAGCAGCGATAAAGTCGTAACATCAAGTGAGTAACCTCTTCCATCCATTTCCTGTAAAAGCATCTCTACATCAACATAGTGCTTGTTCTTCAGATAACCTTGTAAAAGAACATTGTAAGTAACACTAACTGGCTGGCAACCACTCTCTTCCATTTTAAAAAACAACTGCTTTGCATCCCCCCACAGACCTTCCCGACACAAACAACTTATCATCACAGTATATGTCCGAACATTAGGCTGCAAGCCTTTCACCATCAGGTCTTGGAAAAGATCCCTTGCAAAATCAAACTTTTGGCATTTTCTTGCACCATTAATAAGAGTATTGTATACAACAATATTTGAATTTAGCTTGCTATTACCCAGTAATCTGAACAAGGAGATTGCATCTTCTACTAGATGGTTGTTGCAAAGACCCTCTAAAATAATGCCATAAGTCAGTGCATCTGGAACTTGGCCTTGTGCATGCATCTCGTCAAAGAGCTTGCGTGCAGCCCCACAACGCCCTGCCTTAAACAATCCTTGTAACATGGTGCTGTAAGTGATTATATTGGGTTTCAAACCTTTTCTAGTCATTTCACTAAGCATTTTCAAGGCCTCATCTATCTGTAAATTCTTGCAATACCCATTCAGTAAACTGTTGTAAGTAACAACATTAGGGAGGATACCTTTAAACACCATTGAATCAAAAACTGTCTTTGCTTTGATCATTTCACCTCGCAAGCAGTAACCATCGATAAGGGAACCGTAAGTCACTATGTCAGGAACCTTACCTCTCTCAACCATGATGTTGATAACACTTTGTGCTTCTTCCGTCTTACCTTCCTTGCAAAATGCATCAACTAAGACATTATAGGTATGAACAGCTGGAGAGATCCTATAATCCTCCATTTCTTTTAGCATCTTATGGACCTCGTTCCACTGGCTTAATATACATAAACCAGAAATCAAAGAGGTGTATGTGATGACATCAGGTGCAACGCCTTTTTGAAAGACCATCTCTTTGTATAGCTTGAAGGCATCATCAATCAATTGATCCTTGCAAAGACTATCAATGATAGTATTGTATGAAAAAACATCAGGTTTACAGCCTCTTTCATCCATCAGCCTAAGCAAAGAAAGGGCGGTAACATTGTCACCAAACTTGCAAAGGCCTTTAATTATTGTGTTATACATAACAACATTAGGTTCACAAAGTTTGAGTTTGATGAGCTTTTTGAAGAATCTTTGAGCCTCAAGAATCCGATCTTCTAGGATGAGCCCGTCTAAGAGTGTGCTAAAAGTGTACACATTTGGTACAATAGAACGCCTGAAGCAAAGGCCAAGGAGTGCAAAAGCGTCATTGGTTCGACGCAGCTGACAACAACACTTGATGGCAATGCTGGTAGTGTAGTGATTAACAGGAACACCAATTGCACACATTCGTTTGAAGAGATCAATGGAATGTGAAAAATGTTTTATTTTGGTGACAGAATTCAAGAGCTGGGTAAAATGAACAACAGAAGGAAGAGGTCTTCTGTGAGTCATTTGATCGAACAGGTTCAAGGCATCTTCCAATTTTGAAACTTTTTGATATTTAGAAGGATGAACATGGTTTGAAAATGAAGAAGAATGAACTGAGAGAAAGGGAGGTGCTGCTGCTGGTAATAATAAAAGTGAATGGGGGAATCCAAAACCTAATTGGGAATGGAAAGGGGGTTTCTGATTAAATATCAAATGATAGCTATTATTATTATTGAATTTAATGAAAGAAAAAAAAGCAGCAACCTTTGAGCGATTCACCATTGTTTTTGTCGCCATCTCCATACAATATAATTTTAACAACTCATTTTTGGGTTTTGTTGTGGGAAAAAGAAAATTCTGGTTTGGGGAGTTTAATTAATCATCTACTAGTCTAGATGGTTGTTGCAAAGACCCCACCACTAGAATAATGCCATAAGTCATTTCATCTGGAACTTTGCCTTGTGCTCGCATCTCATCAAAAGAGTATCCCTACAATGTCCAACCTTAAACAATCCTTGTGTCATGGTGTTGTAAGTGATTATATTGGGTTTCTTTTCATTTCACTAAACATATGCATTGCCTTGTCTATGTACCTGGTGATATATTTTTCCGGGGAACAATTTATTATCTTCTCATTTTACCGCGATGCCTGTACTTGCATTCTGTAAATCAGATGACCAAAAGCACGATAAAGAGAGAGGAGGAGATATTTCAAGTATCAAGGCATTAAAGGGTTGACTGCAATGGATGACTATAAACATTATGTATCAAAGATCTCGAAAACAATTTACCTAAACGAGGTATGTGGGTTGGCTGCATTCAATAGATGACTATAAAACATTTGTGTAGTATATCAATGTACGTACACTTATGTATCTCATTCAATGTCTATTAACTAACTATATATTCACTCCTAAAATCTAAGGAGAAACAGAAACTGATGTGAATACCAGTTGTCGCCTTCAATTGAAATCAACAATTTTGATCAAGAGAACAGCCCTTATTTGGCCCAAGAACAGCAAACCTTTTTGCACAGACTAACTGCCGCAATACAACCGATAGAGCCTAGTTTTAACATGCGTACTGGTACCCTACGCTAGCAAATTGTTGTCCAGTTTTTTTTTTTTTGCAGCTACCCAACAAGAGTAATGTGCAAAAACACAAGAAATACAGTGAATATGTGTGTGCAGATCCAGTGCAGAAAATGAGTATATAACTGTAGTGGTTGGTCTACAAAAGCATCGATGGTTTAAATAATATGGAGTCAATTTCTATTCAAAGATTGCTTTTATAAAATATTACTTATGATCGAGCTATAACATCCACGTTGATTGTACATAGAAAACTCTTACCAGCAGATAAAGTCGACGAAAAATGAAACGTCGCCCCAATAGTATCTCTGAAATTAGCAAAACATCATTGAACCAAGACAGATACAAATATGCATCATTTGTGAATTCATTGAATTAGACTTATTTCCTACTTTCTAAATTTTTTAGGTAGCACAATTCACGCTTCTACTTCCACAAAATAAGTCGAAACCACAGTCACTTTTTTAGTGTCTCCCTGAGACTGATGCCCGGGATCTTGGCACCCCTCCCACCTTTCGGCGAGATATTTGCCTACCCAACCTCCCCGCAATCCGTATCTAACGATCCCTACCTTACAAATAAACCCAAACAAATCCCTCTCCTTTCTATTTCATTTCTTCGTGATCGCTTCCAGTTTGAAGTTTGCCCACCTGAAGGAAAAGTCCAATGGGACCCCTAGATCCTTGTTGTGTGTCACTACCTGTTCCAGAATCGGTACATATATGTATAACGCATAGACCAAGTATAGCACCAAACTAATTCCCAAAAGGATCAGGAGACAACAAAGGGTGGAGAAAAAACTAGGATTGTCCATCAATCCTTTTGGCACAAGCTTTTCAATTAACTGAAGTCGAGACCTACCTACTGATCCAGCTGCAATTTGATCTATTAGCAGCGATAAAGTCGTAACATCAAGTGAGTAACCTCTTCCATCCATTTCCTGTAAAAGCATCCCTACATCAACATAGTGCTTGTTCTTTAGATAACCTTGTAGAAGAACATTGTAAGTAACACCATCCAGCGGGCAACCACTATCTTCCATTTTAAGAATCAACTGCTTTGCATCCCCCAATAAACCTTCCTGACACACAGCTGACCATCACATTATATGTCCGAACATCAGGTTGTAAACCTTTAACCATTAGGTCCTTGAAAAGATCCCTTGCAATATCGAACTTTTGGCATTTGCTTGCACAATCCATGAGGAATGAGGATAGTGTACACAATGACATCTGAATTTAGCTTGCTATTACTAATTAAATTGAAAACAGAGAGTACCTCTTCTACTTGATGGTTGCTGCAAAGACCCTCTAGAATTATTTTGTAAGTGCATTCATTTGGAACTTGGCCTCGTGCTCGCATCTCGTCAAAAAGCTTGTGTGCAGCTCCACAACGCCCTACCCTAAACAATCCTTGTAACATGGTGCTGTAAGTGACTACATCGGGTTTCAAACCATTTGTTTTCATTTCACTAAACATATGCATGGCCTCTTCTATATGTGAAGTCTTGCAATATCCATTTAATAAACTACTATAAGTAATAACATCCGGGACGATACCCCTTTAAATACCATTGAATCAAAAATTGTCTTTTCTTTGGTCATCTCACCTCGCAAACAGTAACCATCAATAAGTAAATTGTATGTTACTATGTCAGGACTCAGGAACCTTACCTTTCTCAACCATGATGTTGATAACATTCTCTGCTTCTTCCGTCTTGCCTTCCTTGCAGAATGCATCAACTAATATATTATAGGTATAAACATTTGGAGAGATCCTATAATCCTCCATTTCTTTTAGCAAAGAAAATCGAGGCGACGAAGGTTGAAAGCCAACGTGCAATCCAGCGACTACGGCCGGGGGCAGACCAAATTCCCCAACTGAAATAACTTACGTTACATATCTTCAAGACAGGTGTAGGAAGTCAGATGAAATCTTTTTATAAATTTTAGATGCGGCGTACTCGTTGCAATACATGAATACTAATGGCGAACGAGCTCTTTGGGATCTTGTTTACAAAAAAATAGTCGTAATGTTTTTAACGTAATATGTTTTATTATTAATAAAAGTGTTTATGTATCGTAATGTTTAAGTACTATGTAATTTTATTTTTAATTATTAATGAAATATTATGTTTTTATTAAATTGTTTAATATAATTATGAATATAAAACAAACGCCGTCGTATCGAATTCATGATCGGGCACTTCTAGATCCAATCTGTGATGATCAAACTTATGGAAATCATGAATCGAAGAAGAAATGGAAGATTTTCGGGAGAAACTCCGATTAAGACTCGTCGGAACTGTTTGTACAACCGCCGCACCTACACTCGCTTCACATATCACATTTTGTTTCTTTTGTATGGTATATTTCCTTCTCATCATCAAGAACCCAAGTACCTTGAAACAAATTACATGTGAGGGAAAGTTTGCCAACTTTAAGGATTGAAAGTGAAAAAGGTGACAACTTGAGGGACGAAAAATGTAATTTTAGGACGTTGAAAAGGGGAAATGACCATCTTACCCTCACATGCAGTACACGTGCGTAGATTAACGACCAAAAACTCACGTCATTCCAGCGTTGGACCTCAATTGCAAAATTCTGCCAACTTCAGAGGTTAATTTGTAATAAAATCACTTAAGGAATTGAAAGTGCAAAACCTGTCAACTTAAGAGACAAAAAATGTAACTTACTCATTCCTAAAACCCAAACAACCCGACCCAAATAACCCAATCGAATAACATCCCTAATGTTGGGTATACCACCAATACATGTTTTTTGTTTTTATTTATTTATTTATTTGAACGGCCCACCACCAATACACTTGAAAGCCTAAAAAGTTGATCACATGTCTGTTGTGGAATTTCCAGAAATCAACAAACAGATGTGATTATTTGTGATCCTCCAAAAACAAAAGACTCCCAAACTGTAGTGATTTACTTTTTGTAGAACAAACGTAAAAATGAAAATCTGGCTACATTGTTCATAGCAGGGAATCATCATCTAATACAAAATCATGGAAGGAAACATTTAAGTTACAATTCCATTACTACACATACAGCCGACAAACTTTGAGCAAACATCTATAGAACAATTGGATCATTACAAGGCTCGATTCAAAGTCTGCCAAAAACATAGGCCTGATTCAATATTGTTTCCATCCAGCATGCTCCATGAGGACCATGACCCTGTGAAAAACATTTAACCAGAAGCATTTATATGGCATCAAGAAAAGTACAATTCTCATAATTGATGATAATGGCAAATATAAGTATATAACATCATTCTGACAAAAATACCTATATTATTATGGGATAAGAAAAATAGTGCATTGTGCAAATGTTTAATTTCATATAAATTTTAGAGATGTAAATGCAAAAGAAATGTGGTAATCCTAGAACCTAGTGGCATTTGTCCAAAGTACGGATACCATTTTTTTTGTATGCAACAACCCTGCATTCCAAAGTCTTTGTGTATTATGTTATCCTCTCCTATCTTATATGTTTCATCTAATTACCAATACTTATACCGGAGCTAACTGTGATCATACCTTACTCAAGGTAACGAAGAACCATTCTCCATATTAATATCGAGATTCCAGCCACTACATAAAAAACAGATGGTTAGCGTTCCAAGTAACCAAAATTTGACAAACTGTAGAGTGACAACTTGAAACCTCTCAACAGCTTCTGCTTTTAATTGTTCAAGATAGCTTTCAATCTGGACACATGAAGCTTCAATTGCTATGTTCTTCTGGCAAAGTTCCCTCCATTGTGCGGATAAAGCATTTAACTCGTATGCTGTGTTTTGCTGTTCAGAAGCAGAAAATTCATATGAAACTACTTTGACAAGTCTATTCTATCAAATAGTTTCCTAGACATACACCATATAATATACCTGATGATATTTTCTTTCCCGGTTAACAATTTCTATCTTTTCATTTAACTCAGCTGCTTGTGCTTGCATTCTGTAAAAACATGAACAAAACACCTGAGTATAAAAAAGTAGAACCAAGAGATTTTTCAAGTGTCATGGCATCATACTGTTGACTGCCATAGATAACTACATAAGATATATCAAAGACCTTGAAAAAATTATACATTGTTGAACTATGTGGAGTATTGGGATAATGTGGATTTATTGTAAGAACCATTAGAATCTAACTAACACAAGTTCTTTCGGAAAAAAATTGGTTAATTGTCAAAATCTCCCAGTTCAGCTCACAACCACCACTCCAACTCAATTAAAGTTCACAAACAGTTGGAGACACAAACTATACACAATTTAGGTAATAAAACAGAGAAATAAAAGGTTATTGGTTCATCTTCATGTATTGCAATAGTGTATGTATTGATCTAGTTAAATTAACAAATTTTGGAAACTAAAACTGATGCATTACTTTTTCAACGAGTTTTGGTTAGTTCTTTCAGGGAACTTTAGGCCTGCTGGGGAGTCTTGACTCGATTCCAGGCCAGACCAGTCTCTTTTGACCCAACCTTTTTCTTTTTAAATATATAGAATATATTACAACAAGTGGTTTTATAAGTTCTATACAATAACTTAGCTCACAGATCATCTATAACATATGCATTTAAGCTTAAACTGAAGTAGCCTTCAAGCATAATAGTAATACTAGGGTACAGAAGAGTATATCTATCTTAGTTTTTACTCTGCTAATGGACAATTACATTCGGCAAATAAATAACTACTTGTATCATTCATGCTGAAAATGAAGTATCATGCATATAACATGGACATGGCCGTCTTATTTAGCTAGTCTGGTAACTCTAAGCTTGAACTCCAGTTGATTATGACGCATCATTTTTTTCTTCTCTAAAAGTAACCGCGAAAGTTCAATTTTGCAACCTGAAGATATGGCATATGACCATTATATTATATTATATTATATTATATTATATTATATTATACTATTATCATTAGTAAATGAAAGGAACAGTAATGGGCCAGATTTTCAAATTTGGGCCAGAGTTCTATTAATATATATAGAGAGAGGAAATAGCAATAAATAAACAAACACAATGTTCAAGTGGCTGGCTTCTATGTCTCGGAATCTGAAGGTCGCGGGTTCTATCCCCACCTCCCTATATTTTTTGGTTTTTTATTTATAGTATAGTAATAGTGATGTTAAGGGTTAGAGATAAATTATGGGCTTTTGTTAGTGATGATATGGACTTCTTTTTCTAGCCCAAGTATAAATGAGAAAGAATATTGGCTTTCTTATTACTTTTTGATTTTTTGTGATTGTTGGTTTTTTTGTGAACTTTTTTCCTGGTTGTGAAATCGCATCAATAACAAATACAATCACGATAATTGAGGCCCCGCGTTGGGGCTTTATATCCCCTAGTTGATCTTAATCATCAATAGTTTATATTTTGCTGATTCAAAACCTTGGCTTGCAGCTAAACTTAAGTTGGGATGGAGTGGATTTACTAATTCATACAAATTTGTATACAGGCTTAACACACACATGCATCTATCATCTAAATATAAATACAACTTTAATTCCTACAAATAACTGGCATTGGCGGAGCTTTAAATGGGAAAGACTAGACCGAGGATTCTCCTTAGCAGGGGTTGAACCGAATATTGATCTAGTCTGACCTCATAGGACCACAATCAGGCCCATGACAGGGCTCGGGTTTTGCTGGAATTTGCCCATGTCTAACTGCACGCTCACACAGGGTAGGTGGTGATTAGTTTGATCAGGCAAGTATCTTTCACTGTCTAACAATAGATCAGCTATAACTTGGTCTGTCCTCTGGATGGTACTTAAAAATAGATGTTCTAAAAATTCCCACTTAAAAGATACTTAGAGACCTCTGTGTCATAAAGCATTTCCATTGCCTCTTATTCAGAAAATCTGAAGTTAAGTGTTCCTTTCCATGCTTTGGTTAGTAAGTTAATATAGAGAACAGTTAGAAAACTAAACCAATTTTCGCAGCTCACTATTATAAACCAACTATTCATAACTAATTGTGATAGATCAACAATGGAACTTTTTATTTAGACATGTAACCATATTAAAATAATAGAGTATCTACCTTTATTGTACTCAAATGTTAAACATAACCTAAAAAGTCATCTCTAATTAGTTAAATGAACCGCTTAGTCTTCCACCTAAGGGTCCACACGTTCCCACAGGAGCGAGTGAGCACAAGGTCCCTCTTCAGTAAAGGTTACATCAGCTTTCATAATAACACACATAGCACGGTAGTAAAAGGATAAGCAAATAGTTCATAAAAGGAAGTAACTCTACACTAAGTTAGTCTTCCTGGCAAATCATACTGTCACGGGTTGGTAGTGCATACATGTCCCCAAGTATATTCTAACCTTCAAATTACAGCTTTGCATATAAAAATGCTAAAAGCGCTTGACTATAAATTGAATGAAGGTTATATTAATAAGAAGAAATGCTACAAAATCTAGATGAATAAACTTATAAATAATGCATCAAGAGTATTCTAATTAGGACATTCTGATATGGAGTACCATATTGTGTTTTACTAAAATCACACAAAAAAGAAAAAAAGGACCTTCACAATCTATTAGTTAGTTGTCCTGGTTGATATACAACATCCAAAATAATAATAACAAAGTTGCAACTATTGTTAAGAAAACGGAAAATCAGAATTAAAAACCAATAGTGAAAAACCGTCAATCCTACTGCAGCTTTGTTGAGCGTTACTATTTCGCCATGTTAAAATTTGATGCAGATGTATATATATATATATATATATTAAGTTTAGATACTATACAATATGAGAGGTAACTAGAAAGAAAAACACAAGATAGACATCAGATAAAGATGATGTAAAATACATAATACATTACACATAAATAGAAACATATCCAAATGATATCAAAGAGAAAGGAGGTTAACTACACTCGCCTTGATAAGAATGCTTCTAGTCTTTGATTGTGTTGTTTCCATACATCAGCCCCATATTTCGACATCAGATCCAAATTTTCCAGCCTAGAATCACATGGGAGCATATTACACAGAGAATTGTAACAAAACCAGATCAAGATGCGAAAACTAAGAAATCGTCAACAATTAGATGGAAAACACAGCCTTTGTAGAACCATTTTCAATATTAACATGCCAAAGACCATAATGCACTGATGTGGTCTGATAAACACCACTCTAATACCTCATTGAATCAAATACAGAGTATACCTTAGTATATCAGAGAAAGAACACACTAATACAAAAGATACATACGTGATTATACAGGAAGTATGTATTAATGAGTTTAGCATAATTTATATTAAAGTCACTACTAGTCATATCTATATTATATGCGAAAGCTATGCTAACACAGTTCA
The DNA here is from genome assembly GCA_028566075.1 of Solidago caesia. Classification (NCBI taxonomy): domain Eukaryota; kingdom Viridiplantae; phylum Streptophyta; class Magnoliopsida; order Asterales; family Asteraceae; genus Solidago; species Solidago caesia. The sequence goes on from JAOXNX010000028.1 coordinate 22,806,565, forward strand.
TCCCAAGCTACATTCAATATAAAATGTTGGGTCACAATACGAATCCTTAACTATATTCTAACAATAAAAAACCTGATAACTTGATGCTGCAATAAACGTTGAGATTTCTGAAGGGCCTGTTTCCAAGCAGTTTCGTCATTCCGTTTATTCGCAGATGGAACATCGAGCCCGTATCTTGACATATCTAAAGGCACCATAGGTTTCCCAGCTCTCACCCTCTCATACTCCCTACCAAGCATTGGATAATTCTGTACACATAATTATACATTATAAATACATACATACATACAACAAAAACCACCAAATACACCACAAGATATACAAATATAAAGCAGACTATACGGGTAAATGTAGGAGCTTTTCCCTGTTCAGGATACCCAGGGATAGCGAGTCTTTTTTACTTAGATGTACACGGACTAACTGAGGTATCCCATGACCGTTTCCAACCATTTCTGTGGTCACCCCCAAGATTATTACCTATAAAGGTTTCGAACTTGAGATCTCGTGTGCGGAAAAAGGATGCCTAACCACTAAGACACCTTGTGAGGAAAGCAGACTACACAAACATACTAAATCAGTGGTTGTGGTGTATAAAGTAGTTTCTGTAGTGTACAAATAACCTCACACACTAAACACACACACACACACATATGTACATACAAAAACACGCGTGCATCTCAACCAATTTCAGGACCTAAAGCCAACTTATGAAATAGGGCCTTACCGATTAGATATTTTACATACTAATAATTTACATACTAATATTCGACTATACTATACGAACTTTTGTCCTATTTGCTTACAGCTCGCCTAAAAAGGATTCTATATGGGATTCAAAAACAGGCTTTTATACGTATGTATGTATATATATATACACACACACATACATATACGCACACAAAAGTGGTTTATAAAAAATCAGGAGCCTAACGCCCTAGCATAAACAGCTTAACAGAGTGCAAAAACAAAGTACATAAAAAAAACCTAGAAATTAGAGAAAGTGACCTCAAAGTTAAATTTGGCAACAGGAGGAAGGTCTTTAAGATAATCAGAAGGCCTTTTGGAGCTGCGACGCATTTCTTCTTCAATTAAACGGTCAACTTCTGCTTTGACTTTAGGGTCGCTGTATTCGTCATCGATGTAAGGCAATGCGTCGATTTGGGCGGCGCTGCTGGACCATGATGGCCGGGAAGATGGTGGTGCTTCTAATAGCAATGGCGCGTTCCCGTTTTTTGCCATTGTTCGGAAAGAGGTCTGAATCGCAGAGTGATTGTTGGAATTTGGAAGTCGCTTGTTATTGTTGTTAGTTGGAGAACAATGATGGCTATCGGTATGTATTTACTTCGGAAACGTATTTAAGAAAAGAGATAGTAAAATGTAGGCCTTTGGCCTTTCGACCACAAACCTACGGGTTCAAAATCAAAACCTAGACCAAACATGTAAATGAAGTAACTATTTAACTAATTTATTGAGGAGGTTTATTCTGTGAGGACGGTCTATAACGCAGATCCAGTTAAAATAACGTATGCTATATTTCCTGACATTTACGAATAATTCACACCTTTAATATATATATATATATATATATATATATATATAAGTTTTGGTAAATTGGGTTTTTATTCTCATGAATATGATTTATTTAAAACTAGTAAAATAAAAAGCTAAAATAAAATCATAATATTTAACACTATTCATGTAAGAATAAAAAAAGTAAATAAAATTAACCTATTAAAATTAAGAATGAAAAAATAGAAAACATTAATAAAAAAATAAAAAGCAAAGTAAAGTACCAATATATCTTCATTTCACTATTTATCTAAAATATTAAGTTATTAATTAATATATAATATTAGTTACAACCGGAGTTAGGAACTTTAACATGTTAATAGTTATGAACTTATGACTAGACCACAGTAAACTATTAAAACTTTATACAAAAATCAAAAAAAAAAAAAAAATTACCGGCAAAAAAAAAAAGGGAAACATATATACCAAAAGTCGATAACATTAAAAACCAATGTTTTAAAAACCGGATTTTTCGTCGAACCGGCCATCTCACCGCGCCCGGTCGGACCGGTTGAACCGGCCGGTTTGACCGGTTGGTTATTTTTATTTTTTTTTAAAATTTTTTAATAAAAATGCTACTAAACTTGTCACAATCCACTCAAAAATAATATCAAATAGCTATAATCCAAAGAAAATATATGTTTTAATGTTCATAAACAACTAAAAATAACATTAAAGTATATACA
>JAOXNX010000028.1:22830269-22840782 GCA_028566075.1 Solidago caesia
AATAACAGATTGCTTATCTATATATCTTTGTATTTCGTTCTATCTTCACGGGTATTTGCAAATTTTATTTGCTTTCTTCAACAGTGTTAAGCAGTACAAATACAAAACATATGCTAAGAGGAAGAGGAAGGGGAAGGGGAAGGTAGATGAAGTAAGAATCTTTACATACATATGTGTATACATATATATATACACAAACATACATATTATTTTTTTTATTTAACATGTACATATTGATCCAAAAAGCAAATGATGTTTGGTGTAAATGTCACCTCTTTTTTTCTAAAACATATCTCAAACTTAAAAGAGTACTATAACAAATCAAACAATTTTTTTATCTTTTATTTTGGAAAGGCAGCTAATCAATCTCACAAATATTTATAATATGTTCGTAATGAGACTTGAACATATAACTTTATGGTTATTACGCCAACCGTTAGGACTAAAAATCAAACATTTTATCCCAACATAATTTTTGTGTGTGTGTACTTTTTCTGGTTTTCCTCTTACTAGCATGAAACTAAGCAAATAAAACATTTTATCCCAACACAATACATATATAAAGATACACACTGAACAACTAATAGAATAGATATAAATTGAAAATTTTCGTACTAAAAAAAGTAATAATAGTAACAATCTAATTAGTAGAGTCGGAGATTATGAATAAACATACCAGAAGAAGTATGAAAATGATTGAAAGCAATTTCGGCAACATCATTGTAAGCAACTTTTTTTTTCTTCATGAAAACAGATGTCGACTTGAAAGTCCACCCATTCACAACAACGATAGCTCGAAACGACGGGTTATAATCTGACCCGAATTTTATTGATAAATAGACGGGGTACACCCAACGGCTCTTTTGACACAACTCATTCAACTTAGCCTTGAACATTGTTACGTGTGTGTGTGTGTTTTTTTAATTGAAAATGTGACAATGAGATGTTGGAGTGCATATATATATTAAATGTAGATGTCTTTGAATTCAATAGGTTGCATTCATGTTCTTGCAACTGTACGGATGTCTGCACCAGCAGCAAATGAATCATAACAGTACTTTCTTTCTTGTTTCTTGTAGAATACTTTCTCATCAAACTTTAAAATTCAGTTACTTAATTGGTCTATTTTGTCTCTTTTTCTTAAGTACCATTTTGCCCTTGGTTTAATTAAACTTTTGTTCGAACATGGCCTCTTGCGGTGCCCCACTGTGTCAGGGGAGTTGTCTGGATTCATCCTTATGTGGTGGACAACGACTGGTGCCAAGATAACATCCGATGTCAAAAATGTCTCCGCCAATCTACATTTGATTTTGTCTAAGATGGAAACTCGACATATGGAAAATGTATGTTGGTTGTAAATCATTGAACATGGTTAGAGTCGAAGGCAGGCCCTACATGAGATGGTTTTAGAGTACATATTGAATTCAAAGTGATGTCATTACACCATACTAATATCCCAAACAATTGTACTCTTTGTTGTACAAGTCTTGTTAACTGTTTCAAAGATGTACTCATTTTCTTTGTTACTGCTAGTTAATTTGGTGTAGATAGACAATCTAGAGGCTTGGCGAATTGCAAATTTAGGCTACAAAAAGAGAAAATGTTAATGTATCATCAAGTAGAATTATAATATAATACTGATTTTTCATCATAAAAATTGAATCATGTCTTATAATTCATTGTTCAGAAAGAAATTCGTCAATCGCGGTAATAACAACAATAATAATCCTACTTTAAGATGCGTGTTGCTATAGACAAATAATGCACTGGGGAGAAGAAAAAACAGAGCTTTCATTGCCTTCCAGACACAAAAGAATAACTTGATACATCGTTTGAATGCTCATACCAAATTCCCACTTTCCCATTAAGGTGAAGTCTCCATCATCCTCATATTTACATACAAACAGTTAACGAGACTCGTACAACAAAGAGTACAATTGTTTTGGTAGAGACTAAAGAAAAAAAAACCCAACTTCTGGGTCAAAAAAGAAAACTGAACACTTCACAATTTACTCGAGAAAATTTCCCATATTTGCTGTTCTTTGGACCTATGCCCAGGCCTTTTTGGGTTCCTGTATTTTTTTCAGCCAAGGATATTTAACTGCCACAACTTTTGGTAACTGATCAGGGGAAGATCAGCCTGTGGCTGCAAAAATCACTCTTATCTATCGAGTGACTGTTCTCCACTTGGGGTCATTTCTTGGAGTATACAAGGTACGGATCTTGAGCAATAGTTAACACATCAGGTCTATCTTCCTGGTTATATGTTAAGCATCGCCGGATAAATTCCTGAAAGAAAAAAAATTAAATTAGAAATACAACAGAAAATGCTTGTAACACCCCTGGTGAGTTTAGCTGTTACTTCAAAGTTTAAAGAACCCATATTTATGGCTTGGGTACTAAGAATCAAGTTAGTAAATTGATGCTCAAAAGGATTTCTGTGGTTCACGTTTTTGGCAAAAAACGCTTAACAAAATTTTATATATGGCCTTCGATGAGCGCAATAAAGTTTTACATATTTCATTAAACTAACCTCAAAATGCATTAGATACGTACAAAACTTTTGGATTTATGAGTACAAAAACAGAAAACACAATGAGAACATGGGTTGAAGAGCTAACCTTTGCTTCATTTGACACAGAAGGTCTTGAAGGAAATTCAACTTTTCGGGCTTTGATTATAGTATCTTCACGCAATATCCTTTCTTGTGTCTGATCATGCCCGAAAGGACGTCTTCCAAAAAGCATTTGGTACAATAAAATACCAGCTGACCACACATCCACCTATTCTCAAAAGAAAACAACTCATTGCTTTAACTAAAAACAAGTTGAAAGAAGTATGCAAAATAATTAAGCTATATGGCCCCCTTTGGATATATCACCCACAGAAAGGCCTAAAATGTACCATTTTTTCATAAATGAAAAAGACAAGTCAATATTTGTTCAATGGTAACTTAACTAGTATGAATAGAATAAAGTCAAATCTGTACCACTCACCTTTGACGAAATGAGGGGGATCTTGTTTAACTCAAAGCATTCTGGTGGGAGGTACCTGAGCATGTAAGAAAGAAATCATCAATTGGCTGCCAGCCTGCCACCATAAAACATCAGTATAATGTATTGTGTAGGTGAAGAACAATCCTCCTCATAGTCAACAAATGTTGGTTGAGCAAACAAGATCATAGTCTAAACCCTTTGTTCAAATTGTAATTGTGCAACATACAGTCCAGATTGTCAAAGAAACCATATAACAAAGCGAACTTCAAAAATTCACGCACAACTGAACTTTATATTGATATATAAGAGAAAATATAAAATAGTAATGATCATGATAAGGATATAAAGAAAGGAATTCATATCAACTTTAAATTTTCCAATTTCATTGCAAAGAAATAACTTTTAAACCGATTATTCAATGAATGCTCACCAATATGTTCCAGCTCCCTGAGATGTAAGCTCCATGCCTTGAGAACCGACATCGTCCTCCACAATCTTGCTAAGACCAAAATCAGTAACTTTTGCAACACCAAATTCATCAAATAGGACATTCCCAGGTTTCAAATCATAATGAATAATCCTCTGGTTTCTTTTGTTCAAGTAAACAAGTCCTTGAAATATCTGAAAAATAATTATCCTAGCTTCTTTTTCTGGTAGTATGGGGGTTGCTTTAAGAACAGCATCGAGATCTTTACCTGTATATGGACCGAACAATAAAATGACGAAAGATGAATGTTAACCAAACCACATTGCAAAAAATGTTTTAAAAATGCATACCACTGCAATACTCCAAAATTGTGCAAAAGGTATTTTGATCTATCTCAAAGATGTCCCATAGACGAACAATGTGATGGTGTATCAAGGTTTTATGGATATTATATTCTCGTATAGCATGACGTATGTAACTTTGCTTCTTATCCTCGCTCCATTGGGCGTTTAAGCCATGAAGCTTACATGCCACATACCTATACTCCACCAAATCGAATGCCTGATAAAGAAAAACGTTGCTTCAAAACACTGCCGATGGTTGAACTTACACGCTTGTAGATATGTGCAACAAATGAGACATAAAGCAAAGAGATGACAAATTGGGAGGGTTGGTAATAAGTTGGTTATTTTAGTACCCAAAATTATAAATAGTAAGTGTGTCAAAACTATATTACTTCCAGTGATAATCTAACTTTCTAAATAGTATGAATTAAGGATGTTTTAAGCTTTACATAATAGAATTATGAAATTTTACCTATATGGTCAATTACAGATTTTAAAAAAACTCAAATTGATCATTCATAAGCAAATGGGTCAAAATTGCCACCTCAACAAATTTTTAATACTTGGTGGTTTGTTAGAATGGGTTGCAATTTAATGATCGTCCAAGCAGACTAAAGAATATCAAAAATAAAAGAAAAGGGGAAGAAATAAGAAACTGACCTTGTACACCTCACTGAATCCTCCTTTCCCGAGAAGGTTCAAGAGGGCATATCGATGGTTCAGGATCTGGTAATTGTTAAAACGAGAACCATCCTCATCTCTGATACGTTTCATTTCACGTATGAGTCGTCCCTTCTCTAGTTCATATCGATCTCGTTCACGCACATAGGATTCCTCTTCCTGTTATATAAAACAATGAAATGAACACTTCCAAAATTAAAAACATAGATTATCTGCAAACCGATGGGGGAGCTTACACGCTTGATGCTGGCTAGACGGGATTTGTAAATTTCATCCTGGATGATGATATCTTCTTCTGAAGCTCCTGATTCGGCATCACTTCCATCACCCTTATCTTTAAAGACAGATTCAAGGATTTTAAACTTGGTTAGAGCAAAAACTTAAATTTTCATGATCAATATAACAAAAGATTGCCAACTCATAATTATAAAATTATCCAACTAAATTCAAATAACGTATGGGAAGATGTTTACCAGGCTGTTTTTTCTTTAATGACTTCCGCTGCCTCTCAACAGCCTCCCTCAACTCTAGCAAATGCCTCTAGAAAGCAGTAAACGATTGTAATGTGCATGTCATAGTCCATTTATGCGCTATTTGCTGCTTAAAGCATTAAGCAAGGAGTTGCGAGTGCGATTCTGAATTTTGATTGGTGTTGAATGATCCAAATGTGATAGATACTTGGTGGATGTACGGAACATATGTGTATGTTTTGCATCCATATTCTCTTAGAGGGAATAAAATGTGAGTGTTTCCTTCGTTTTCAATAGATATTATTGCAGGTCTTACCATTTAAACCATATATTACAATTGAGTTTGATGATCTCCTGATTTCAGGCAATCGGTAAGTTAGTTGCAATTAAGTTACATATATATCCTAATTTTAAGGAGCTTAATTTGGGAAGTGGCTATTTATTGATTGATCCCTCAACTACAACTTTAAGTTCATTTAGCAATACCACTTTCCAGCCTGTTATGGTTGATTTCTCCTAAACTTTGGTCTCTATGTTCTTTCTCAGCCAGCTGTGTGCAAAGCTTATGTCCAAGCTTCTATCAGCACAAAGGGAGCATAAAATTTTGAAATGAGTATCAAATTAGAACACACCTGTCGAGCATTAAGATCCTTAATGGCTTGTCCATCTTCCCAAGTCTCAGATATGACTGTTCCAGCTCTGCAGTTTGACAAAAAAAAAAGCAGAAAACATATATCGGATGCATTCCCAACATACAAAAAGGAGAAGATGGAAGATATGCAGCATGTTGTTAGTCGAGTGATTACAGGCAAGAAATAGTGTAATACGATTTCCAACCTGTATGTTGGTCAACAAATAAGTCAACAGCTATTTGCCGATAAAACTTCTAATTTACATACACTTATAGCAATGCCGGTTGACTAAACTGCAAAAATATCACTGGATGCTTTACCTGATAACTCCGACATTGCCAAGTCTCAATGAATCATGTCGTACTTTCATTCTTGCTTCTTGTCGTTCAGCTTTAGACACGGATATCAGCAGATCAGATATTACTTTCAGTCTCTGCGATAGAGAGACGTGTAATGACCTTATTAGCGGAGTACCGAAACGCATGTTCCTGAGGAAGTGCTACTTAATAAAAGTGAAAATACAGCATAATGAAACTCACCTTTGGTTTCACCTGCAGTTCATTATTTTTTAGCTCCTTAAGTTCCTGTACAAGAGAATAAAAGATAAATAGTGATGCTAATTGCTAAATTGCAGTAAGTACAATATGGTTTCCGAATATTTATATAAGGAGCTGACAGCAACTAAACCTTTTCCAACTGTTGGCATAGCTGTTGATATTCTGAGGCCTCTTGGCGTGCTTTACGTAAGTCATCCTCTAAGGTCGTTATCTTGGCGCGCAATGATGTGATTTCCTCCTATATTGTTTACGATAAAGAATAATTAGATACGAAGAAGAATTATAGACGATAGTAAAAAAAATATTTTATAATCTTATAATATACAACTCATTTAGCCAGCAGTTTTACAAGGGGCACTACTTTTTCCTCTTGATATCCACATTTTCATCCATTGGAAATATAACTCACTAGTCAAATATCTAAAATAACATCGCTACTCAATGAACAACCTTCATTGACACATGAATAAAAATTGGCTTAATATTTGTCCAAGAGATGATTAATCCACATAGATAAAAAAAAATGGTTTATCTATACTTGCCTTATAATTCATTTGGGGTGTCTTAATTTTTGAAAATATTAAGTATATCCTTTCTTACCTTATCATTTAATGTTTATATCATTTATATATTAGTTTACATAATCATTTCCATTTTTTAATATTCTATCAATAATAGCAAACACAATTTTTATATAGAAGTGTATTAGACAATCTAGAACCGGCAGTCGGCGAATCCGGCTGGGGGCCACTGGCCACCATCACCTTTTGAAGCATATACTGAATGAAGTTTATGATTTTGATGTACACTTTTTTGAATAAGTCATCTACCACTGCGCATTGCGCGGGTACACTTCTAGTTATACATAAGACGTGTGTCTAACAGGAGGTAATTAAGAAAAATACCTCTAACAAAGCACATTCATTTTGTCCAGATTGTTCCTTTAGCTTGCTACTCTCCTGCAGTATATTTCAGGGGAGGGAGTGTCATTGCCCAATCAATCGGAAAGGGAAAGAATCCAAAAGATATAAAAATAAGAATGACTGAGCGCTATAAAACTAGAAAACTGGAAAACTCATTGTGAATGGAGTTCTCAGTACTCTCCACCAATAACAAAAGTAACGATGCAAGCAAGCCCATCATAAATTTCTAAAAGCATGTTAGAACCATCAAGGCTCGAAAACATGATGAGAAGGCTAAGTAATGTATCCCTTATATGTTTACCATGCAAGTCTTAGTGACTGTTACTCCGTCTAACGTTTTATTGTTGTCTCTTCTCTTATTTAAACTCATTTCAAAAGGAAAAATAAAAATGTCAGATTAAGTTCAAAGATCATAGGAATTCAAAACCATATACAACTTATAAAGAACCCATCAAATACTTGAATGAGAAAGATAAGAAGGATGATAAGTTTAACAAAATCATTATAAATTTCCTCAATGTGATAAACATGGCGCTATAGATCTACGGTTTTATTTCTTAGAGTACTGAAATAGTAGAAGTTATACGCCATTTGGAACCTGCTTTGTACTTTCAATGGCTTATCAAGATTATACCGATCTTTCGCCAGTAAACATCCTTGATTTCCAACTTATGGAAGATTAAGGAAAAACTAAAGAGCGGTCATCACCTACAATATCGTATTATGAGTTGGGACTTCTAACGAGGCCCTCTGAATTTCTACAGAGTGGTCAGAACATATTATTTCTGTTGACAATTTCCTTATGGAACTTAAACTCTACGTATTTTCAAAATGACTTTTAAACACATGCATAGCATTGTCTGTCATTGATCTTTCTGAAGAATAGCATACAACCAAGCTTTAGGTAATTTTTTGGATTAGACCTTCACTTGCTAATCAAAAGGTTGCACATGAAACATAAGCATAAAAATGAATGAATGAAAATGCCACCTAGATTTTCATTGCAATTGAACCAGGTGAGATGTGAAAACTTTTGACTCTTAATCTACCTAACCATTAAAAGGTATCCACAAACAAATAAGTAGTTACACAAACATATTTTGGCTTTTGGATGCACAGACACCAGAAACACTAAATGGAATTAACAAGAATTATGTCCTTAATCACGGTTAGCTTCTGTCAACGAACAAGAATAATGCACTTGCTAATAAAGCTCTTAGTACTTTTACAAGCAAAAACCGAAAACAGTATCACAGAAACGATACCTTCTGATGTGAGTTCTCAAGAAGGCCATTTGTGGCTGAGTTCTGTATTCTTGTCTGATCGTTAATTACGGAACCACGCCCTCTGGCTGGAGTAGAATTTCCCTTACTACGGACTTTTCTTTTATTTACATCTGAGCCACTCTTAACCTCCACAGTTTCTGCAACCTTTTGCCTCACATCTGCCACTACCTAGATTTTTCAACAACAATGAATACCGAATATATTTTGAAACCAATAGCAGGAGAATATGGTCGCATACACAAGAAGAAAAAAAGAATATAAAGTTTGAGATATAATGTAAATGGACTGGGGAAAAGAAGTTTTGCATCACATGGTTTGGTCATAAATTGTTAAAATAACAAATCAACCTTAGCTTGGTCAGATGCAGTTGAGTCGGCATCATCCGTGAGCTTTCTACGCTTCTGAAAGTTAGGTTGTATAAGAAACTCTCCCCCATTCTGGCAACAAAATAATACATACACAGAAGATTAGCTGAGGTGAGAAGAATGAAGAGCTTGACCGGTATGCTTATGATGTTTAAAGGAAAAAACTTTCAAGAAGTCATTTCACATAAGAATAACTAGTCATATTCCACCACTATGAGTTTCGCCTCTTTATGTTTGGTTTTTTGTGACAATGCATTTCATAGTTACCAGTAGTATCGTATTTCCAATGTTTTCACTTTTGTAAGTTAAATATAACTTCTATTTACTAAACTATTCATGCTTCGATATACTAGTATACTACGTACATAAGAGGACTAAATATGTAGTTAGCATCTCTTGTAGATTTGTAGAGCTAGCTAGAAACATGCCCCATAAAACCCTATATGCATAATACCTTCTAAGGCTCGTGTTTTTGTCGTTAACACGTTGATCTGACAATTATCTAACCGAGCTTATCATTGTTCATCGACTAAGAACAACCAATGGGAAAAATAAGTGTACCCAACTAACATCACATAAGAAGCCCCAAAAGCAAACTGCATAACTTTTTACTTAAACCAGAAACATGCCAAAACCCCGCAGTTATACAAGAATCGGCTATTCTGGCGCAAACACGTTAAATGCACTTGTTATGCTTAAAACCAACATCTACTTACCAATACCAATAAAATTAAACTACGGCTTCTAAAACTCGCACCATAAAACCCTAATAACGCCTAAATAACCTAAAAATCGAACTAAAAAACACATCAACATTGCTTCTGATACGATTCATTAACCTACATTGTTCTCAAATGACAAGCAGATAATATATCATAACTATTTATATATGTTTGAGCAAGAATAAAGTATAGGGAACTTATTACAGTATCATCCTCTTCGGAATCGGTAGAATCTAACGACTCGGCGAAAATGGAAGCAGCGCCATTAGGTCCAAACTTAGCAGTAGAAACAGCAGAAGACGCGGAAACCGGCGTCGTTGTGGATGTTTTACCGACCATTCGAGCTTCAAGTTTGGCAATTTTGGATGGCAGTGATTGATCGGATTGATTTGATGAGTTTGATGTAAAGTGTAGTAGAACGTCTTCTGACATTATTATTATATCTTTATTTATAACTTTACTATTTTAATTTAGACTGATCGCATGTCAGAAAATAAGGGTTTCTGACAAGGATCGAAGGGAATGGAGGGAGTGTTTTGTTGACGATTTTTAGGGTTTTGTTTTGTTTTGAATTTTAAAAGAAAAGAAGAAGAAGAAGAAGAAGAAGTGAGTTTTGGTTGGTTGGTTGGGGTGTTAATGAAGGAGGGAGAGGTCAGAAAGGGGAACCATAGTCGGAAATGAATCTTCAAAGGGGTTAACCAACTATTTTGGGTGGGTCAATGGTTTGTTTAATAAGAGTATGTATATGGTTTTGGGATGTTGTGACTTGTGTGGGTGCGTATTGAGTAAGCTACAGGATTGGTCCTTGAGGTTTGAGTTACACTATAATTATGGCTTTTAACTTCTCAAAATTACATTAATAACTTCTATTTTTGAAACTTGTAAACTCTTAAAATAACAACAATATTTAATTGGGAAATGATATATCTTTTTAAAAAAACAGTCTAATAATCCTTTTAACAACTTTGATCATAACAATTGATAAAATCAAAAGATGAAATTAGGAGGGAGAATTAATGGATTACATTTATCATACTAGACGGGAACCCGCGCAAAGCGGCGGCGGTGATAGCGGTGGTGTGGTGGTGGCAGCGGTGGAGGATGACGGCG
>JAOXNX010000028.1:22886391-22903395 GCA_028566075.1 Solidago caesia
CCCCCCCCCCCCCCCCCCCCCCCCCCCCCACCCAAAAAAAAAAACACAATCAACATAAATAAATAACAAAAATAAAATAAAATCACATATACCTGGAAAAATGAATCCCTGTGATAACCCTCAGTGGGTGGCATAAGGGGATCAATAAAAACATGCTTATCGATTTTCCAGATTCGTAAATAGTTAAAAGTCTGAGAAAGTTCATCAAGTGCCTTCCGTATAAGGGTATCTGCATTCTCAACAGTCCACACGGAAACAAAATCTAAATTCCTAAAAAAGATTACAGGACTTGAAAAAGATGCTGTTGACGGCAAACATACCAGCCTGAAGGGCACCTCTCAATCTAGGAAGGGCCTGATCTGCAGTTCCACAAAACCTCAACCCCACAGTCTGCAATTTATTAACGGCGCCTTCAGTAATATTAAGTTCCTGGAAGAAAAAAAGGGAAGCTTTAAGAAATTAATTTCATAAGAAACGTACATTATGGGGTTTGTTTCATTAAAAAAAAAAATTAAGCCGTTGTAATTCAGAACTTTGTGAATGATCTATACATTAAAACAGTTGTATCAGGGCAAAATTAATATTGTAAACTTGGCATGTTGACATGAACGACAATTACATCCAGCTTAAGAATCAATAAAAGTAAGCCAATTATTTTCAGTATGGGAGTCATCTAATTCAGAATCTCCCATCAATCACAATTTCCAGGCTATTCAAACCATTTACTCGTGAACCAGCCAATTCAGGTTACGTTTAATCTATAATGGGTCAAGCAGGTAACCAAAGGAGCTAAAAGGGAAGCGGGTCAAATGGGTTGAAAGTCACCCAAAGTATGTTTTCTTGAGGATAAAAAAAAGTTCTTAAATTATCTTATTCAAATAAATTAGACAAGTTGTAAACTAATGCAACTTTTGTCATATTTTTCACCAACTATTTTTCAAAATTAATAATATAAACTCAAACTTAACCTGACCTGGCCAGTTTCGGTACCCCGAAAATTACCCGTTTTAACACATTACCTATCCCACCCATTTGCTACCTCTACTATAGCTGTACGATCACATAGAGCTAGAAATACAAGTCGAGGGCTAACAATCAAACCTAGTATCTTGCCAGGTCTACTTATTTATATAATATTTGTAATATATGCCTTTCAAAAAAATTAATTAAATCAAACCTGTCGAAGTTGTCGTCTTATTAGCACCCACTTAGTTTTCCTTTCAGAGGACTGGGGCCGCAAGGAACACAAGAGAGACAGAAGCTTCAGAGGCAAAAACATATAACTTATCAGGTATTCATGAAAAACCACATATTAGTCGTTTAATGGAATGCGAACATAAATACATACTTCAGCTACTTTTTGCCTATGGTCAGCCTTAATTCCAATCCAAGACCAAATTGCTTCTAACAAATCCCCGTGATTCAGATGTATATCACATGAGTCGGGATGGAAAAAACGGGTTATGATGTCCATTGCAGCCTGCATATCAAGCAATGAAGATTTACATTCAAAAGCAGGACTCACGCATCTATAAGATTAATCAAGATGATAAGAATTAGGTAAAACAGAAATGATTAAGCACTGCACTTCTATGATAATTATCATGTCCTATTTAGAAAGTGATATGAAATACTTCATGGGATTGAAAAATGGTATGAAACAATTAGAACAATGAGCTTTTAGTATAACGTCAAACAATCACAGCCACAAAAGCACAACGTAACTATGCATCCCTCAATACTGATGAAAGGAGTCTCCAGCAAGTTATATGAAACAATTTATATCACTTACAGTAGTAGCAATTAACTCTAGTATTTTATAATATGAATAACTACATGTTTAAGCAATTAAACTATAGGATGTTATGATATGTAAAAGATATAAAAATAGAAAGTTATAATAGCTACATGTTCTAGGCACATTACTTAACATTAAATGAAGTATTTATGGGCAGCAAACAAAATTCTTGGTGTGGTGATTCTATGTGCCACCAAATTGGAAAGTTCAAAACGCACATATGTATAATCTCTGTAAGGGACCTTTCAGATATTGGTTAGTGCATTTAGTTATTAAGCTACTTGGGGGGGGGTTTTTTTGGTCATTAGGAAGGTACATAGTACATAATTACACAATGCTGAAGCTATCTAGTTTGAAAATTTAATAGTGTGGTGTCTGAATCACGGCATGACTGTATCCACATTGACAGCTGACCATTATTGCCAGGATGAGTATTAGTCTCCATGTGTATGGAAAAAGAACGAGGGGGCGTAATATACCTTGATCACCTCAGCCTCTGTCAGTGCGGAAGCACCTCCAATAACATCAAAGTCTCCCTGCAAATGAGGAAATCATGTTACAGCATAGAGTCACCTTAACATCATAAGTTTTGCCATCAAACTAATAAACTAGCACAGTTAACCTGAAGATATCGATTTGGAGAGGAATGACCAATTGGTTTACGATATACATAGCATATTTCGAAACGTTTGAAAGAAGATTTCTGCAACAATTAAACAATCACTTCAATGTTAGAACAATATCAACTCTCTTTAAACAACTATAAATGCCACAAATGACCATCATCAATGCCTGGGTTACTTATAGACATCCACCCAAAAAATCTAGCATCTATTTCATTTAATTTGGGGCTTAAATTGCACATTAGGGCCCAAGGTTTGTGTGACATCTAACACTTGACTTCATCATACAGCATTGACCTTTCGGAAGTACCTAAATTGTTATTCCTGTCAACTCAAAGATAGGATGATTTGCAACCATTGACCTTTAAATTCATAAAATACATGTTCGACCTCCTCCAAATTACAAGAAACCTTGTATCCTAATCTGTAATCATTCTGTATACCATTATTGTGTGATTTATACTCATATCCAACCATATATCAGCTATAGTACAAGTTGATATACAATGATTAGCATTTGTAGCTAGAAAACTCAAAAGAAACCCTACATGGTTATAATTATTTTTAGATAAATAACTAAACTTTCACTGAAGCTTATGGAAAGAACTGGTGATATCAGCAGTGATATTGTGTAATTTGACCACAATATCCAGCAAGGTAATTGGTTTTGATAACCTCCCCTCACAGATGAAGTTTGTGTAGCTCAATCCGCCTAGTATCAAAAGATATTATGTTGTTGAAACGAGTACAGAGTACAGACTCTATTGTCATATTATAACTTGAAGATATTGTATAACTACATAACTTACTTGCACATCACTAAATCTAATTTTGATGGTTTGTTCTCAAGAAAACAAAGTATTTCCAAACCAATACACAAAAGTATATAACAAAGTTGTGCAATCAATGCATCTAAAATTACCTAAAAAAGAAAATTACGTATTTGTTATTCACTTTAAAATGGTAAGTATTAGATTGAATTAATGACCATTACATACATTTTTAGATTGAATTAATGAGCATTTAATGCATTAGTTGATTTTTTATAAAAAAAATTGAGTTCATTGAATGCACATTAGCTTGTGTCCCGGGGGCACAAGTTAGCAAAACCCATGTCGATTTAATAAAGAGTAAAATTAACAAATTTAAAAATTTTACCGCATGAAGTAGACTCATTCTCGTTTATAAGTTCAAGAACTTTACAGAATAAAATACTCATGATTCGATTTCCCAAGAATATATTTAAAAAATAATTCATCACTAACTCGTTCCCATTATTAAGCACTGACCCGTACCTGTTGCATAACAACCCAATTTATAAAGGGAAAACGCAGCTCATGGCATAGTTCTATCATGTCTCCACCATTTGTCAAAAGCTTAACACTATTCCTTCACACACAAAATCAATTATGTAGTAAATATCACATCCAAAACCCAAATATGAATGAAATGCAGAAACAAGAAAAAAAAATATCCATGGATGCATGAATACATACAAGCAATTGGGAACTAGAACTATTATAAAAATATAGAAAGGGAACATAAAACATGCTCATACCTACTGAGCTGCAGAGAATCTCCTAACAAGTGCATTGGAATTATCTCCAAACGTTTTGCACAGTGTAACCTAAACACTGCAGCAGATACCTCCCAAACTAGATCACGAACTTCAGTGTCCAACTCTGAATGCTGTATAGATGAAGTATTGTTTCCATCCAACTTTAATATTTCAGATTGGTTATCTTTGTTTTTATTGCTTGGTATATCCTCACTGAAGATAGCATTCACAACTTTATCATAGACAGTGGTGTCCTCAGAATTATGCATTGTCCGTAATATATCTGCAAAATAATAGCAAACTTATTTATATTATACATGACCACCCATAGAAGATGGAAAAAGGAACATTTAACCAAAATAGAATATTTTTTGTTCGGAGAAACAAATATCTAAACATTTAGAAACCAATGTCACCCCATTTTAAACAGCATGATTGTTTATTGGTCACATTTCTAAACTGAAAAAAAAAAAATGGATTCTGAATTAAAAAGGAAAGAATCATTGATTAATAGCAACAAATACAATTCTTTGATTACTTAAACTTTACTCCGTGTTTCATTATAGTCTTCAATTTTCATAACATCTTTTAGAAACAATTGACATTTTAAAACTGTGAAAGGGGTAACAATGTGAAACAACCTTTTGAAAAGAACAATTGTGCGACTACATTTTTATGGTTGTTTGATTCAGCAAATCTTTTGATAAGAAAAAATAAAACGGTGTGCATATTTATGTTCACTTTAAGCAATCGTTAGATTATGTAATGTAATGGAGGGCCTGGCATATATGTTTTTTTAACTATACTATTAAGTCATCAAACAGAAACGAAAAGATTTACATTAAATAGTTTTTAGAAACAAAATCAAACTTTATCTCAATTGTATAAAAAAATAATTATATACATTTACAAATACATATATGTATATATGAAGAGAAAGTAACTAATTACGTACTGTCTAATAATTCAGACTCCATTCTTGGAGGAAAAGCATGTTGGAGGAGTTCTGTGGCTGATGGACGATCGGATGGACTTGATGACATTAAGTGGCGTAACAATGAAGCCTGTTCTGGAAACTCAGCAAGCCAATCTGAAGGAAGCTCTCCCTTCTTTTTTAAGTCGGAAAGAACTATATGCCGTTCCATTCCGGTGCTAAATGGATGCCAGAGCTCAAGGAATACAATTCCTAAGCTATACATATCTGCCTGGAGAGCAAGAATAGACACAAATCAAACCACGCAAAACAACTACTTTGGTCACTACCGTTATAAGTGGAGGTGCAGAATAGGAGGGCTAGGTGTGTTCAGTAGCAGGTCAAACTGAGGAAAATGTTGATATGGGTCAGGTTGGTTTACCTAAAGCACTTTTTGTCAAAAAATTTTGATGTTTCAATATATTATGACTAGCATGTCATACACAAAATACAAAAAACATGCTATTTCAATAATATCAAATATTAGAAGAAAATGAAATACGAGGTTTTATGCATTACAAATTTACGATAAACTTTGGGTGATTTTCGACTCGGCCCAATTGACTCATTTTCTTATAGCTATTTTTTATCCAGCTGGATAGAGAGAATATATAACCCTAATCAGACCCATACAAAATATTGTTCCCTGGGCATAGCTTGCAAAAGGGTAGACCCTCTAGGCTATCAGGTAAGCTGAATAAAAAATGGTAATTTCCCAATTGGAGAGCATTTGTTTTTTTTTTCCTTCATGGAATACCGAGTTTTGGAAAACATAGTGATGAAGGAGTCCAACATGAAAAATGGAATTGATGATACATCAAGAAGATAGAGCCGATTTTAGCTTTCCCTATACATTTTTTAACCAACAATGGCCTAATGGTCAAATGAGCAAACTTAAAAGCTTGATACATCAATTACATAGCAAACTATGGAAAATGAAAGTGGCTGAAGTCCCAAAATACATGCATGAATTAGGATATACTCACTTTCTCATCAATTTTTGGCCAACGCTGCTCAATTTCTGGAGCAGTATAAAAATAGGTACCGATCTGACCAGTACCATCTACTGACACTCCGGTTGTTTCCGTGGGATCTATATCTTGTTCCAACTGCTCCAGCTTCAGGAACTTGGCTGGCAGAAAAATCAATACAAGTTAGCAGAATATGTCGGACTCGAGTAATGTTTTATCAATATAGGTCAAATAACAAAACTTTAAAGGAAAATGGATCAAATGAGTTGACAGGGTCTATTTATCAATATAGGTCAAAAGCCTTCACCAAAGTGTATATCAAATCCTTTTATAAAAAAAAACTAACACAGACTATTATTGAAACAATATTTAGTCTGGTGATCATACTTGACACACTAATTACTTAAAATCTTACATTAACTTTGTTTAGTTTGATCATTCTGGTCGACCTGACCCAAGCCATACCAAAAAATAACTATTTTGACAAGTTAAGAAAATCGCCCAACCCTCCCTCTAGTTAATCACAACAGAAGTAACAGAGCTTCCACAAGTCTAGTTTCTCAAGGTAATGTGCAAAATATAAGGTTGATTGATGACATTTATAAGTGTAAAGCACATTTCATAATAATATTTCATAAAACCACAAAAAAAGGGTAAGTGGGTGGGAACCATCTTGGTACCCAGAGCGCACACCGCATAGAACTCATATCAGGTGAAGCACCATCCTCACACAACCACAATAGATACACTAACATGATGAAATACAAAGCAACGTAGCTCACCAAGACCAAAGTCCCCAATTTTAATATCATTCCGAGCATCAAAGAATATATTATTTGGAGTCAAGTCACGGTGAATAATTCCTTGACCATGTATGTGTGCCAGGCCTTCTACAATTTGACGAAACAAGTGCCATGCCAGTTTCTTGTCAAAGTGATTATAAGAATCAAACATGTGTCGAAGAGTCCTTTATATACACAACACACACACACACACAAAATCAATAAATTACTATAACAAAATCAAAATTGAAGATATACATGATAAACTTAGTAACAAACACATAACATTAGCTAGATATTAATAATTTGAAACATTATGGAAACATGGAGGTAACCTTGGGCAGTATTCCATCTGAATGTACAAATATGTTTCTACTTTGTTGCCTTGCCCGACCACATCGGTTGAACTCTGATCTATGTAGCTGAAACTGGAACTAGCTGGAGTCCTGGAACTCCAAGTAGCATCACCATACGAACCAGCATCTCCTGTTTCAAACCATGCCTGAAATTTCAAAGTTAAAAAGAAAACAATGGATGAGCGGTCATTGATAATAATTATATATACTAATATATATATTACAATATTAAGCAGAATACCTCGTGTAAACTACTATCATATCACTATATTTATTTAAGGTAACTATGTTTCAAAGCTAAAAAGAAAACAATGGATGAGTAGTCATTGATAATAATTATATATTACAATATATTAAGCAGAAAATCTCGTTTAAACTACTATCATATCACTATATTTATTTAAGGTGACTATGTTTCAAAGCTAAAAAGAAAACAATGGATGAGTGGTCATTGATAATAATTATATATTACAATATTAAGCAGAAAATCTCTTGTAAACTACTATCATACCACTGTATTTATGTAAGGTAACTTTGATGCATTATATGAGAAAAAATTTCAGGCATGGTTTGAAACAGAGATGCTGGTTCATATGGTGATGCTACTTAAAGTTCCAAGACTTCAGCTAGCTCCAATTTTAGCTACATAGATTAGAGTCACAGATGTGGTAGGACAAGACAACAAAGTAGGAACATACTTGTACATTCAGATGGAATACCATTAAAGGTTACCTTGGCTAAATATGAGAATAGGTAAGCACCAAGTATGTCGAAATGATCAATACGCAAATATGTCAAATAACATTGTATGGCCAATCCTTGAGAATAAATTTGCCTAATTATCAGTTTTGGCTAAACTTTAAGATCGATAAGTAAAACACCACTTGAAAACAAGGATGAATTTAAGTTTCCATAATGTTTCAAATTATTAAGATCTAGCTAATGTTATATGCTTGAAAGATGTGTTGGTTTGTTATTAAGTTTATCATGTATATTGTTAATTTTGATTTTCTTGTAGTAGTTTATTGATTTTGTATGTGTATGTTGTGTATATAAAGGACTCTTCAACATATGTTTGATTCTTATAATCACTTTGACAAGAAACTTGCATGACACTTGTTTCATCAAATTGTAGAAGGCCGGACACACATACATGGTCAAGAAATTATTCACCGTGACTCGACTCCAAATAATATATTCTTTGATGCTCGGAATGATATTAAAATTGGGGACTTTGGTCTTGATGAAATACAAAGCAACGTAGCTCACCAAAACCAAAGTCCCCAATTTTAATATTATTCCGAGCATCAAAGAATATATTATTTGAAGTCAAGTCACGGTGAATAGTTCCTTGACCATGTAAGTGTGCCAAACCTTCTACAATTTGACGAAACAAGTGTCATGTCAGTTTCTTGTCAAAGTGATTATAAGAATCAAACATGTGTCGAAAAGTCCTTTATGTACACAACACAAACTACTACAAGAAAATCAAAATCGAAGATATACATGATAAACTTAGTATATCATTAGCTAGATCTTAATAATTTGAACATTTTGAAAACTGGAGGTAACATTGGGCAATATTCCATCTGAATGTACAAGTATGTTCCTACTTTGTTGTCTTGCCCTACCACATTTGTTGATCTATGTAGTTGAAATTGGAGCTAGCTGCAGTCTTGGAACTCCAAAAAACATCACCATAACCATGCCTGAAAAATTTGACACACCAGCTATTTTTATTTATTTTATAAAGTGTTTCCGACACTACCCGTACCCAAAAAAAGGCTTTAAATTGTTACACATCCCCATTTAGCTACTTCTAACAAAATGCGAAGAAGAATAGAGAAGTCACATGGAACCTTACCTGATAGTAACGTACAACGTGTTGGTGCTGCAATCGGGAAAGAGTGGCTACTTCTCTAATTACGTCAAAGTAGGGGCAATAAAACATAAAGACTTAATTAATAAAACAACATGGTAAATATCTACATAATGTTCAACCACATGTCCACATCTGGTAAACTGCATGTAGAATCAAAAGTTGCAATTTGAAAGCAGAGGGTACTTCTAACACTTGTTGATCCACGAATTTTCAACCTTCAATATGATTAAATTTTCTAGTTCTCAATGTACATGTTACAATTTTGCTTTCTGATTCACAATTAACAATTTGATGATGATGATGTTGAGCTACTAGATTATACAGTGATGTACGTCTCTAAAGGGATTTAGGCAACTTTAACATTTCTGTTTCTGTCAAATGCTAATCAATTTACCCTACCTCAAAATTCTGTCATCTAAAGGTGGACTTTTGTCCTTTAGTCGAATTTTTTTAACAGCATATTGTCTTCCGTCTAGCTTATTCTTGCATAACACAACATGGCCGAATCCACCATGGCCTGACACATCAAAACACAAGGCATTAAAAAAGAGCCATACATCTACATAGTGGTAGACTCGTAAAGCCATAGGTAAATTAGATATTACAGTAAACTGCATTTCAAAAACGTATCAGGATGGGACAATGCTTCGATATAGTTAAGATATCATTGATTGCTCACCAACAGGTTGAAGCTCCTCAAAATCATTCAAATATCGGGAGCTTAATATAGGTGAGGTATGTTGCCCTTTGGAATCAGAAGCTGCTTTCCAAAACTGAGATATCTTTGAAGCTACCTGTATAGTGGCATTAGAAAAAGTTCATTCCATTAAACAGCAGCAACCAATGTGAAAATTAGAGGTGACAAAAATGAGTGGATCAGGTAACCAATCAAAACAGGACAAATTTTACTACAAGTTGGGTCGGCCCACAACACTTTTGTCCAAAAGATTCAACTTTAGTTAAAGCTACTAATGTGTACCGTTTCACAACTCGAGATAAACATAACCAACATCCCATTCATAAGTAAATGGCCAAAAAGTTGCCACTTCATGAAAATATCATAAACACAGCCAAAAAGCACTAACCATACGATGTCCAAAGGCTTGGTTGAAGTTTCTATCAAAAAGTGATGATGATTCGGTTGCTAAATCCGCTACCCGATCTGAAACAATCTAAAAACACAACTACTCTACATCAGAAATGCCTCAATATGATGAACCAAAAAAAATATGCACAAAAAAATAATAATAATAAAATACAAATTTTATAATTATACTTGATAAATATTATAAAAAAATCAAAGAAGGATGGACAAACAAGTGTCGGCAGGTCAACCCAGACCTAATTTGACCCGACATCTGACCTGCAAAATTTGTCACCTCTATTGAAATTAAAAGTGTAAGCAACATACCCCTAGATTAACCAGCTCTGATGCCACGTCAGTCAATATATCACCAAGTGAACCTTTAGGTGCGCAAGCAAGTCGCAGTAAATGAGCCTGAAAGTCTTTAAGTATTGTTCTTATATTCATTTTAAAAGGTAGAACCAAAAAGAAAGCGAGCAAGCTAATACCAAAATCAAATCTCTCTCCACAGCATGTGAAATCTGATGATGATCCATCGATGCAGATGATGGTGATTCTGTATGATCACTTTTAGTCTGGTCATAATCAGTTTCTTCTTCTGTATCCACTGCCGGAGGATAATCCTGTTTAACCTTTGCATTAGTGATGTAATGACCATAAAAAGGATAATTATTTTCAAAAATAACAATATTGTACCCGTGATTAAGTTTTTGTAACTTCAATAAAAAAATTCTAAAAGGAACTACCCATGATAATTTAAGTGTTGTGATGATATTTGTAATAGCTATTGGAGCTAAAAGTCTACCTTGTAAAAGTAAAAGTTATCACAGATGCAGTAGTAAATCAGGAAAATTATGTCTACTATAGGCTTTGAGAAATAGAACCATTCTAGTGCGAGACACTTCACAAATAACCTTAAATGACAATTTTGGCCCAATACTTATAACTATGTCGATTTGGATTGTGTTATATCATTTACGAGTCAAACTTAAATTAAAATTACAAACCAGCATAAATAAGGGATCAGATGGATCAAATAATCTGATAGTCACCAAAGTGTACTATTAAAGCATAAAAACTCCTAAAACGTAAAGATTAGAATAAAAGTAATGGTATCGCCTCCTAATTAATAATGTAATATGTAAATTTTGTTAATCTTAATTGACAAATCATTAATTTATTTATATGAAAAGTGAAATACTGGAACAAAAGGTGCTTCAAGTCAACCCAATCCAACCTGTTATAACCCAAACCAAAAAACACCTTGTAATGGCCTGCAACCTACTCTGCCTGGCCTACCTACATTTCCACCTCTAGAATTAAGAATGGCATTATAAAGCTTGCCCATTTTTATAAAGGATGATGTCATAAAAATAACAACGTACTTATCTCAATGTTTCACAGATGTCAATATACTTTGGTCTATACTCTATACCAATTTAGTCATAAACTTAGTAAAAGGTGTTTGATTTTTCATCATTTTATTTCATAAAATAGCAACATATTCATAAATACTCCACAATGGTCATTTTATTTATACAACCATTAGATAATGATTATAGAATAAAATAATGTCCAAAACTTAATGACAAAATTGATTTGATACAGATAAAGCTGTGGTCACCAATGTGGAACACTGACAAAAGAAGAGAAACTTGACAATAAAAGAGCACTTGATGTGATCTTACCCCAGCAATGCTAACATCCTCCATTGATTCCTCAGATAGTGATGTAACAGAATCAGTACTCTTACTATCTCCTTCTAAAACTTTTCCCGTAGAACTAGGCACTTTACCCGGTGCACCATCCTCATCCACCCCCATGTTCATGTTTTGGTTGACTTTCTCCTGTGATGGTTGTCTACCATTATGCAGATTATCTAAGGCAGTGCTTGTATTGCTGCTCTCTTCAACGGAAAGTCCCCAGTGCCATGACTCCCCGGAACCTATGAAAAGATCTATGAAACCATATACAAAAGGCCCCTTGGAAGGCCTATCACATGAAACTGCCACATTCTTTTGAGATAACTGACAAAATCAAAGGAACTTTAAAATCAGCATTATGCCAAATGTAGAATAGTTGGGTTATGTAGATTGTGTAATCAAACAACATTAATTATCAGAGAACAGGGCAAGCAGATGATCAGGCAAAATAGTAAGCATGGCTTAAACAACATGTGAGTTGGTGTGGAAACACGGCTTTGTAGAGAAACTCTGGTACTTTTGTTTATTAATCCAATAGGGATGCGACACAATCTAATTAAATCGTGTCACTGAGGTAGACACAATTGTGTGTCTTCCCCAGTTCCCCGTATGCTTAACCTTTTAGAGCTAGCAATTAAACTGAATTAGTTGGTGCAAATGTTTAGGACCTTGCTATAAATAGTATGTTTGCATTTAAATCAAGTACTGTTGTGGTAGCAAAATATACTCACTTTTATACATGTTTTTATGAAAAATGGATTTTCATAATCATACTTCACCATTGATATTTTCCTTATTGCATGCTTACAATAACGCCCAGTGCCATAAAAATGTTTTTATTAATTTCACATGTGATTTCTCAAACTATATGGTTAATTTAAAATATAAAAAAAACTACCATGAACCATGACACTTAGCCCCAACAAAATTGGTGTTGTTGAATGTTAAGAAAATGGAAATTCAGCACGATAAATTTCCACAAAAGCCTATCATAAACCACAAGCTTTTTACCAATCATGCATATTAGCAAATGTTTGAGTTCATCTGTTTTATAAAGTTTACCAGTTAGTTATATAAATGCCAACGTCAGAACTTGTGTGATTGCTATAAAAGCTAATCCACAAACATAAACGAAAGACAGACAGCATTTAAACTTACGTGAGGTTGCTCCAATGAGACAACTTCTGACAAAAATTCTTGTGCAGCCTCTACCAAATTATAAATCATCACACGTCCTTCTCGGGCATTTAAATTGGCCTGCATATGCATTTGATTCACTTCTTACTAACCAATACAGAACTCGTAACACAAAAAAGTGATGGGATTTTTCATCCATTTAGTGCAAAAAGTTGATATAATAATAATTATAGATATGAAAGGATGAATTCAAGAGGACTAACTTGATTTTTCATCCATATATTGCGAATGAATTTGAAAAATCTAATCTAATACTAATATATCTGAAGGAATGAAAGAAAAAAGCATCAAATAATAAATTTTAAGTAGGGCTGCTTTAAAGATTGATACTTTTATGGTGCTATACTAGTCAACTCTTACTTGGTCATTAAGCAGGGACAAAAGGTTATCTGCATCAGACTTTGATAATCCATTTTCTGGAACTATCAGCAGCTTTGGACATTTATACGGATATCCAGGTAAGAACCTAATATCCATGAGCATCACGAACACCAATAACGGGTCAATGTAGGTTCACATCACATCACAATCACAAGATAACAATAAATAAGGATAAACTAGATAACCTTATTGAAAGAAGTGCAGAAACATCTAAATCCTCGTAACCTGGATCCTGTGAATATGGCCTATAGATTCTTTTAGTGATAGCTTGAAATAAGAAACAAAGGGCATTGAGGGAGTTGGCTAGTTGTTATACATTACAAACCTTAGCTTAATCTTGATTCGGGGTGGAGATTCTGAAATAACATCGCAATCTTCTTGAAATATAGCACGCCTAACAAGCAAAAGAAACTCGGGCAATAATTAGACTAATACTCCCTTAATTCCATAACATAAAAGAAAAATGTGAAGTTGTTACATGAATTAGGTCAACAGAAACATAGCCAACATTCAACAAGAAGTTGGTCCCTGTTTTTTTCATTTACTTATATCACTTGCCTCCACATTTTCCATTATGTGTTCCTGTCATCGTTACTCCTCGCCTAATAAATAGACTCACAAGTCACAATTACATCTCCCCTTCTCCTAACATGTATTCAACACCACAAATAGCAATTGCTGATTAACCAAAATGATGACTATGTATTCATTTTTATAGCGAATGGTTACTATCTGTAGCTAGACTTCAATATTTTTATGTATGCATAGATTTTTCTCCCAGGAACTAAAAACAACCAAGTCAATGTCAGATTACTTTTGGGTAAATGGAGCTACCTCTAATAACCATCTCCAAGGTGGCCTAGTGGTGGCAACCTAAAGGTCACATAAGAGACCCAAGTTTGAACCTCGCTAGGTAAACATCTAGATATAGTCGGGACATAAGTCTAGGAAACGGCCAGGGGAAAACCAATTAGGTCGCGTACATCAGCGCCAAAAGCTCAACTTTCCCAAGGTAGCCTGGACAGGGATCTCTCTCCGTTTACCAGGAGCTACCCCTAATCATATGATTTTACACAAATCCAAAAGTATTTTCATTGCTTTTAAATCTTATTATCATTTCATTAAGGAATTACGCATGGTGCGTTAATCACCTCAAACACATATTAGACACCACAAAGTGAAATTATTAATTGATCAAAATAAATATAGCTACATTTGTTGAAATATGAATCCATAAGTCGGTCATAAGCTTAAATTGTACTCCCATATGACAATAGGGTTGGTGGTCCATTGGTAAGATCTTTGACCTTGGGAGATTCCACCAAGGTTCGAGTCCTACTTCCTGCATTTGTAGGGGTGGATTATTGAGGGGGTTGTCGAGAGTCCTGGTACCAACCCATGCATTCGTGTAATTTAGGAGTAAGAGTATGATAGTTTGTCGTTCTTAAAAAAAAATTGTACTCCTATATATACACGCATGAACAAATAGACTTTCCTAACTTCACAATTCAACCACATTATATTTCCAATCCAAAAAGGTAAAAATAAATAAGTATTTACAATAAACACACATTTTTCTACTACAAAAAGCTACTTATCCAATTCTCCGTATGGATCTATATCTATCTATATCAATCCTAATTTTACTTTATATTTTTACCTATAATATCTTTATCTACCTATATCTATATCTATATTACATTATAAAGAATTTGAAGGGTGTCTTAAATTTTGAATTAAGTACATTCCAATATTACTTTTTCATTTAATACTTTAATAAAATTTGATACAATAGCAATTAGCCAAAACAAAATAAAATTAAAAAGCAACATAACAATAAATGGTAATGTAAAAAATAAACACAAATAAACAAATCAACTTTAAAGCATAATACCCTTATACCCCTATAACTTTCTCTGTTACACAACTATTACGGACACCGAACGCCACCTTCAACCTTTTAGCCATGTGTCCTTGCTGAAATATATAAAACACATTCGGCTATCGTGTATTGCACGGGCACACTTCTAGTCAATATTAAATGACCTCTCTCAATAAGTACAAACAATCAACTCAATTTCAAAGTCAGATGTTGGACTATACTAGCGAGCAGTCGTTACTCGACAATCATAAGTTTAGGTTGTTGATTTTACATAAACTTAATATAATTTAACATAATACGGGATAATACAAGTATTATTATGATTACACGAAAACCTTGCATGGTGGTTGTGTAGGTACCAATGCGTACAAGCGATTAACGGGTTCTTCCGATTTACCATTTTTTCTATTATGATGATTATAACAATTATACGAATCATTAGATATAGAATTAACTTACACTGCGGTAAGCTCCTCAGACAGACGTTCGCCGCCGAAGCCATCGATGGAAGAGTGATCGTTGTTTGACCTACGCCGCCCTGTACCGCCGCGCTTCTTCTTTTTCGAACTATGTCCCATGTTGCTTTTGATTTTTTTGAGGTTTGAATCGGTTCAGTAAAACGGTAGCTCATGCCAGTTTGTTCATGATTTGTGTTATAAGTGTATCTGTATGTTCACACAGTATATATGAGTAAACCTGAAACAGGGGGAGCTGCTGTGGTATGATTTTTGGGTTAAAAAAGGGTTTAAGAGGTGGAGTTACTGTTTCACTTTATTTACTGCAAAATATCCACGGTAAATGATACTCCGTAATTTGTTGTTTTTGGTAAATACAAATAGCGCGAATGGTTCTTGTGGTTTAGCTTCTCTTTTTTCTAAGTTGGTAAACCCTGTGTGTACTGACGGGGGTTTGTTTTAGCTTTTTTTTTAGGATGGCTTATAGCTTTTTTGACTTATTTTGTTTGAAATAAGCTAGTTTAAGTTTTTGGATAAGCTTATAAGCTTATGCTTTTAAGCTTATATAAGCTCTTTTTGAAAAGCTAATTTTAGGAAGCTTTTTTAGCTTCTATAAGCTTATGTAACATAAGCAATAAGTTGTTTTTATTTTGCAAGCATAAGCCAAAATTGATAAGCTAGGCCAAACACCCCCTAAATTTTCCCCCTATTTAACACGGGATGTTTATAATATTTTTCAAGATAAGATGAATTATTAAATATATACTAGAAATAATATTTGCGCAATGAGCGATGGTTGATGATTGAAGTTAAAAGATGATGGTGTCCGGCAATCGGCTTCGCCGACCGCCGATTTTGAATTGTCTAACACATGTATATAAAAATTGTATTTGTTGTTATTGATAAAAAAAATATATAAATAAAAATTGTTATGTAAATATATATATATATATATCACTAATATATAATAAAAGAGAAACTTTAATTCATAATTGGAGAAGTCTGGACCCTTAGATGAAGTTTAAGTTTTAATTAGAACCATTAGATCAAAATGATGATGTCATATACTTTTTTAAACTTATTTAGATTTAAATTTAATTTAATAAATTTAAATATTTTCATTAATTATGGAAAATAATTCCTACATTTTATAATTATCGAAAGTAATTACTTTAATGATATAATTATGAAAAATAATTCCTAAATTTTATATTATCTTTGTTAAAATCATATTTTTGATTTTTTTTTCTTTATTAAATTTCCTTTTGTTTTATGCGGTACATTGTTATCAAATAATGACTTTATATAGGATTTTTATCATATAACGTAATAAATATTGGTTATAAGTATTTAGTTTTA
>JAOXNX010000028.1:22903495-22929234 GCA_028566075.1 Solidago caesia
GGTTAAGACAACGTATGCTAGACCTCTCGATATTCGCGAGTAATCCACACCTTTCAAAAAAAAAAAAAAAACTATTTATCTTATTTGCCAATTCTACTTAGGTGGGTTGGTCATCAGGTTTCCCTTTAAAGGGCTCCTTATGTGAAGGTATGAGATTCGAACCCCGTGGTATGCATTATAGTTAATTTAGAATTAACGACTAACATTTACCGTTAAAAATTTATATATATATATATATAACTAAGAGGATATTTTTATGATTATGTGGCATATTTAATTTCTTGCCAAATCAAAAAAATCTGAGGTTTCAATTAGTGGTTAACTTGCATTTTGATTTAAGTCTAAGTTGATTGCATTTTGAAATATAAAGAGGGATTTATATGGATAGGTTGTCAATAGTTGAGCGGATATTCCTCCTAATATGTGAAATTAATTTGTAAAGTTGTCTAATTCCTATCTATCACCCTACAACTTTTTTAGCTCAACATTCAATCTCTATACAAATATTAATTCCATCCTTCGATTTCATTAAAACCTTATTACAAAAGCAGTTTGAGTTACAAAAGAACTTTATTATATATTCGATAATGAAACATTTTAATCAAATATAAGTTAACTGTGTGGAGTCATTATTATTACTATAAATATGGCCTGATAATAAAAGATCGGGGAAGCGACTTTAACACTACTAAGTTTGGATTTTAATGTTTCCTCTAAGTAATTGGACCATCTATAAGTAAGATAGTTGTGTGTTG
Organism: Solidago caesia; assembly: GCA_028566075.1. Classification (NCBI taxonomy): domain Eukaryota; kingdom Viridiplantae; phylum Streptophyta; class Magnoliopsida; order Asterales; family Asteraceae; genus Solidago; species Solidago caesia. Next base: position 22,904,251 of record JAOXNX010000028.1, read on the forward strand.
GTATATCTATAACAATTTAAGTTTCTTCTTTATTCTTGAGAAGAGTTGCCTATAATTCATCCTGTTTAAAAAGTACAAACAAGTTTGTATGGCATATTGGTTCATATTATATCTATCGTTTTTGTGCAAGTTATGAAAAAGATGTCGTGTTGATTTTTTATCTTTAAGGCCGTTTAGTGTTTTTCTCATATTTTTAAGCTATTGTCATGCGTGCCATACAAGCAAAATCTGATAGTATTTTTGCATTCATGGATCTCTATTGTAGTCATGAACACAGTAGGAAGAAAATCAATTTGTATACATTATGCGTCTTATGCTGTCACGATTCAGAAGGGAGGAAACAGAGCAAATAATAAATTTGTTATTGTGTGATATGATAAACATGCTTCAAAAGAAGTTAGGGGTTTCGGTAATAGAGCAAAACAAGTAGTTTTTTATACAAGTTGATTTGGGTTGATGATAAACATTATCCCTAAAATTGATGCTCGAAATGGAGACTTTCTCTAGCAATGCCAAATGTAGAGTTGGCATCTCAAATTGGTATTTGGTTGAGTATCGAGTCAACGCAATTTTTTGGGTCTAAATAGGTCGCCTTTGGTCGACCAGAATACTTGTGTACAGATATCATATTTTGTTAATATTATGTTTTCATGCGATTGAAAATCAAATTTGTGTTACTAATGGAATTTTTAACGGGTTTTTAATACTCAAACCAAAGGTTATAAGTTTCAACACTTGATATCATTTGATATGCATACTCTATGTAATGTGATATTGATTTGTAGTTTGTTACAGAGTTCAACGAAATTTCACAGTTTTGAACAGAGTCTGATGATACCAAAATACTAACATGTAATGTTCTTTCCTTTTTCTGCTACAATGTTACTGAGTTTTGTCAAATAAGTGTTTAGAGTATAAATCATAGTAGTTAACTTAGTGATTCTCGCTCATAGATACTTCAACATGTCCATATGATCATAGTTTGATTGACGGTGCTATAATTTTTAGGGTTAAAGAGTTGAAATGTTATTATCTATCGACATGTGTCCCAATCAACTTTTATTGACCTATTGATATTTTTTATTTTTATATCAATATATGCTATTGATTAATCGATAGTAATTTTAATTCAACCGTGCATCGCACGGGTTTAATCTAGTACAATAATAAACACCGAAAAAAAAAAATTATAAAATATTTTCTTCTTTTATCTTTTATCTTTTATTTTATTTTTATTAAAGCAGCTGTAGTTGAAGTTCTTAAAAAACAAAAAAAAAACGTTGGGGGAGGAGGAGATTACAAAGACTACTATCTCCCACGTCTTAAAAATTTATAATGTGATTTAAAAAGTTTAAATAATTTTTACTTCTAATAATTAGTTAATTACTCATTTTTCTTTCAATTTTTATTTTTGGTAATTAAATTAAACTAAAGTTAGTAACGTTTTTTTTTTTTTTTTTATAATTTTTTTTAATTTCAATTGTTGAGTATAAAACTTTTGGTGAATTTTGATATCACTTCCGGCCAGATCGAGATCATAAGCTTCCCGATTAAGCGATCAACTTTATAATCTATTTGCATTTTGTAAGTATAGTTTAATTTAATTGATCATAACTTTATTTATTCGTAATTTATTTATTATTATATTGTTGAAATTAATTAATTAATTAATTAATAGTTGAATTCAGTTCAGTTTGTGATGTTGAGTTGATAAGTATATGTTTTGCAGAGAAGTTGAAAAATAAAGTTAGTTGTGAAAAATGGGGGTTATGTCAAGGAAAGTGTTGCCTGTATGTAGTAACCTATGTATTTTTTGTCCGGCGATGAGGGCGAGGTCGAGACAGCCGGTTAAACGGTATAAGAAGCTTCTTGCGGAAATATTTCCTCGCTCTCAGGTGATGAATTCTGACTTGTATTATATCGTATTAATTTGGTTGAGTTGAATTTATTTGGAAATGTGAATATAAAATGTAAGAGTGTGTTTGGTTACCAGGATATGCAGTAGAATGCCGAGGTTAGATTAACGGATGATCCAATGGCTGATATCTTGTGTCATCTATTTTACAAACGTTGCCTTAAAGTTGGGAGGGTCTTGCAGGATAAATGTTTTAATGTATATAATAGTTGAGAAGAGATAATATACAACTTGATTCCTCATGTAAATGGAACCATTTGATGTCATGGGGATAAACAGAGTGATCATTTGAGGTCAAGCTTTATAGAGGTTTAACTGAAGTAGGATATGCGTTAGGCATTGGAAGAAAAAGACACACATTAGAGGAAAGTGTCAAATATCTGAATGAATCATAGGCATGCAAGGATCCTCTATGAAGTTTGTTTATCCAAAATAGTGAAATCCCCTACCTAAGATTGCATGATTAACGGAAATGCTCGACTTGCGAATTACATTAGAAAGACGATATATATATATATATATACTGAGAATCGAGGGAGGTTGAAGTCGGATCCCTGAATAATGGGACCCAAAAAGGGGCACATTGAGAGTTGAGACCTTTATGTGGGCTGTTAGTTGTCTCTATAGTCTATACCTTCTCTTGCTTTAAAAAAGACGCACATTTTCCCATGTTCTTGTGGCTCTATGAATATTTGGGTTAACTTCTTATATTGCTTCACATCATTGATACAGTTGCTTTACCTTTAAATATGAAGACACTCGATTTTAAATCACATCAATAGTAACATTGGTCAATTATGTTGAATCAAGGGGAACCTGTTAACTTGCAGAAAAGAGGGTGGAAAGCTATGTTAGTCTTACAAAGTTTTTGTAAAATTTTAAAAGTTTGCATAAGTGTTGTGTTTATAGTTTCATTACACCAGTACTTGTTGTGTTGCAAATACTTTTATTCAGATTGAGAATCTAGTAATGTAAATTTTGCTATGAAGATAGTTAACTCTTCTACAAGGATTCTTACTATAATCAACTTTAAATGACAGAATGCTGAGCCAAATGATCGGAAGATTGGGAAGCTTTGTGAATATGCTTGTAAAAATCCTTTACGTATACCAAAGGTAAAGCTTGTATTACTTATCTGAAGTAACATATTTATAATTTTATTATTGTAGAACTTCTTATTGTTATGGTATGACACATTATAAGAATTATGTTCAGTTATATATATATATATATATATATCGTATGTTGCTTGATGAATTCTTCCATACAGATCACTGATTACTTAGAACAGAAGTTTTACAAGGAGTTGCGCAATAAAAATATGGTCTCTGTAAAAGCTGTGTCACTTGTTTACGGGAAATTACCATCCTCATGTAAGGAACAGATGTAAGTTGAAATGCATTATCTCTGGCATATTAGTTTATGTTTTCACGTTAAGCATTTGGTGATCGTGTTCTATACGCTTGTATTTCTTAGAGCTAAATTTCTTCATCATTTTCAGGCCACTCTTTGCTAGCAGTTTGTTGGGAGTTGTTCGGACACTACTAGATCAAACCCAACATGATGAATTCCAAATCCTTGGCTGTCAAATTCTTGTCAGCTTTATAAAGAATCAGGTAAGTGGTGATTCTAATGGCTGGTGGTAGTTGGATGAACTCTTGAACCGGTGTCACTCAAATGTAGTTCATTTAGTTCAAAACATGGACATTTTTGGTACGGTCTGGTCGGGTTGGCTTGGGGAGACCCGAAACACCTTTTGTTTTGAAGGACGTGTCAAGTATGATTTAAAAGGCATCTTATTTTAATAATCATCTTATATTTTCCATATAAAGATGCATGCTGTCTTTTTGTTTGAAACACACATTCCACATGACTTTTGACCTGTTAGGCCCATTAGAGATAAAACATAACCCGAATTAACCTGTTTATAACTCATAAGTGAATTGGTTAAAATTGCCATTTCTAGTTTGCTTGAGTGAACAAAAAAAGGGAAGACAGAACGAAGACTTTAGTACTTATCCTCTTTAAATACAGGTTGATGGTACGTACATGTTCAATTTAGAAGGTCTCATCCCCAAACTTTGTGAACTGGCTCAAGAAGTTGGAGAAGATGAAAGAGCATTACGGTTGAGGTCAGCAGGACTTCAAGTTTTAGCTTTCTTGGTAAACATATATGTTCTGCATTGTCTTCATTTCATCAGTGTCTATGTATGTGTATAAAGTTACTAATTGCATGTTTTTTTCTAATTTAATGCTTCAGAATATAGTAATAAAATAGTAGTCTTTATCATTTCATCTGATAGTTTCTGTGTTTTTGCCTTTTTGGAGCTTCACGTAATGTCTTGTGACTACATGATATAACCTAAAATTTTCACATGATAATGTATTCCACCGCATTGTCTCATTGCTTTTGTCAACTAGGTGCTATTTATGGGGGAGCAATCTCATATCTCTATGGACTTTGACAATGTATGTTCCATTTTCTATTCGTTTATCAAATTTGTGATAATTGGCATACTCTGTAACGTTTGTTGTTTTGAATCTAAGTCTTTTTTTTTTAATAATTTGAAATAGATCGTATCAGTAACCTTGGAGAATTTTATGGACACAACAAACAATCAAGAACATGCTAAGTATGATAAACAACTTTCTCAAGCACAAGAAGACACTGGCCGTGGGACATCATTCTTGGATATAAATAAGATGATCACAAATGTTGTTAACTTCAAAAAAGATGTCCTCATGGGGTTAGTGCAGTTTCACGTATAGTTTAGAGATGGAAACTTTAATCATATTACATATGAATGGGTGGATTTGGTTTATGTAGGCCCACATATGAAAGGGGTTATGATAGACGCGGGTTCGATCCTCCAAAGTGAGGTGAGAGCATATAAATGTGGGGAAGTGTCTTACAGGTATATCTGCCTTGCTAGGTGGTGGGTATAGGTACCAATGCGGTACACACGGGGTTAAGGTGTCCCTGCCAAAATACACTTTTACCAATTAAAGAAATTAGCATAAAAGGAAATTGGTCAAATAGGTTAAAAGTGGCCCATAGTGTATTAAAAAGCATAAAGCCGGAAAATAATCTTAACTTATTTATTCATAAAACTTTGAGTATTGTTAAATTACATAATTTTTATAATCATATTCGGCATACTATTTTACTAGTCTTAGGCCTCGTCCGATGGACGGTTAGTTTCAAAACACATAGCTTATAGTTTTCGTTTCAATATGTGGTGGTGTTATGACAAATTATAAAACATTTTACAACAAAATTATTTATAACGAATAAAACAATTATATAATATTAAGTGGTAAAAGTTTTTTAAAAAGTTTTGATTAAATTAAAGATATATTAGATATAAAAGATAATAAGATATAAAATATAAAATATAATAGAGTATAACATATTAATGATAAAAATAGATAAATAGGGAATGTAATTAAAGAGGAGAGAGAGGCGGGATAAGAAATGACTTTGGTGGCTCTAAAGCCTTCTTCAATATCCTGTTTTAGTATATATTTGAGATTTGAGATTTGAGATTTGTAAAATTTTAAAGAAAAGTGTTTTGGGTCAATGCAACCTGACCCGACCCCCTTTTTATATTTATACCAAAAGTTGGCCCATTACCCAATCTGCCCATCTTGCCGCCTTAATTGTAGATTGTCAATCCTAGCTCTTGTATAAACAATTAATATCATTGCTTTTTTCATTTTGACAGGGATGCCCAAAAGAGCCCATCTTACTGGTCCAGTGTTTGCTTGCATAATATGGCCAACTTGGCAAAAGAGGGAACAACTGTACGACGTGTACTTGAACCTTTTTTCCACTGTTTTGACTCTGAAAAGCATTGGTTCCCTGAGAATGGGTTGGCATTTTCTATTTTAAAGTATCTGCAGATGGTGTTGGAGGAATCAGGTTATACCGCCAACATTAATTCCTCTCTGTTTTCATTTTTATGTAAATACAGAGATATCATCCCTGCTGCTTAGAACATCTATCTTCCCCTACTGCAAGGCTTAGGCTTTGTGCCTCATTATTTTTACAGCAAATGGAGATGAAACAGAGAGTTGGCTGAGAAAAAAAGCAATATAATGGTGGGATATAGACTGAAAGGTTTTGTTGGTTTTTATGTAAATGGACCAAACATTGATGGGCAGCAGACTACATTGAAGATAAGCCATAAAGCCTTGCAGCAGGGATAATGATATTATTTGTTAACCATAATAACCTTTTTTGCATTTTAACACAGATGACAAATTCCATCTACTCTTGTCTATCTTGATCAAGCACCTGGATCACAAGGATGTTATCAAACAACCAGTTACGCAAATGCACATTGTGAATGTTGCTACCCAACTGTCACAACACATAAAGCAGAATGCTTCGGTGGCCATTGTTGGTGCAATAACTGATCTCGTTAAACATCTGCGGAAATGTTTACAGAATTTGTCTGAACCATCAAGTCCTGGAGGGGGATCTGATGGCTGTTATTTGGATCTTCAGTGTGCTTTGGAAAATTGTATCTCAAATCTTGCACTTAAGGTTCTTAACATTCTTTGTCTATTTCATGTTTTCTGTTGCATTTAACATATGCAGCTTGTGTGTGGCCGGGGGTGGGGGTGTTTGGAATAGTTCACCCATTTGCACATAAATGGGTCAAAATTCCCCCTCTATTAATTAGTTCCATATGATATTTGTATTCCTTTCTTATGATCTATTGAATAAATAAAATTATTAGGTTGGAGACGCGGGACCAATTCTTGATATGATGGCTATAATGCTCGAGAATATTCCAACGAGTGCAGATTCAGCTAGAACAACCTTGTCTGCTCTTTATCGGACTTCCCAAGTTATCAGTTCCATTCCAAACATAGCATACTACAAAAAGGTGGGTACAAGTAACGTTTTGAGCAGCATGTTGCATGGGTAACTAGAGATGGCATAATGGGTGAGTTGTGTAGGGTTATAGGGGTTCATGTTGAAATAGGTCTGTAGTTTGAGTTGGGTCGGGTTGACCTGTAACATTTCTTTGGTTCATTTCTTTACAAGTTATTAATGTGTTATGAAGATTACATAAACAATATTATTCACAATAATACTCTAAATCCTTGACTTATTAGATTTAAGAGGTTACATGTATTAAACATAGACTTTGGGTAGAGGCTAAACTTTCTTTTATTTTCTCATTTGACAGTAATTCACAGATTCTAGAGATGGCATAATGGGTGAGTCATGTAGGTTTATAGGGGTTCATGTTGAAATAGATCTGTAGTTTGAGTTAGGTCGGGTTGACTTGTAAACGTTTTTTTGGTCCATTTCTTTACAAATTATTAATGTGTTATGAAGATTACATAAACAATATTATTCACAATAATACTCTAATTAGTCTCGAAATCCTTGACTTATTAGATTTAAGAGGTTACATGGATTAAACATAGACTTTGGGTGTTTGAGAGGCTAAACTTTCTTTAATTTTCTCATTTGACCAGTTTGAGATAAAACAAAACCAAATTGACCCATTCTTATGTAAATGGGCTGATACTTGATATCACCACCTCTAGTAATTCACCAAAATAAACTAATAGTTATCTGTTCAGGCGTTTCCCGATGCTCTCTTTCACCACTTGCTTTTAGCAATGTCACACCCAGACAATGAAACACGAGTTCTTTCACATCGCTTGTTCTTCACCGTGCTTATGCCATCTGGCATTCTCCCATTGCTATCATGGAAGGTAACAAATGAAAAGTTCTCCATAGTTGAAGGGACATTGGAGAAAGACAATCTTGCCACAGAATCTTTATCTCGTGGCGGCATCAACAATTCTCTGCCTGATGGAAAAACGGTTGGTGCAACTTCAGTTGAAATTTTTTGATAACGTTTTGCCTTTTAAGTTCATGTGGACACTCACATTTTTTATATTTTGTTTTTGAAAAAATTATGTAGATCTCGAGTTCCTTGAGACTGAGCCGCCATCAAGTGAGCCTTGTGCTTTCATCAATCTGGATTCAGGCAACATTAATTGGCAATACCCCTGAAAATTTTGAGGCGATGGCACAGACATTTAGTCTTGCTTTATTGTTTACTTTGTCAAAGGTGATTTTTTGTTTATTCTTTTTACTTTATTAACAATTTTTTAATGGATCATGTCTTAGTTGAACACTTGAATTTTAAGGTTGATGGTGTAGCATGTGAATGTCTAAACATAATACCTCATCAATGTGTTGTATAACACAAAATAGATCTTTGCTGTTCAAAAATAACAATAATAACACATTTAGATGACATTGAATGTTTTTCGTATTTTTTAAATTGATGAAGTTTTTACACTGCTTTTCTTCAGAACTTAAATCACGTGGCATTAATCCGGTGCTTCCAGTTGGCATTTTCCTTAAGAAGCATCTCATTGGATCAACAAGGTAATATTGACTTTCAATCACACCCTTTGTTTAGGCTGAATTATTAAGCATGTTATCGCAGTTATTTTTATTTTATGGTAGTTTTTAATATCGATTATTTATGTCCTGAAGCTGGTCTACAACCATCCCAGAGAAGGTCTCTCTTCACGTTAGCATCTTACATGGTTATTGTTTCTGCAAAGGCATCCGATCTTTTGGAGCTGATTCCCATTGTTAGAGCAACGTTGACGGAAAAAACAGTTTGTTTTTGCTTTATGCCACTCATATCTAGTCTCATAGCTTTGTGTCAAAAAAATAAATATGGCTATTTCTGGAGGTTGCAATCTAATCTTTTTATATGGAAACTGGTCAAATCTGGCTGCTATTATCGATAACAGCTCGATCTGGGTAAACTAAAAAAAAATGACTAAATTGAAAAGGATCAGTTGGATCAAAGTCATTGAACAGTAAACGGGGGCAAAAGTTGCTTAACTTGTATTCAAATGCTTTTGACATCCTAAATCATTTTAAATCAAAAAAATATCTTATTGCTCTAATATAGTAGTTCTATAATCATATTTAATACCTTAGTTATTACAAAATACAAAAACAGTGAACAAGAAAGTTTCTGTAACATGTGATGGACCTTTTTGGCCCACACATAAGTTTACTTGTTTTGACTCAAATACCAACTCACCGATTTTACTTTATATAGCTATTTCACTAGTAAGGAGGTTGTCATCTGTCAATGTGTCTACCTACTTTCTATTTGCTAAAGTTGGTTCAAATGCAGATGGATCCTTATCTTGCATTGGATGAAGATATGAGGCTAAAGATAACTTGTATAAAACCCGGTGTAGATAACTTGTATGGATCACCAAAGGATGAAACCGCTGCAATGAAAGCACTCTCTGCATTTGAGTTAAAGGATCAACCATTAAAAGACACACTTTTGACCCACTTAGTATCAAAGCTTGATAATTTATCTGAGGTATTTATACTGTCCATTGTCTGTACACTTTTTGTCATATTTTGAGAGAGATGTGTTCCCTTAAAATATGAGATAAGGGAAGGAGTAACATGGACGCTAAATGTAATTGACTTTTCAAATTACCAATTGAGCATATATCAATTGGTACCCACTCCCGCAAAACACATGTGCCCATTGGAGTTTTCTTTGCCAAGTTGAGGTCTGGGGTTCAACCCCAGGCTCCAGCCGGATCATGTGCCAGGGTATTTGCTGGAGCTAATTCCTTGTGGGGTGGAAGAGGCTGGTGCCAAAAAGGTACCCGGAATTAGGGTGTTCCCATCGATCTACATCTTTTGCCAAATTGACTCTTCAAATTATAAATATTTAAATCTTCAAAATGAAAACTAATGATGTCATAAATTTACTATGATTGTTATCTCTATGTCCTCCAGGAAGAACAGTTGAATATGAAGGCACAACTTTCTCTGGGGTTTTTGCCTGATGATGAATATCCTTTGGGTGGACCATTATTTATGGAGACACCACTGCCATGCTCTCCGGTCGCACAAACAGAGTTTCAGGCTTTTGATGAGGTAATGTTTCAGATATCTTTTGGTTTAATGTTTCCATTAGTCAATTTAGATCCAAAAATCAAAATAGTCTTGATAAAGTGGTTGTGCCTTTTTAGGTAATGCCTCATACCGATGAAACAGATGACGATATGTTTCAAGACCAATACGGAAACCAATCAGGCCGCAAAGGTTCTCTCTCCATCAATTCACTTGATATTCTGAGTGTGAACCAGCTATTGGAATCGGTATGTCTGTTTTCGTGTTTGTATCAGTTAGAGATGGCGATTTCGACCCATATACTTTTGAACGGGTCGATTTGGGTTATGTTTTCTTTCTAACAGGTCAAATGGGTAATCTGTTTGCTTCAAATGGAACGAGTCAAATAGGTTTAAGGGTTCAAAAGTCACCCAAAGTAAAAATTTAAAGCATGAAACCTTTTAAGTTTCTAATTCAAAGTATTAGATTCGATTATTTTTGAAATTATATAATTTTTCCAGTCATACCTTATATGTTTGAACACCAGATGATTTAATATATATCTTAAAGCTATTGGACGAACGCTGTTTATGCCATCCTGGCCGGAACCATACCAAAAAAGTACCCACTTACACCTTACCCATCCATTTTGCCACCTAGTTTTATCTATGCTGTATGTGGTAAACATAAATTCATACAAGAAACATAAAGAATAATTTTGTATCGGTATTTCTAATCCAAATGTTGTTTCCCTGGATCTATATATTGTTTTCCAGGATGATAATTGCTATAGCTTTCTGTTAGAAAAGCAAATTTAAATTTGTTAGAGCTTTATTTGAAATATCGATTATGCACCATTTACAGGTACTGGAAACAGCCCGTCATGTTGCAAGCTTACCCGTTTCCTCGACTCCTGTTTCATATGATCAAGTCAAAGATCAGTGTGAGGCTCTAATCACTGGTAAACAGCAGAAGATGTCTGTGCTTCACAGTTTTAAGAAGCAACAAGAAGGCATGACAATAACTATACCAGGCGAAAATGAAAAGAAAAGTTCAATTATATCAGATGCTGTAAGATTCTTAATTCGTTAATCGAGTCATAATCTTACCACTCTCGCCACAGTTTAGTATATATAACCTCGTTAGTTTTCCAAGACTGATCAGTTACACTACTCTTCCAAAAAAATTGACAAGTCAAACCTTGTGCACTCTAAGTATAAAATTTACTTTGACATTTCAAGTGTTTTAGCTTGAAATCTTTATGCTGATAAATTTGTGATACTCTTTTTATAGATTTAATTAGTTATCATTTCTTTCAACATTCCAGAATAATTCTCATAAATATATGAAGTTTAACGGTTCCTATCCATGATACTTGAGTCAACCAGAAAGTCAGCATAGCATATTTTTAGTATTGTGACATGAACAGTTTTTTTTTTTTAATAATATTTTTTATTCTGCAGAAAACGGAGATCACAGAAGAAGTTAAACTGTTGAAAAATGGTGACCAACCTCTTATGAATGATCAACTCGTTTCTTATACAAAGGGGTGGAGTCAACAACAGTCTTTCAGGCTTCCGCCTTCAAGTCCATATGACAAGTTCTTGAAAGCTGCTGGGTGTTAATAAGTTGTGTGAGTCCTTTTTATATTCTTTATCATATATATAGTTCTCATAATATTCTTACTGTATAAAGGTTGGATGTTTTCTCCGGATTTCTTGTTCTTTTTCGGAAGTAGAAGAAGCAGCCATTTGAGTTGTAGCATGTTGTTGAAAAAAATGTCGTGTTTAGAAAAAGAAGCCATTTGATTTGTTTTTGTTTTTTTATCTGCCTTAAGGTGTGCTCCATAATATTCATTATGTGTTGTATTTGACCATGGCACTTATGACAAATTTCAAGTTGAGATGGTAAGTATTTTTCTGTCTAGTTTTTTTGTTAAACTTTAGTTGCTCGTTATCATGATTGTGGGTGCTTGACCAGAGGGTATTTTTCTGTCAAGCTTTTTGTTAAACTTTAGTTGCTTGTTAACATAATTGTGGGTGCTTGACCATAGGTACCCTCTTGGTTTGTTACTACTCCAATGTACTTACATATTTTGATGAACACTTTTGAATATGAGTAAAATCAAATGTTAAAATCTCTACTGTTTTCATCAAATGTAAGGTACGATATATGGTTTTTCTAAGAGTTTGTAAAACCAGCATTGAAAATACAGTTATTCACCGGCCATCCTGTTTAGTAATGGAATGGAATACCTTTTCGTATAAAAGGAAATCATGAACTTCTTGGCATGTATTTCCTGTAAAAAAAAAGCGTAGTATAAACCATTGAAATACACTTGTTCTGTTGTTCACAAGTCATCCGTTTTTAGGTACCTACAAAATACCCATCTTTTACTTTTGTCAACAAATGAATTCCATTGGAATTTAAGTTAAGGATTTGGACATTCCATGGATGCAAAAACCTGCAACACCCGTGTAACATCCAATATGCGATTCAACAAAATGATAATAGTAATACTATTGAAAGCTAATGCTTGATTGATAGTTGTTACTTGTCAACGCAGACCAAGTTAAACTCTTTACATATGGGTGCCCAATGAATGCTAGCCAACGACTTAAGAGCTCTTGAATGAGTCAAACACCAGCAAGCTTTTACAACATCTTAAAAAACCCAGCATGGTTTGTTCAAGGTTATAAATAAAACGTGTAAACAGTCTTTTTGATCCTAATTATAGATATCAACTTTCAATAATATGAAACAGATCAATATACACGATTGTTGAACAGACAAAAAGAAAATCCAACTAACAGAAATTTACTACAGTTACCACAAAAAATCTGCAGATCCATGGAGATCACTACGAAGCCAAAAATATATATTTGCACTCGTAGGCACAACACGATCTCCAAGTGATATTTTGCCGATCCAATTTGAGCAATTCCCGGAATCTGCATTCCAATATGCGACTATCTAAACTCACAAAAACCAATATAAAACTTGGTTTAGTTTTATTCTTTCTGATCAATCAAATCTCCGCATTTGTATGCCAATAGCAATTCCTCAGCATAATCTGTATTCTTAGATATGTATTTCTCCAAGAACTCCTCTTCGGGTAACCACATCACATTAAGAAACTTCGGCATTTTCTTCAAAATCTTTTTCGACATCATAATATTTATAACTTTGAAGCGAGGAATCACTCTTTCCTCCAAACTAAGCATCAAACACGTAGGACGCCGAACCAACACTTGCTTATCAAACTTAACCGTATTAAAAAAGAAATCAAACCCAAGCTTCAACTTCGATTCCGACGCCCTAAGCAGACCAGGAGCCTTCTTAAACATACCAAAAAACTCTTCTTTAGTAAACCCAAACGACCGAAACAGTTCAAACTTTCTCTCAAAAGTCTCGTCACTCAAACAACTAACAGTATAAAGAGCATGTACCAACATTCTCGAATCCCTCTCAAAACCCATATCCAAAACTTTGGACACAAGCTCTTTAAGCTCATTTTCACCCCTAATCAACAACCTAGGTTGCCTACTTATAACCGTAACAAGTTGTGACCCAACAATCCCACATTGTTCTAAAAACTTAATATTAGGAGAAATCCGAGTAACGGGCTCTTTCACATCAACCCAATTGCACCTTCTTAATGTCCTAATCATATTCTCATTATCAAGAATCAATCTTTTTATAACATCAACACATGGCATCAATCTTTCTTCAAATCTATTCGATAAATAAACCGGGTGTTTGGAAATAAACTTACCCAAGTCAGAATCTTGAAGACCCAAATCTTGAAAAAATTGGATATTAGGTTTAAGTGTTTTTTCAACATCTGAAAACAAGATTTGGGGTGATTGAGTAACCCATGTTTGGATATCGGTGTTAGTGAATCCAAGTGATTTCAAGAATGTGATTACAGATTGTGGGTTGGTTTCTGTTGATGAAAATTTGTTGAAGAAAACAAGGGCTCTTGATTTTGGAAAGCCTAATGATTGTGTTAAGTATGTTAAAATGGCTGATTTTGATGATGATGATGATGAAATTGTGTGAAGATAACGAGTGAATTGAGTCGCCATTTTTGGTTTCGTACAGAAAATGGAGTTTGGAGAACAGAGTTTGGTTAGGGTTTTGGGATGTTGTTAAAAAAACAAGTGCTTAACATATATGCTGATATGTGCTCCCCTCATAGATTTTTAAATTTTTTTTATAAATTCAACATATGATGAAATGATTGTGAGGAGAACTAACAACATATATATTTTCCCCAAAAAAAACAATAACACTCTAAATTTTTTCTTTTTAGGTTTTTATGAAGGGAAAAACAAACATGTTGCTAGCTGTTCTCACAATGATTCAATCACATGATTGAATTTAATTATTTTTTTTTAAAGATTATGAGGGGGAAGCAGGTAAGATGGCTGCTGCTAGCAGCATCTATGTTATCCCCTTTTATTAATTACATTCATTTTCCTTTCGATTAATCCATATTATTTAAAAAGAAAGATTGACTGTATTAAATGCATAAGTAAAGTGTATTAATTAAAATCTTTAATATAAAAAAAAAATCTAAGTGTAATTAATACACATGATTATTCTTATCGACAACTCTTGAGACTATCATTAGAAAAACCTTAAAAGTAAATAAAAGTTAAAGGTTAAAAATTGAGAGCATAAAAAAATAAGGCAAATTTAGAAAGATGTAATTCATATTGGATAGACCACAAAAGAAAAAAATAAAAATAAAAGATATATATGTCCCAATACTTGTCATGTAAATATGTGTCCAGTTTAAAATACATGAATAAAAGAGAAAAATTATATAATAAACTTTACCCAACTGTACATCAAAATAAAAGATATATATAATCATCATACGATACTCATTTATTAAGTTTGTTAGTAATTTATCTTGATAAAAGAAAAGAGAGAAGAACAATTAACTTTTTTTTCGTCAAATTTTGTTCGTGAATTTTGTATGGAAATAAGATGATATAAAATCATACTATAGACCGATTGTCAAATTTTGGTTGTCATTTTTTGTATGAAAATAAGATATTGTAAAATCATTCTGTAGATTGATTAGAGTATTGTCAAAGAAACACAAATAATAAGAATAAGGGTTAATGATCGGCACTGCTGCAGGACTGTCCTGCAGCTCTCACAAACAAGCCTCCCACATGATCAAATAAAAAAAAAAAAAATTTAGCCATGGATGTGAGGCAGTAGTGCTTATGAAGGGCACTGCTGCAGTGCTGATGATTTCCCCTAAGAATAAATGAATAAAAAATTCGCCAAATGAAAGAGGACTCATGAAACGATATACACATACCAGACTACATTAAACAAATGGCTAAACAATGTAGCATAAATCTTAAAAGTAAAAAAAAAAAAAATTAAAAACCAAAAAAAAGAAGGAAAAAATAACTATTTCAAAACCAAAGAAACCAAAGAAAGAAAAAATTTTATGGGCCAAAAGATAAAAGAAAAAAAACAGTGGGGATTTTTTATGGTGAAATAATAAAAGGGATAACAACAACAACAACACCCTTGGTGGTGGACCTACTAGGGTTTGGTCTTCAGCTGAATCCAAACCCAATTTTGCTTCTTCTCATCATCGAGTTAGTTTCTTATTTTTCGCTGATTTCTCTTCTTAATTTTTGTTTATTTATGGTTGTTTGTAGATTCCGATAATTACGGTGCACTTGTTTGTTTATTTATTACGAGAATAGAATAGAAATGATTTTTTATTTATTTAATTATACTCTTGTTGTATGAGTTTTTGTATGGAAAACCATCACAGTAGCTTCATCAACTGAATTTTTAGGCTTGATGAATTACCCTAACCGGTAATCTCTCTTGTTGAACTGGCCAAATGCAAATGTCCACCTTTCATGGAATTACTTTGTTCCGTTTGGATTCAATAAAGCCCCCCAACACTTGTCTTCGAGCGTTTCTCTTAGAGCTTCAAACCGTTTGTTGCTTTAGATTGACCGTGCTCAACTCCTTATTCCACCCCTAAACCCAAACCCATTACCATATGCTCTCCTCCCCCCTCTCACTCACCATGACCCTTTTTATGACTTAAAAAATGAAGTACTTTTTGGTATATTTCACATAACCCATAGTTTCCCGTCCATTAATCTAGCCAAAGTTGTGTCTTACACCTATATCCCTCCTCCTCTTCTTTAACCCATCAATGTTATTGACAAATTCTTATGCTAAAAATGATAAAGATATATGTAATATGTAGTCTACGAGATGGTAAAAGCAGGGGGTGTTTGAGAGTGTGGTTATGGCTTAAAACTGTGTTCAAAATAAACAAAACCACACCAGCTTAAACTAAAACGCACCATGTATCAAAGCATTCAAGCATTCAGAAGTGCTGCTACTTAGCTTTTAGAAAGCGCATTAAGCTATGCACTCCGAAATACTTTTTAAAAGGTATGATGTCTCCAGTGGGATGGGGTCGGATGGCTGATATCTTAATCGGATTTCTGACAATGTTCTGAGATGTAAATAAAACTGGAGGCATGGAGTTTTTGTTATTTCTGTGTGTGTGTGTGTGTTTGTCGGATGGGGTTACTTGTTAAATTAATTAGCTGAATAATCATTTCAAATTTTCAATACTTTATGGGTATCAGAAGAACCCAAGAGTATTCATTAGACATGCTTAAGGGAAGTAGCTCTGTGCAAGGCTAAATGCGCCTTTGCCTCACTGCCCTTTTTAGGCAATCAGTTAGCAGCATGTTTGTGATTTGTGTACCCATATAGTACAGTTCACTTAAGATGTTGCTATTGATTTAGCACCTCTTCTAATAATGAAAATATTGGATAAGCAGACTAGCTTTTACTTCAAGAATTTGGTTGCACAAATGCAGCTTATTTGTTATATTTACAATCATGGAAGCATCCATAAAACATGCACATGGTGATGATTCTAACTCTGGCTGAGTATGAAACACCGTATGCACAAGTTCTTTATTTATGCTAATTTACCTAGCAGGTAAACAGTAAAGATAGTGCGGGGAATATGGAGATTACATGAAACTTGACTTGCGTACGAAACTACGAGTTGTAATTGAAACTGAAGATGTGTATTTTTTTATATAGGCAAAAATGCATGGTTTTTGTTTGATGTGTCATCGTAAATGAGTTATCTATAAATCTACTTGGACAACATTTGAATCTAGATTCATGTATTCTGAGGAAGTTTTTGTACTCATGATTGTTATTCTGAAATGTTTACACTTTTTCCCATGTGCAGAATTATGGTTCTCTTGATTCTGTTGAACCCTCAAAGGTTGTTGTGGAGAAGGATCGTAGTGTCCTTGATGCAGCTCTGATATCAGAGATTGACAAAACAATGAAAAAACATACTGATAATCTGATGCATGCTCTGGAAGGTGTCAGTGCTAGACTCTCTCAGCTCGAAAGCAGATCTCGGAACCTTGAGAACTCCATGGATGATTTGAGAACCTCTGTTGGCAACAATCATGGAAATACGGATGGGAAATTAAGGCAGATTGAGAACATGATTAGAGAGGTACTATTCTTTAGTATGCCTGATACAGAGTTGGAAACATGGGTGGGATGAGTAACAGGTCAAAATGGGACATATTTTGGTACAAGTTGTGTATTTTTTATATATTTAGGTCTGTGTGTCAAATTTTCGGTAATAGTATCTTTTGATTAGTGATACATTAAAATCACTTTTGGCAACTTTTAGTCTGTCCCATCTGTTTGATTTGTTTTTTTCTTGAAGTAGCCTTACTATATTTTGACATAATTAGTTTGGTCAAAATTGTCGCCGCTACTTCTGACTCACATTATCATGGTATTCACCAACAATGTTATGCAGGTACAAAGTGGTGTACAGGTTGTGAAGGATAAGCAAGAGATACTTGAGGCTCAGCTACAGCTCTCCCATGTTAAACTTTCTAAGCCTGAGCAGCGATCGGAATCTTTGCAGCAGCAGCAACCGACATCTGCTCCTGTGCAATCTCACCAACAGCTTCCTCCTGCCGCTCTTGCTCAGCCATTGCCGCCTACTCTCCCTAACGCTCCACCACCTCCAGTCCACCATCCAAACCAGTTTCCCCAGAACATTATGCCAATGTCCATGCCCCTCTCCCAACATGATTCTTACTACCCGCCGCCTGGCCAAACCGCAGAAGCACCGCCGCAGCAGTACCAGCTTCAGCCGCCACCTAAGGCATCACCACCATCACCACAGCCACAATATCAACCACCCAATCATATCCAGTATTCCCAACCACCTCCCATGTCTCTGCAACATCCTAATCCTACTCAAAGCCAACCTTCATTGAGCCACCATTCGGAAGAACTGGCATATTTATCATCTCAAAGTTATCCACCAAATGTCCGGCAACCACCAGGCGGTCCTCCTCCACAGCAGTTTCAGGGGAACCCATCTCAAATGTACGAGCCACCGGCTGGCAGGACTGGTCAAGGGTTTCCCCCCCAGTATGGGACATCGGCTGGGTTTAACGAACCTTACAATTATGGTGGTTCGCAGTACGGGAGTGGGTCACCTGTGAAATCCCAGCAGCATTCTCCACGTAATATGGGCCCTGGTGGCGGAAGTGGTTACCCGCAGCTCCCTACCGCTAGGATATTACCTCAAGCCCTTCCTACTGCAGCAGCAGCAGCAGCTAGTGGTGGTAGTGGTGGTTCTAGTTCTGGTTCTGGTTCTGGGAATAGGGTTCCTATTGATGATGTGGTTGATAAGGTGACCAATATGGGGTTCCCAAGAGACCAGGTAAGGGCAACAGTGAGGAAGTTGACGGAGAATGGTCAGGCAGTTGACTTGAATGTAGTGTTGGACAAGTTAATGACCGATGGGGTAGAAAGCCAAAACCCCAGAGCTTGGTTTGGTCGTTAAGACGTGAACCTGGTCTCTTGTTTTTTGGTTTATTTTGATGCTTTTATTTTGTGATTATGTATATAGAATTTGAACCACCCGGCATATGGATGTTATATGGTTTGATTTCTGACTTTGTTAAATGCTGGATTATAAAGTCCTTCCCTCCTATACTTTTCTGAACTAATTTTAAAAGCTGTTGGTGTATATGTAATTGTTGCTGAAATATTTTGGAGCGTGTCACAAGTGAACGAAAACCTGATTTTGTTTTACAGTTTTCTCATTGGGTTATGCAATGATTTGCCAGACTGTGTCTCTTAGCACAGCCGACCGTTGAATCACTATAAGAGAATCAAAATTAATAGAACTGGAATCTTGTTCTGGAAATTGAGCTCAGTTGGCATTGTTTTGTATATACTTGAGCATGACTAGTCTGTTTACTGAGAACGGTTTGGTTCTAAATAGGAGTTATTTGTGCCAAATGCCCAAATGGTGGTTCTGATACGTTCTATCCTCTTGGGGTCAAGGACTTTACAAATTAAGCATTAGTTCATTTGCACGAAGCTGGCCAACAGGTCTTAAGGAACAAGGTTGTTGTCAATCATTTTGTTGCAGGCATGTTGTTCTTATCCTAATACGTTGTAGCTATCCAAAGTTCTTGCTTCTTAGTGGCACTATTCTAAAAGAATTTAAAGACCATTTTGATGTTTGTCTGGGAATGCTTTCTTAAAGAGTTATGGAAGTTCAGACAAGAACTGAACTCCCATTTGTATTATGGTCCGGTGAAACCAAATTACATTGTGCAGGTATGATTTCTAGTATATATATATATGAGAAAAGGGAATATGTGGCTGTTAGATACCTAAGCTTGGGTATAGAACCCCTCACACCTAAATATTTTAATATATATATGTCTCTCTGTGTGTGTGTGTTTCCAACCAAAACGTTAAATTCTTCATCCAAGTTTTCAGCCGCCCAACCATTTCTACCCGCGGCAATTGGCTTGGGCCGGCGGTCCGGAGGGCCTCCATCCACCTTCTCCATGGTTTCGAGTGTTTTTTCCAGCAAGCTTTCCAAGGATGTTTTTATGGAAAGTGTTTCTAGTATTTTGGTCATGGTTAATTAGATTGTGGTCCTTCTAAAGTTTCCTGATTTTGGTAGCTTTAGATCGGGCATCTCGGTTTTTCAGTAAGGTTTTGGTATCCTGTTGTTAAATGGTCTATTTTTTTTGTGGCTTTTATTTTAGAGGTTGTTTCGGGTGTTGTGTTTTTTCTTCATGGGACCGGCAAGGGTCAAGGGTGGATGAAGGTTGCATGGTTCAATCTAATGGTCTCAAGGCTTAGAGTTGGTTATAGTGTTTCGGTTCAAAGAAATGCTCTCATTTTTTCCTATCGTTTTTATTCTAGAGATTGTTTGGATATCGTGTTATTTTTCTTGAATCTTGATAGTAAACTGGCGAAGGTCAAGGGTGGATAAAGGTTGCATGGTTCAATCTAATGGTCTCAACCTCAAGGCTTAGATTTGGTTATAGTATTGTGGTTAAGATTGTTGTGTCGTGGTTTTGATCAATGGTTTCGTAGTGTCGGGTTGAGATTTGTGTGGTCGTATGGTTTAGTTCGATCATGTTGTGGTTCAGATAGGATGTTGTAGAATGTGTTTTGGATCATATTGGGTTGTGGTTATTACAAAATGTGGTGTTCTTATTTTCAGGTTATTTTCCTCGTTAATGACCCTTACATCTCGTCATGTCACTATTCGATATGATCATGTGATGAAACTGTGCAAGGTGGTTTAAGTTTCTCATGGATTTTATGTCAGTTTTATGGTTATGATGCTAGTTGTTTGGATCATGGTTGGTTTTCACCCATTTCTATACTTTCGGTCACCTATTTCCATACATTTTATCCGGTGATTGTCCTTTTTTATCGTGTGATTGCCATTGCCAATTGAATATTTTCTTGCTATCCATCTCCACATCTCACTGCGTCGCCACTCAATATGGTTGTGTAATCCGAATTATTTGGTGGTTCCAATGGGTTTTAGGTCTGTTCTTGTCTACATCTTACAGTGCCACCACTCGATATGATGGTTATGTTGGTCATTTGTAGTAACAAACCTAGGATCAAATAGCCACCACTCGATATGGTCATTTAATCGGAATTATTTGGTGGTTCTAACGGGTTGTATGTTAATTGTCGTCTGTGTCGTGGTTCCAATGGGTCTTACGTCCATTCTCGTGGTGCCACCACCAGACAGTGGTGGTTCCAATGGGTCTTACGCAGGGGCGGAACTACATGCAATGGAGGGGTAGCCGGGGCTACGGGTCCATTTTGTCCGCGAAGTGTAAAAAAAATTTGAAAATTTTATAATATGTATTTGTGCTACGGGTCCAAAAAAAATGGGATACCCGTCTTACGGTGAAGAAGAAGAAAAAGGAAACAGCTAAATGGCAGCAGAGGCTCGATCGATTGGTGGTGGTGTTTAGTGTTGGCAGCAGCCGCATAGGTTACAGCAGCCGTGGAGCTTAGCAGCTTCCAGCAGTTTACGGTGGTTCGTTCAGGTGGTGTTTGGAGGGTGGTCGAGTGTCATGGTGTCGAGGGTGGTGTTGGCTGTGATGGTTCATATGGATGGTGGTGGTTTGTTGCATGGAAATGGAACTTGGTGATGGTGTTGTTCTTGTGATTTGCAGCCGAAAAAGAAGAAGAAGAAAAGAAAAGGGAGATATATATATATTTCATAGTTTTGGTTTCATGTTCAGTGTATGTATGGGTTGGAGTGTGATATAAATACTAGTAATAGCAAGGCAGATATTGGTCAAGTTTGACTTGGCAAGCCAATCTTGAAGAGATAACGTACACAGAACACTAAATTTAGTGTTGTTCAATCTTGAAGAGATAAATATACTTATATTATTTTTTTTAATTTGTAATTTATATTTTTTATTTTTAGTATTTGTAATGTTTTTTTATTTAATGTAATGTTGTTTTAATTAATTTTGTGTTTTAAATAAAAAGAAATGATGTGGCGATGATGTGAAAGAGAGAAGTTGAGGATTTGGTGAGGATAGTGGTATTAGTGTTAGGGTGAAATCTTGAAGAAATTCTAGAAGTAGAAAATGATGTGGCGCTGATATGGCAGTCCAAGAAGTGAGAATTTGCCCTCCTTATTGGGAAGTGAGTGGAATTAGAGGATCCAAGAAGGATAAAGGTGTCTTAATTAGTTAAGTTTAACAGATCTAGGAGTTATATATTAATTAAGTTAAAGTTAAAATAATATTTCTTGCATGATTCTTGTTAAACAGGAACCAAGGATTTGATTAAAATAACTTATGTCATTTAAAGGATTTCTGTCGAATTTCAATGGTTATGCAAAGTCGGTAAGTCCTGCAGAGTTCCTGTCGAATAACTTATGTGATTTAAAGGATTTAAAGGATTTCTGTCTTCATGCTTATCGTTTTGACATGTATATGAAGTCCGGGTTTGGCAAACCGGGAATTAATGTTTAATGTTTATGTTTTTTTGTTTCTGTTTCTACAGTCCAGCTGTCTAGGTTTTTTGTTTCTCAGCAAACAGCAAACAGAACAGAACAGCAAACGGCAGCAGTGAAGCTTCAGCAGTGACGATATAGCAGGACTGCAGCAAAACAACAGTGAATCAGCCGCACAGGTACCCTCCCCCTTTACTTTGCATGCTAATAAACTAGGCATCTAGGCCCCCAAAATTGATCTCGCTTAGGGCCACCAAAAAGCTTGGGCCGACACTGTATATTATGTTAGATAAATTGTGCTACGGGTCCTCTGGAATCCTGGTTCCGCCACTGGTCTTACGTTAACTCTCGTGGTGCCACCACCAAATCTTTGTAGTATGTAGTGGGAGCAATGACCTCCAACAACTTTTAGGTGATAGGGTTTTTTTTTATTGAGCAGTTTAAATTGGAGATTTATTTTGCAATAGGTCTCTCTAACACGGGCCCAGTTAAAACTTTTGATGTTGAAGATGTTCAATAAGTCCCATATCATGCACTCCCTGGGCCAAAAATGAACTAGTCCCTCGGGCTTAAAACAAACTGCTTTATTAAATAAAGACAAGAGGTCTCCACCCTTTTAATTTTTTCTATGTTGTATTTTATTTTGGCTAAAATTCCATTCCACCCTTTCATTTCTAAATATACACTGATGAGTAATATATAAACAAAATTCAATTTTGAATTTGAAACAAAAACATATCATTTTTTAAGTTACTGGTAAATTTGTTGGCATCCTAAACATTTTTAATAGTAACGTCAATTCCCTGGCTCGTTATAGTTTAAATTGATATATCATTGTTGCGGTAAGAGTCTAATTGTTGGTAGAAAAAAGATAATTTTATAGCATTGTAACTCATTTTGTCCCAATTCGTTTTGACCCGAACTCCATCTGATGGTTATGTTGGTGTGACCCCCAGGACCAGAGTAATACTGTAACTTTATTATATGTTTTTTTTTAAAAAGAAATTATTAATTGTGAACACCCTAACTGCATCAACCTTGATTTGTATCTTGCGCTGTTGTGTTACACATGAAAGCTAGCTAATTAGCTACCCCACCCATTAACCCAGTTTCCCCACTTCTATAGATATTAAGTAACACTCAATACCGTTTTCTACGGGTTTTAGCCTAGCACGACAGTGTAGAGGCTGCTTAATGTGTCCGGCCATATATACCCATTAATTAATTGTTGCACATTATATTATAATCTGTTAATGTGTCCGGCCTTTCCGTCTAATTTTCCCATCCACCCACAAACACACATACATAACTCTGGATTCCAAAAACATGCATCAAAATGACATAAACAACAAACATACATCCCGTTTTTTTATGATACGAAAACCAAATCTACAAACAAACAAAAGCTTAGTAACCTCTAAGCATTACACACGCACTTAAAAACATTATTCCCAAACACTCCCATATCTTCAAATTCCTCAAGTTCTATCTCCACTTTTCCCACTACCTTTTTTCCCACTTTCTTTCACATCAGCACCAATTTGAGCATGAACACCAACACCAACACCACCACCACCACCAACACCCACATGACCTTGACCACCCTGACCCATTTCACCAATATCATGAGCCTTGTTCTGAATCGTCTGACCCACATCCTTGGTCTTCTGTCCAGCATACTCTCCCACGTCTTGTAACCTTCCTTTTACATAATCCATCTGATCAGGAACAGATGGAGTCACTTTCCTCAACATGGTAACCAAATACGACAAGGAGCTCAAACCCGTTAACCCGAATGTCCCGGATGTCAAAAACCCGGTCACAGCCAGCCCGATGGTTAGCAGGGCTGGCACAATAACCGGGCTGAAAACGATGAAAAGTGGGGTGGCTATAGCTAGGCCTATAAGTGTCCCGACAAAAGTGAGACCAGCTAACCCAAGCAAGATCCCACCAACAGGAAGTAAGGCCACAACGGCCAATACTTTGCCACTTGATGGGCCTTGTTGATGCTGCTGAGGGTAATCAGGGAGTCTGTTACCAGCGCTATCATATTGGTAGTGACCCGTATGGGTCGTGGTGTGTGGACGGTCAAATGTTGCTTGGTAAGTTGTAGCCATTTTGTGTGTGTTTATGAATGTGAATTTGAAAATTATTGATGGATGATCGAGGTGGTGAAAAGTTTTGTTTGGTTTATAAAGAAGATGGAGGTGAATGCTTAGCGATGACACGTGTGTTGTGACTTGGAGTCATGAGGCTTTGCATGAACAACAAGTTGCATTTGGTTTCATTCATTCTTTAGACTACGTGTTTCAGCGGATCAAATCTTGTGTTTTGCACCTCTTCAACTAATTTATAAAACATCTTCTGTTTTTTTTCTTCTTCTTTCTTTTTTTGTTTTTTTTCTATATTACTGGTACACACCCCTAAAGGATCCATAGTATTTAAATTTATATTTATATTATTATTTATATTTATTATAAATTTATAAAGTGGTGTAAGTGCACTATTGATAACACATCGATATTACCTCCCTTCCCGTTTTTAGATTGTGAGTTCAAATCTTATAGTAGATATCTACTAATAAACTAAAATAGGATTGAGGTTTCCTTTGATTGACACGTGTCGCTTTATTTAAATGACATGTGTCTTTTTAAATCTATATTTATCCTATTTTTTAAATACCATAAATAATTAAAACTAGATTAATACCCGGTCGGTGACCGGGTAAAAAACTATAGAGTTGTCTTTAAAGTTTATGAAATATATTCT
>JAOXNX010000028.1:22929334-22942918 GCA_028566075.1 Solidago caesia
GAGTTTGTGAATCTCGAAGTGAGAGAGAAAGAGGATGAAAAACTTGGAGAAAAAATAAAAGTGAAAGTATAAAAAAATGGATATTTAAAAAAAAAGATGATTTTTTAATGGTTCTCATAATTCTCATCCTTATTTTTTATTCTCATTTGATCACTTCACGTATATATATATATATATAATATATTGCTTGAATCCATACTAATATCCAAATTTATATTTCAAAGATTCTATTCAATTTAATGGAGGCCCAAACTAAACGAAAAATAAGGGGGAAAAAACCAAAGAAACGTAGTTCAATTTCACACCCAATATGGCAATATAAAATTATAGACCGAAAAAGAATGTGTGCAGCCCATATAAAATAAAAGGTCATAAATAGGCCCAAAAGAAAATGTGTGCAGCCCATATAAAATAAAATAAAAACCATAAATAAGCAAAAATAACCATATGGAAGTATGGAACTATGGAAGACTCAAACCTAGATCTTCTATTTAAATGTTCATGTTTCATAGCCACTCCAACCAAAAAGACTTTTGTTACGTAATTACTAAAGGTTATATTTATATTTAATCAACTTTGTGGATTGGTGACAGCATTCCAATGGAGCTGGCACTATTCCTTTCGCTTGATATTAATATTGAAATATAATATAATATAACATAACATAATTAGGGTAAAGTTGAACTAGATTATTTATCAACGTAAAACGTTTACGCTCTCTATTTGCATTATGATGATGAAATAAATAAGTAAATTGTGTTTCTATAAACTTTATTTGTTGTATTAAATTAATGGTCAATAAATTTTCATTGATAAAAATGATGAATTAAGCTTAAAAAATAGATTCAAAGATAATGCTTAACGTGATAGATGTTTGACGACTGACATATTCATATGAATCATTGTCATTAATCATGATATATATTTTCAGCAAATTTTTAAACATATCTATCCTTAGTTGTTCTATTCTTTTCAATAAGTGTTCACAGTAACACTTGAATTCCACAAACTTATAGCTGATAGATCATATCAAATATCGTTAAGATCAGGAGTGATATCAGAAAAAAATTACAAAGGTACAGAATTAAAAAATTCATAAAAATATTCTAAAATGGGGCAAAATTTTAAAAACCCATAAAATTTTTTAAAAAATCCATGAAAATTTTGAAAATACATAACAAAATTTAAATTTCAAAGGGGACATTTTTGGTATCGCCCCTGGCTAAGACCTAGTCCATAATAAGACTTGAACTCATGTATTTTTGTAAATTATGTATACAAATGCATAAACAAACAAAATAACTATTATAACGAGAGGCTTTTCTTCTTCAAATTATCACTGAAAAACGAGTTTTTTAACCAACACAATCATAGTTTAACTGAGATATCCCTTTGGTTTTTTTAATTGGACCTGTTGATTCTTGAACCGCCACTCGTTGAATCTCCGGTCCAGTTACATTGCTTAGCACTAGACAACCTCGTTGATACTTAAAATAAACTTTGTAGTAAAATATAAAATAAAATTTACTCCGTGAGACAAACTATCTGTATCTGTAACGTTTATGTTGCTCCTTAATATGCTCAAATAAGCTCTTATCTGTAACGTTTTGTTGGATTTGTTTTTATGCATTATGTTTTCTGTTTTTATAATCTACCTTAAATGAAGCTATGCGATACTCAGCAGTCAGGTATGTTTCTTTATCTCCTGCACTTTATTATTCTTCTCCCCTTTGGCCGGAGGTCCTTATGGAAACAGTCTCTCTTTACCTTGAACTGAAACAAGACTGTCTACATCTCACCTTCCCATACCCCGCTTCGATAAGGATGGATACTATTGTTTGTTGTTTTATCCGAATCTACACAGTCAGTCAAAGAATCCAATCACCTACGATATTTATGAGTGCCAAAGCTTAATAAAATCCAAATTTATTTATATATATTAAATTAATGATTCCTGTTCTTCTTGTCAGCAAGTGAAGATAGCATGTGATCCTTGTTACCAGGTTTTCATAATTTCACTTTAGATTTTCTTCTTTCTTTATTAATCCTGTACCACCAGCCAGCCAGCCACATTCCAAATCTACTCTTATACATACAAGTATACAACCATTGTATATTTGTGTATAATCCCCAATATCTATAAATACATACAAACTATACATATAAAATCATTGTACCTCAAAGATTCCCTTTTCACCTTATCTTGTGATCTCTTCATTGTGGTTAATGCCATTCAGGTTTAACAGTAAGTTTGAAATCTTTGTTTCTGGGATTTACTTAAATTAGTAGATGGTGTAAGAAAGTTTATTCCTTTTTTGATGGTTTATCAGTCTAGTACATTTTAAAGTTTGAATCTTTTTGTTAAGTTTTGTGAAAAAAGTCCTCTTGGGTATTTGTGAAATGCTTTAGTTGACTATTGAAGATCCCCATTTCACCTTATCTTGTGATCTCTTCATTGTGGTTAATGCCATTCAGGTTTAACAGTAAGTTTGAAATCTTTCTTTCTGGGATTTAGTTAAATTAGTAGATGGTGTAAAAAAGTTTATTCCTTTTTTGATGGTTTGTTAGTTTAGTACATTTTAAAGTTTAAATCTTTTTGTTAAGTTTTGAGAAAAAGTGCTTTTGGGTATTTGTGAAATGCTTTAGTTGACTATTTAAGATTGAAATTTTCGTGTGTGATTGAAAGATTTAGGTTGTGTTTGGATAATTGGATGTCCTGTTCTTGATAATTATTATGTGATGTTGAATAGTCATAACAAGATAATTAATGGACTAAGTTTACAACTTTACATGATCATATTTGTTTTTTGATGATGTTGTGTAGTGTTTGGGAAATTAATGAACTGAGGGAGTAATAAATAAATTTAAGGTATATAAGCACTTTTATACTAAATGTTAAGATGACCAGGCTTTGTTGCAACTAGTATGAAGTTATTTATTTGACCCCTAAGTATTAAGATAATCATAAGTAAAAAAAAGGTTACTATTTACCCAACAATGTAGAGTAGTTCCAATGAACATGGGGTATCCATTATCCAAAATGGGACTTTTTGAAATTTTTGTGGGGTGGACCAGTTTTTATGCTATAATTTGTAGCAATTAAATAGGGATTATGTATTTCACACACACGCATAATATACATCCACACGCTCTTGTCGGGTCTCCTTAGAAGCGGTCTCTCTATTCCTCGGATATGGTTATAACTGTCGACATCTCACCTCCCCCATATCCCGTCCATGGAGAGATTCTGTTGTTGTTGATATGTATATTAGTTCTCATAACAGATGCTATTTATGTTTGAATTTTTCAATTCATTATTTTACTTCTGTTTTCAACGTGAGGAAAGAATTAGTGAGATTTGTAGACCTTTTAATGTCATTGAGTAGGTAGTATTGCTTAGCTTATTAATAATTATTTGATTTTAATTCAAAATTTCTGACAGGAGTGAATAGAAACTACAAATATGGGTATTTCTGGAAAGTGGATTAAATCACTCATTGGTATTAAGAAAACCGAGAAGACTCAACAATCTGACAGTAGTGAAAATGTTAGTATTCATATCCTTTTGTTATTTCAAGACAATAGATATTGGTTGTTGTTTTGAGTTTTAATAAACCAATTCAGGAGGTTTGATGCATTTTGAATACAGTCATACACTTTGGGCAATATTTGACCCGTTTACGTTTTGAGATTAAATAAATCCGGTTTTAAAAATTTATGATTTATACTCAATAACTCATAGTTCCTTTATCAGGCTCATCAGCTTGTTTACTGTGAATGTATTAAGAGAACTTTTCATATGCTAAAATTCAAATAATTTATCTTCGTCATATCATAGACATCTACTCTCATAATGAAGTGTTATATCTTAGCACATGTAATATGTATATCTTAAACTAGCTTATAAAAACAATTTCAGAAAACAGTGAATTTTGGGAAGTTTCGGCACCGGAGAAAAAATTCTGTAGAGATCAATGGTAACATTTTTCAAAACAAGCTCAATCAAAATCCTGCTGACCTAGTTGAAGATGGGCATGGCAATGCAGTTCCTGACTCCCCTTCCACTTCACTTCAAATGCAAAATTCATCTCAAACTAAAGTGCAAACCAGAGAAGAGTGGGCAGCTATACGGATCCAAACTGCTTTTCGAGGAATTTTGGTACTAGATATTATACTACTATGCATTGTGCTTTCAACATTCCTTTCTAATTATCCCTGTTTATTTCTAGGAGTAAAGATTTTTAGTGCGGTTAACTAAAAGATGTTCAAGGGTAAATCTTATTTGTTCTAACTTTTGTTACTGTTGCTGTGTTTTATATATTTATGAAGAATTCTGTGAGTTAATTTGTTATTTGTAAATTATGAATTAAAAAGGAAAAAGCAAAAGGAAAGTGTACACTATAATAGCATACCAAATGGTTAGAACATTACACACGAGGTATACGAGTTGTCTTCTCACATTTAGGGATTCCAAGAGTTTGTTCACACCATTGTTATGTTAACTATTATTAGTCAGAAAAAATTGTCTTCTATTCATTACAGTCTTTTCTCTGGTATTTTTTGTCATTGTGCATTCACCTTGTAGCAGTTGTTTTGGTTAGTTAATTGGTTGACACGATAAATAACCTTAGAAGTATACTCTTTACAATTTTCAGGCTAGGCGGGCTTTACGAGCTCTAAAAGGATTGGTGAGACTACAAGCTCTTGTGAGGGGGCATGCAGTGAGAAAGCAAGCTGCAACAACACTTCGGTGTATGCAAGCTTTGGTGAGAGTTCAGGCTCGTGTTAGAGCTAGGCGTGTCCGTCTTGCATTGGAAGACCAATCAGAACAACAGCAACTTCAAAATGAGGCTCGTGTTCGAGAAATAGAGGTAGGAACTCTATGCTCAGTCAAGAATATGAGCTTCTGTCTTTATGTCATCACCAAAAACGTAAACATTTTAATTACATGTAAAACAACCTGAATGATTTTATGCAAAATTTCTTTCCCAAAACAAAATAACTTTGTAATCATGTTTGGCACACTAGTTATTTACAGAAAATTAGAAAGTTTAAAAAAAAAGGGTTAAGGAGGGAACCCTGTCCCCGGTACCACATTGGATACCCATCATCCCTCCCCGTAAGGGTTATGATACCGGTAAAATACCTCCACTTAATCCCCACATAATTTGGGCACCCCAAAGGATCAAACCCGCGTCGCCAACTTCACATATTGGGTCAAGCTATTACAAAGCTATTACAAACTTCATTGGTAATGGGTACCACTCCATCTATGATGGATTGGTAAAATTAGAAAGTTTTGGACAAACAGTGTTTTGGATCGACCTGGCCCGTACAAACTTTTAGCCATTTTGACCTGGACCAAGAGTTGTCCTGTGTCCGTTTGCTACTTTTAACTAAAATCTATCTTATTCAAACTTTTGGTTTATGCCTTGCTGAATCATCTTTGACAGGAAGGATGGTGTGATAGTGTTGGTTCAGTTGAAGAAATCCAAGCAAAGTTGATAAAGAGAAAGGAGGCTGCCGTCAAACGTGAGAGAGCCATGGCATATGCTCTTGCTCACCAGGTAACATTGAATGTCATAGTCTTTTGCTATGATAAAACGTTTTAAAAGTTTTTTCCTTTCTGCTATAATCAAATCTTTTTGTGAGATCTTTGTTAATGGACTTCAATTTTATTTTAGAGGATAAAGCTAGTAATCTAATATTAATAGGATATCACACAACAATTATGTGTTGATTAGCGGTTTGTTGCTTCAACATGATTGTAGCTGTGGCTGGGATGGAATGGAATGTAATGTGTGAATTGATAGAATAAGCAAAGACAAAAAATAAAAGAAAAAAGAAAAAGAGAAAAAAGAAAGTTAATGGAATGAATATTCTATAATCATGGCCTTATGCCCGTAGGAGTGGTATGTGTTTCGTATGAATTTTATATTTTAAATAAAATGTCTAATGTTATCTCTCTTCATACGATACTCAATAAAAGATGTTGAAATTAATTTGTACAAATTTAAACATAATGGAAAAGGTTTTTTTTATAAAAAAAATAGTTAAAAGTTTGAAACTTCTCACAAGGATGGTTATTATGAAGATTACGTTAATCAAATTTAAATTTACATAGTAAATGTTTTGTTCCCTTCCATGGTAGAATGAGAACCCCCTCCCCAAATGGATCGAAAATTAACTGAGCGGAAGGAATCACATTCCTTCAGCAATGATCCATTCCATTTCATATGTTAAAAATTAAAGCAAACAGCTTTATTCCATTCCTCTCATTTTCATTTCAGTATACCAAGAGCTACCTGATTGATATATCTGAAATAGTAACAATATTATGTTTATTTGTTGCAGTGGCAAGCAGGATCGAGACAACACACAACCCTATCTGGATTTCAACCAGATAAAAGTAATTGGGGTTGGAACTGGTTAGAGAGATGGATGGCTGTTCGTCCATGGGAAAATCGCTTTCTCGACATTAATACAAGAGATGGAGTGAGTTCTGCTAAACCAGAGCAGGACCATAGCACCAAAAACCAGTTGAAATCAATTGGCAAGAAACCCAATGCATCAAACCTTCAATCAGATTTGTCAAATGAAAAAACAGGGCAGTCTCAGTCTGATGACTTGGGTTCTTCCCCTATCAAGTCAACAAGCATGCAAGAAGTACCTGCCACTGAGTGTGTCAACAGTTTCAACTCAGTAGTTGTTGATTCAATTGATGAGCAAGGCCCAAGACCTGGTGTTGGGTTAAAATCCCACAGCAATCCTAAAGAGAGATCGTCAATTGTGGGAAATCAGGGAAAGAGGCGACGATCTTTGCCTAGTAGTGGTTAGTCCATCTCTTTCTCACACAACAAAACTGTTAAGACTGTGTCTAGATTGCCTTTTCTTTAAAGTAGACTTTGACTTCCTGAGTTTCAGTTTAAGGCTCTTGAGTTAGGTGGTGTTTGATAAAGTAAATGAAGTTGTTGAAGGATTTAAGAGACCTAACTGCTTTAGAGGTTTTGTATAGATTTGATTAGACGTAGCAGCATCTACCTATTTATACGAAAAACGGATCAATTAAGGTTGTATAGGGTCAAATGTGCTAATATATTAAGTTAGCCAAAAATGAAGAGTCATGGAGTTTATTTATATAAAGTCACTGAACATGTATTGTAATGTTTACAATGTCTTAAACTACATTATTTAAAAGAACTTATGTTATTACTGTAAGAATACATTTATATAGTAATATTCAGTACATTAATTATTTGCAAGGTGCTAAGGTTCAAGAAAATGGACCAAAAAGTGTAAGCAGGTCGGCCCAACCCGCCCTTCTTGTTTTGACCCACACATAAAAGCTGCCTGTTTTGACCGGAACTCATTTTGACATGTTACCGATCCACCTGGCCCGCTCGTTTTGCCATTGCTATAACTGGTGCTGAATGAAAGATGCCTTTCAGAACATCTGTATGGAACTTAGAAGAATAAGAATGAGTGCCTTGCTTTGGCATTGTGGAAATGTTACACTCTGGATACTGTACTAATAAGTATGTGCAGTAATTAAGACATGATTTAAAGTACATCGGAAAACCACGATATTCAAGCCAATTCATAGTCTCCGTCATTTTTGTTCTTGGAGAAATAAATAAAGTCAAAAGTGCACCTTCTTACAAACTAGAATATGTCTACTTGAACAGGCAAGTCTGGGCAAGGCTTAGGGGCTCAAATGGCCAAGCAACCTGGTAAATCTGCTACAAGAACGCTGAGCTGACTAGGCATAACATCTCCAGTCAGCTGCTGCTACTCAGAAACACGGTTCCCTTTTAATCAACAGTTGCTGCAAATCCAGACGTTTGTATATACATGAGCAGTTAATACAAGATAGCATTTTTCGGGCTGCTATGCCAAGCATGCTGTCAGAGAAGTTAATAAAGATCATGGAATTTATTTGGGAATGTTGTAAACTTGTAATTATTCATTGTCATTATATTTGTAACTAGTGTTATATTATGTCATTAAGAGTGGAAACCGTCAGAGCTTGAGATCTTTGTTGTACAATGCCAAAACTTCATGTCTACTTTAGTACCATCTATATCTATGTTCTACCGGCATATGTTGTATGAATTAAGATTTCATTCTATTAACTGCCAAAATGTTGTTAATCAATTTATCGAGATAATTGTTCTTATTTTTCGAATTTATTATATTATTTGTAGGAAATGTGTGGTTTTCGGTGGTAAACTAATTAAACCAACGGTCAATGTTAAACCAACCACTCGTCTCTATCTGTTACGAGCATTCGGTATACCATCTAACCCCACGGGCTTCTCTAACGTAGCAAGCTTGGCTTCATGGGAACACCGTCCCGCCACCCCTCGGCCCTGCTTAAACCCAAAACATTTTTCTTTTTCTTTTTCTTTTTCAGTATTTTTGGTCCAATGAGAGTGTATATATATATATATATATATATATATATTATTTTATATTTTGTGGGATAAGGGAGTATACCGAGGAATTGGGGAGTGATGCAACAATGATATGGTAGTTAACTACTAGTTATATAATACTTTGACAAGTTGTTGAACAAAATGTCACCTGGATGGACTAATTTATTTTTTGTCATTTCATCCCCGCCTCTTTTCAATTGCTCAAGAGGTACATGCCATCAAACTTGATTATATGTTTGATTGGATAGAATGAAATGATGAAAGTAATAAAATTAACACGGTAATTTAACACGCATTATCATTTCATTGTTATATTTGGTTGCTTGATGGAATAGAATAAAATTTATAAAAGATAACCAAAATACCCCATAATACAAAATCAAATGATTCTGACTTAACATTATGGGGAACTTTTGGATGTAACTTGGCTTGCATTTCTAGATGGAATGAAAAAAAAAAAGTTGGAGGTCCCTGTTGAATGAAAATAGTAATTATGCAAGTAATTACATTCCTTGTGTAATGAACGATTCCATTCTAAAATTATAAACAAACATGTTTTTTTCATTCTTGTCATAATGGTACCTTCCATTCCACCTTTTATTCCACCTTTTATTCCATCATACCAAACACGACCACAATAACTGTCATTTTATGTTTAATAAGTGAATATTATAGATAAGTGTTTGTTTAAAAGACTTTGTATATCACTTCCCCTTTCCGGGTTTTCTATTTTTCAGATTTTTACATATATGTATGTGCATCGATTTTATACACACCCTTGGTTGCCCAAGGCCTGAAGAATGATCATCCCAGAGATCGAACACGTGTCCCAGTAACACTAAGCCACTTTATTCGGCAAGCAATAAACCAACCAAAATACCCTTCGAAATCATATGGTTGCAAGGTCATGATTCAAAGATGCATCTAGCCCTTCATTCACTATAAAAACATGCACAAACAACTGCAAAAACTATACAAACAACACAAAGAAAAACAGAGATGAACAAGAGGGCTTGTGATAAAGTTGTGGTTAGAATGCACTACAACAGGACTATTTGGCTGTTGTTCTTGTTTATGCTAACCACTGACTGATCACTTGAGCCCTGTTGAATCGTTCGTCCTCATATTGTGACCCAATTTAGTTGATGTACTCTTTTAGCATTCGTATATACACTGCCGTTGAAAGGATTTCCCGCGGCACCTGATTTTGGCTCACCTGTTAACAAAAGCAACCAAAGCATGATCAAATGGGGTTAAAGGTGTTACCTTTCCAATAGAGAACACAAATAGGCAGGTCCAGCCAGTCTAGTAGCGAATCAAACAGATTCAGGGTAAATATGAGTAACTTTTAGTACAAGCCAGGTTGCTCAAAACACTCTTTTGTCCATTTTTCAGAAACATTCATAAATACTTGATGTATTATATATAAATAAAACTACTAAACGAAAATTTGGAAATAACAATTTAGGAGGTTGTGAGCACCAAATGAAAAAACAGAGCAACTTTTGACCTGTTCAGCCAATTTGATAACACTCGCAAAGTTCTTTGACTGGATCTAACATAATGTTCCATAAAAGGAACCATTTGAAAATTCCCATTGGTCTTCGGCCATCCAGTTTATACTCAATGTGAATGGAGCTTGCCAAGAATTATCTAGGATGCCTTTACAAGTATCTTGGTATTGCTCCCGTTTATATTGGCAAATTCTTTCTTAAAATCTTCAAATTAAGGTAAATGATAACAGCCCCACACAATGTAGAAGAAAAGATCATTGTAACTAATGAACAGCAGTTTTGTGATGCAATGTATACCAAGTACACGCAGCATTGAACTAAGTAGACTACTTGGATTCCGACAAAAAATCAAACAGGTATACTGGTTAGTAACTTCGTGAGTCCATCAAGGAACTGTTACTCGGATGAAGCACATGATTTTTAGTTTCTTTCTGCTTTATGGTGTTTGTTATTACTAATCAAGTAACCACTTATATAAAAAAAAACACAGCCTCGGAAAGATGTAATATTTGTAGTGTAAAATTAAAAAAACATAAAAAACTATATTGGCAGTGCAAACCCAGGTTAGACAAAGCAGATCCGCCACTGCTCCTAAATCTCGCAAAACCTAAGAGCCTCGAAACACCTTACCCTCAAAAAAGAAACACCCAGCGAAGAAACAGTTGCCACATTTACCAAATCATACTACTGAGAATATAATTCAACAAACGATGCACAACATGTGCAACATGACCAACTTCCTTTAGTGCCCATCAAGCATGTCAAAATTCAAGCCTTTTAAAGGAGGCTACTTTAGCGAACAATCAAACCCCAATACATGAATAGTTGCCATGTTTACCAAATCTTCCCACTCACACTATCACAAATTAAATCAAACTAACATGTGCAACATGATAAACTTCCACTAATGCCCATCAAATGGGAAATTAAGCCTGTTAATAGAAGCTGTTTAGTAAATCAACCAAACTTCACATACAAATAAACTAAGTAGCCACAATTAGCTTCGCAACACTAAATACTCAACTTAGTAGAGAAAAAGGTATTACCAGAAAAATCAGAATAATTCAGTCCCGGAAAATGACTTCATCGGCCATCTCCATCAGAGGATCCAAGCAATCTGGCGAAAATTTGCGAGCAAACATATAAGGCTGAACAAAATCCGATTTTCGGAGATTGTAAATCAGCTCTGGCGACAACTCATTCGGATAATAAGTATGTGGATGCCCATTAACACTATCAGTCCAATTAACCCGAGTCAATGTATAACCGGTACACCCATCTAAATCCACCATTGACAAAAACGTTGAAAAATAATGTTCTTCAGGGTAACAAGACTGCGGTCTCAAACAAGGCAACCTAAATTTCTTCCATAACTTCCTTTCCTTAAGAACCATTAATGCGTGCCTTCGTGTAAGTGTAAAAAACTGCGAACCCACTCGAAATTCATCAAATTTAACCTCAGGAACCATCACATTTTTACCTCTAGCATTATACCTATCCCATAAATTAGGATCCCGATTAATTATTTCAATAAAGCTTTTATATTTCAAACCCCTTAATTCGGCTACTTGATGCGTATTCAACTCAAATAACGTATTATAAAGATATCGAAACGAATGTAAAGGTATACAATGCTGAGATATCAACGTAAAGAACTGGTTACTTGGGTCATCAAGAATTGCATTGGCAATAAGACGACGGGCAGCCGCGATAAGACTTGCAGTGCCACGATGAGTCGCTTTTCCTGCGATAAATCGATCTTGAGTGAAAACGCCACCTGGGGTTTCGATTTTAGTTTTAACAGTTGGGTCAGCATGAACATAAACATTAAAAAGATTCAAACTTGATTGATTCCCATTAAAGAATTTCTCCCATAAAGGTGCAAATTGAAGGTTGGTATTTGTTAAAAACAAAAAAGCAATCTTGGGCTTTCTGTTGGTGGATCCAAGTCTTGATTTGGGTTTATGGGTCGGGTTGAAATCGACGGTGGATGCTCGCCGGAAAAGAGTGAGGTCATCAAGTTCGTCCGGCAAGGAGATCGGCGGTGGCGGTGGTGGCAAGATGTGTGAAGCAAAGAAGAAAAGAATTGGGAGAGAGAGTGTTAATAGAAGTAATGTCGGAAGCCATGGAGATGGTGATGATGAGATCATAATTGTGTTTTTCGATTGAATATGAAATGATTTTTAGACATTTTTTGGAGAATAATTTAGGGTTTGAGTGAGATTTTGGGTCATTGAATTTGAGGGGTTTTGAATGGAGTGATGAAATGTGTGTGTTTTGTGTGTATTTGTTGCTAAGTTTTTATATTTGGTCACATATGCAAAAATTGCATTTGGTTGAATAAAAATATTGTGTTTTGCATTTCCAGTAGAATGGGTAATTAGTTGTTTGATGGATATACATATAGATATACATATAGATGGATTGATGATGATGATTTGCAGGTTATATGGATGAAAACGATACACAGAGAAAGGGTATAGTGGAAAGGACATTTTTACCCTCACGTTTAAGTCACGTGTGGGACTTAACGTTGGTCAGTTAACGGCCGTCAAATGTGAGGACCAAACATGAACGTTTTTTTTAATTTTAGGGACTACCAGTGAGGTTTTGATCTTTCAGGGACAAAACATGATTTTTTTGACAAACCACAGGGACCATTTATGTCATTAACTCTAAAAATAATATATTTACTCATAGTACTATACCATCAATTCTCCATTTTTAAAACTATTAAATAAATAATTTTATTCAAGAATTTGCAAGTGATTGTAAAACTAGAAAAATGAAGGTTTTGTAACCTAGTTTTTACTTTGCTTAAACTATTTAAATTAAAGGACGGACAGTTGGATTCCGATGAACCGATTGAAGAATAGTGTTGTAAACAATAGTTAAAAAGGCCATCTACATTGAATCTGCTCAATGACTACAGATTGCATCAATTAAAACTAATTCTATTTTGTTTTAAAAAAAGAGATAAAGGATGACAATTTGTCCCTGGAACCACATTGGATACCCTTGCTAAGGGTTATGATGTCGGTAAAATATCTTCACTTAATACCCACATGATTTGGGCATCCCTAAGGATCGAACTCGCGTCTTTCAACTTCACATGTTGAGTCAAGTTGCATTGGTAACGTGTATCACTCCATATATTGATGGATGGTACCAATTCTCTTTTGTTAAAATACAACAGTCGAGATCAAACAAGTTACTAACAGTTATTTAAATTTCTTAATTAACTAGTTCAATTGTATGGATTAGTACCATCAAAATCTGTTTACAGTATTCCT
Source organism: Solidago caesia (assembly GCA_028566075.1). Taxonomy (NCBI): domain Eukaryota; kingdom Viridiplantae; phylum Streptophyta; class Magnoliopsida; order Asterales; family Asteraceae; genus Solidago; species Solidago caesia. The sequence continues at coordinate 22,942,577 of JAOXNX010000028.1, forward strand.
AGTCAACTAATTGTTTTGACCATTCAAATTAACAATCTTGCCATAGGCCTTTCACTATGGGGTGTCATGACCAAGTAGTCATGCTCTTTCACCTCGTCAGGATAGGTAGCAGCCCTTTCTTCACCTCGTCATTATCAACTCTCGTCTTTATTTGGAAAGGTTTGGATGACTTTTAGTGGGACCCTATGTCACATGCAAACAAAAAAAAAAACTTTATTTGTGTATGTGTGTAGTTTTTATTATTATTTATTTAGGGATGAGGAAGGAGAGTGTATGTGTGTGTGGGTTTATAATTTTTTAATTGGGGATGAGGTGAAGATGAGGGTATGATAGGGAGGGGGT
>JAOXNX010000028.1:22943018-22966506 GCA_028566075.1 Solidago caesia
TACCAAAAATGCTGACATACTTAGCAGCGAGATCATCACCAGGCATCTTAGTAGTAAGATCCACTGGTAGCTTCATTGGTAAAGTCATTTTGAAGCTACCAGTGGATCTTACTACTGAGATGCCTGATGATGATCTCGCTGCTAAGTATGTCAGCATTTTTGGTAAAACCCCGGTTTCATCCTTTGTTGACTATAAAAATCGGTCATTTTACCAAAGGGGAAAGAAAAGTCATTTTGAAATATTTTAACTCAACTTTATTCCTTACATTCTTATTTCACATCTTTCATCTATATTACTATATAAAGCATCACTTTTCCCACCTTTTTTTCAAATTATAATTTTAAACTACCCAAAATACCCTTTTTCTTTATTTATTATTTAAAAATCTCCACTTGATATATCTATAATACACATAATGAAATTAATTTACAACATCTACCTTTTAACTCTTAAAATAAATACACTACCCCCTTTTACAGCAACAACTTTTACATTTATAGCCTACACTAGTCGCCGCCGCCGCCGCCACCAAAACACCGTCGCTACCACCGTCGCAGCTATCACCATCACCGTTGCATCGCGCGGGCATTCGTCTAGTTTTCAAAAAAACCACTTGCTTTTGCTCTCTTATATCCAGTCACTACGTTGGGATGGCAACAAAAAAAAAAACCAAACCCGATAAGAAAACTCGATATTCAAAAATTTTGGATCGGGTCATGGGTCGGGTTTCGGGTCAATTGTCGGGATTTTTACTCGGGTTCAGGGCATGCCATACCCAACCCGACCCGATCAAAAAAATTTCCATATATTATTATATAGTATATTATCTGCCTTTTTTTCCAAATGAAACGGCCATAACAGATTAATAGATCTGGGGTTACTCGATAAAAACCATCACAGCCCTTTTTCTCACGACTCCTTAATTTGTTCCTTTTGTTAGGAACTCTATTAAGCAAATAACAAGCTGTTAGCACAGCTTCCCCCCAAAATCCATTACTTAAACCTGAATAGGATAACATGGAATTAACCATTTCCTTAAGGACCCTATTCTTTCTCTCTGGTATACCATTTTGTTGTGGAGTATAGCGCGATACGGCGACGATGGTGGCGGCGGTGGCGGCGGTGGTGGCGGCGGTGCGGGGCGGCGGTGGTGATGTGGTGGTGAATGTAAAAATAATTGATATAGAAGGGGTAGTGTAGTTATTTTAAAGATTGAGGGATCTATGTTATAAATTATTTTATTAAGGGTATTATAGATATATTAGGTGGATATGTTTAAATTAATGAAGAAATGATAGGGGCATTTTTGTCTCATCAATTCATCTTTTGAGAATTTAGGGGAAGAATCCCCTTTTATATAGTATTATATATTATTATAGATTTAATAACCCTTATGTTACTGAAGAAACTTACTTAATTGTAATTAAAGTTTAAATTGTAAATTTAAAGATATATAAGGTTTAATTTAAAAAAATAAATAAAATGTGATTAGTTAATAAATAATTAAAATAAAGATGTATGAATCAAAATTTTTACATAATAAAAATCACTTATGATAAACATCATAGAACACAAATGATATGTATGAATTAAAATTCTTACATAAAAATCACTTCCAAATTAAAAATACATTCCATTTTTTTTTATTAAACACAAAACTTGATCTAATCTTAGGAAAAAATTTCCTTACAAAAATAAATCAATTAATTTTTACTTTTATTTATATTCATATTTATCAAAATCACAAAATAATTAAAAAATTTTTTTACAATATCATGTGCAAATAACTTAATTCAAAAAAAAAAAAAATGTAAAAAATCCTAATGTATATGCGCGTCTAATCCACTCTCTCTACTCATAACCTTTCTAATTTTAAGAAAAAAAATAATAATCAAAATCAAAATCAATATTATTCTCCCCCATATCCATCGTCACGCACCCACCCAAACCAATAATCAAATCGAAAATCAGCCTAACGAATCTTTGCCGGCGATCATTCACCTCCGTCACTCCGCCGCTCACCACCGTACCGGTGAGTCAACCGTCAATCACAAAATAATTTCAGAAAATCGCACCTACTTAATTCACTCTATTAAAACCTAATTCACAATTATACTGAATATATTAGGGTTTTAGAGAGAGAGAGAGAGAGAAAGTATATATATCTATCAATTAAATACAGTTATTATCTATTGTTATATATATAGTATTGGTATTATTTTATTAAATTATATATAGTTATATGTAAGTATAGTTATTGTGATGATTGAATTGAATCTGTAAGGATCTAGAAGCTAGGGTTTATATAATTGAAGAGATTATGATAATGATCAGGCATGCGAATTAGTGATAAATTAAGTTCCGATCTAGTTAATTAATTAATAAAGGTATTAAGATATAAGATATGGATGTGGATTCATCAATGACGTCATCATTAGAAGTTGATCATAATAGTGGCAGTGAGAATAATCTAGATACTAATGGTACGGTATCGGAGGAGAAGGCAGAGGAGAGTCGGGTTGCTGCTAGTGTGGTGGCAGGGGAGGAGAGTCCTGTGGCGTTGAATCAGACTAGTGGTGGCGGTGGTTCGGTAGGTGGGCCGAGACATGCTCCGAATTATTCTGTTGTGAATGCTATATTGGAAAAGAAGGAAGACGGTCCTGGTCCGAGATGTGGACATACTTTGACGGCTGTTGCTGCTGTTGGGGAGGAAGGAAGTGCTAATTATATGGGACCTAGGCTTATATTGTTTGGTGGTGCAACGGCTTTAGAGGGTAACTCTGCGAATGCTGGGACTCCGACGTCGGCTGGAGGTGCAGGAATACGTATGTTTCGTGCTCCTTTTTCTAGTCAAGTTTTGTTCTTTATTGATTTCTGTTTTTGATTGTGTTGACATGCTTTTCGGATTGAATTAGTTGAATATATCAGGCATTGATTATACCCGTGTTAAATTAATTGAAGTGAGACTCTTTATTTATTTATTTCCGAGGCGTTTAAATTGCATTATCTGCTGCTATCTACATTTAATATTGATATACCAAATGAAAATATTGATATACCAACTGCATTTAGTCGAGTATATATACAACAAGCCTTTCTAATGCTTCATGATAACGTAGATATGGACATTTGATCTAGGTTTTCCGTTCAGAATAGCATTTTGCTTTTTGACTGGTAATTAACTTTCCACATATATAAGAACGACGGGACAAGATTTCACTTTTCATTCTTAATGGAACATTCTTGTCGGCATCTGATTACTTTCCTTAAAGCATGTTGCACGTGTTTTTCTTGTCACAGGTCTATCCGGTGCGACGGCTGATGTGCACTGTTATGATGTATTGACAAACAAATGGTCTAGGTTAGTGTTTATTAACTCCAAATCTTCTTGGTTTTCTGTAAATGCTTGTGCCCAAGTGAATGTCATTTCGTTACATTTCATTGAGCTAACCAACGACTTTTGCAGAATAACTCCATTTGGAGAACCGCCTACACCAAGGGCAGCTCACGTGGCAACGGCTGTGGGTACAATGGTGGTTATTCAGGTATATTACGAGATTTCATAAACATGTTTTCTTGTAGATGCGCTATACAACTTTTATAATTTTCTTCTAGTTTATTTACATTTCAACCAAATGTGTTTATCAATTGATTTAATCCAACACAGGGTGGAATTGGTCCAGCTGGTCTGTCTGCCGAGGATCTCCACGTTCTTGACCTGACACAACAACGGCCTCGTTGGCATAGGTTTGTGTTTGAAATTTTTGGTTGCTTATTTGTACACATCTCCGTGCCTTAAAAGTTACAGTTTTGTGAGTTGGTTAATAAATGTTCCTTTGTAGAGTGGTCGTTCAAGGCCCAGGCCCTGGCCCACGATATGGGCATGTCATGGCTCTGGTGGGGCAAAGATATCTTATGGCGATTGGTGGAAATGATGGTCAGTCTCTTTCAGTCTACTGTTTCACTTATAGTGCATGTTTTTTGCTTTCCTTGTTGACTTGATGCATACCATATCTTGTAAACAGGAAAGCGGCCTCTTGCTGATGTATGGGCCTTGGATACAGCTGCAAAGCCATATGAGTGGCGGAAATTAGAACCAGAGGGAGAGGGTCCACCACCATGCATGTATGTCTACTGACGTTTCTTATTGTATTTATTGCTTTCCTTCGCCTTATGCTTCGTCTATGGTTTCCTAATAATACTTTCCATGCTTCTTAACTCTGCTTAGACACCGTCATCATCATTGTTTGGGAAGTAATCAATACCGAAATAGATCTTTATCTGGCCATGATTAAATATTTTAGTGCTTTGGCTCTTATCTTTAAGTTGATTTTAAAACTGTTAATTGTTGGTGATGACATCTGTAGTAGTTGCCATGCTTATTTCTGTTAGCAGTATGCCCCGTATATAATTGATCTATCTCCAAAAATATTTTTAATGATTCAAGTTCCTTTTCTGTTTTTCATGTCATTTAACCATTATACATTGTTATTTGCACATTGCGATATATGGTGAGTTGTAAAAGCAACTTACGCAAAATAGTGTCTGCATCCTATGTCTTTGCCCTGAGTGAATATGCTAAATTCAGAAAATTCGAGGCTGCATTTGGCTGATAAAGTTTGTCTCGATCCTTTTAAATGATTATTTTTCACATGAATGCTGTACCAGACCTGTCAGATTTTTAACTTTTGATAATTGTATATTCACTAAGCCTTTCAATAACTAGTAAGTTGTGGATAATTTGTTATATCGAATAGATGTTTGACATATTAGGCACTCTTTTGCATTCTAAATTCTAATTCGACCAGTGAAGTAAATATGGTACCTTTTTTTTTAGGTTTTGATTTTCTTCGAAATTTTTTTCTTATCGCCACTTTTTTTTGGTCAGCACATAGATATCGACATATCGTATTTTAAACTTAGTCATCAGATGGCTGTGAGAGCATTTCTATTGTTTGCACTAAATGTATCTTTTACACTAAATTTAGTGTAAAAGTACAAAAATTCTACTCCAATGTTAATTTAGTGTAATGAATAGTAAAGCTCATTTTACACTAAATTTATTGTAAACACTATTCACTACACCAAAACTCTACACTTTTCACGACACTGAAACTCCACACCGTTCATTAACTACACTGAAACTCAATATTTTTACCCTTTGAGCTAATGTAGTTTTACTCTATACGCCTATCATATATTCATATTTGTAATAGTTTATAAAAAGGCTACATATCTAATGTATAAAATAATTATAATAATTAATTTATAGAAAATGTGTTATCATAATTCTTTCACTAACAAATTGAGTACCGTTAATAATTGAAATTTGATAAAATATATTATTATATATTTTATAATATAATATTTACTAATGATTTATATTAAATAAGTTTATAAAATTTAATTTAAATATTTAACATAACTTGATAAAGTTTAAATAGATTGTCTTATTATCCATTTTAAAGTAATTTTTATAAAGCTAAGTGTAAACATCAGAGCAATTTTTTTAGTGCGAGAACATGTCAAAAAGATTCCATCTTTACACTAAATGTAGTGTGTACATTGGAGATGCTTCATGTATATATATATATATCCTATCTATAAATTGATGATATATTAATTGTTCTTATGGGTTCTTTGTGTTAGCCCTTATATATGGGAAAATGAGATATTTGGGGTTGACTTCAATAAATATGTACTTCATAGCTTCTTTTTTTTTTTTTGGCTGATCTTCGTTTGATTAAATAGTTTGCAATATGTTATAGGTACGCAACTGCCAGTGCACGTTCTGATGGTCTTCTTTTGCTTTGTGGAGGACGGGATGCGAATAGTGTGGTAAGCTGTTGGCAATATGTTACGATTTTACTCAAAGTGACCATACAATTTCTAAACAAGAATGTTAATGCTAGAGTTAATGAGAACAAAAAACATAATCACTTGAATTTCTGAAAGAATAAACAAACAATATTTACATGTTTAAGATATCTGATTTTCTGGGGAATTTTGAAAGTGCTTTGATGGTTAAAGCATGAAAGCTTATGGATTGTTACTACTTTAGTTTTTTAATGTATTAGTTACAACAACCTTCGGTATGCCTTGCAAACGGTAGATGCCCAATGCGTTAAAATTAAACAAAATCACTGTGATTTTTTTATTTTTCCTGACTTTGAGATTTATCTGCAGCCTCTGGCAAGTGCTTATGGACTTGCAAAGCACAGAGATGGTCGCTGGGAATGGGCAATTGCCCCCGGGGTTTCACCATCTCCTCGGTATCAACATGCAGCGGTGCGTTTTTTAATACCAAATACTAGTTCTAGTGGACTGTTCATGTCTCAAGCACACACACAAAAGCATGCATGGTACCTAAAGCTGTTAATATGTCGTTTCAGGTCTTTGTGAATGCTAGGCTCCATGTGTCTGGTGGGGCACTTGGAGGTGGACGCATGGTGGAGGACTCATCAAGTGTGGCAGGTATGATCTTGGTTAACTTTTGACCCAACATTGTTTGCAATAAAATGTATCTGTTACTCTGTTAGTAGGAACTACCAACTCATTATATTTCAACATCTAGTTTTAAATGGTGACCCAAAAATATATATCCTTTCTAGTTTATGATTGCAGACTAGCCTAATTGAAATATTTTAAGAGATGTATCATCTTGGTTTTTTTTATATTTGCTTCTATGATCTTTTCACATATATCGTATTTTTTCTCTGTGTAGTTCTTGATACTGCAGCAGGAGTGTGGTGTGATACGAAGTCTGTTGTGACCTCTCCACGGACAGGTAGATACAGTGCCGATGCTGCTGGTGGAGACGCTGCAGTTGAATTGACAAGGCGTTGTAGGCATGCAGCTGCTGCTGTAGGTGACTTAATATTCATCTATGGTGGTTTACGTGGAGGTAAGAGCTGATCAAACATTATACATTCTTGTTTTTATACGATCCGATGAACAATTTGCTTGATTGTAAAACATATTTGCAAAGCACAAACTTGTATTAACCAATTTTCAAATTTTGGCTTAAATAGTGTTGCCTCTTTTGTTGCAGGGGTATTGTTGGATGATCTCTTAGTTGCCGAAGACCTAGCTGCTGCTGAAATGACACCAGCAGCATCACATGCAGCTGCTGCAGCTGCAGCCTCCAATGCACAGGCAGGGAGATTACCTGGACGGTATGGATTTGTTGATGACAGAACGAGGCAGCCGATTTCTGAAACAGATGCTGATGGTGCGGTTGTACTGGGGGATCCTGTTGCTCCACCAGCGAATGGTGACATGTATACAGATCTCAGCACCGAAAATGCTATGCTCCCAGGCTCAAGGTAGTTTTAGCCAAGCATTGATATACTTTAGCAGTGGTGGTTCTGATGCATTTGTTTGGGTTATCTTTTATTCCCTCTGGGTCGAATAAGTAACATAATAAGTAGCTAACTGAAATGGCTTTAACGGGTTGATTAGTGTCAATGGATTATGTATCATGACCGACCCATAACATTTTTAATTGGCATATAAACATTTTACAAAATGGACAAGAGATTGATTAGTGTCGATGCATTATGTATCATGACCAACCCATTTTGTTCTGCCGACGGTCGAAGCTGCTTGACATAGTCACGTTCCCTGTCTAGTTTATTCTTGTTAGCTGAAGGATGTAATTTATTAAATATCGAGCATGTCATGGACATTGCAGGAGACTAAGCAAAGGTGTTGAATACTTGGTTGAGGCATCAGCAGCAGAAGCTGAGGCAATAGCTAAAACCCTAGCTGCTGCAAAAGCACGTCAGTCAAACGGGGAAGTTGACCTGCCAGATAGGGATCGTGGAGCTGAGGCTACTCCTAGCGGGAAACAAATGATAAAACCGGAATCTGATGCTGTAACTAATTCTGCACCAGCTGGCATACGATTGCATCATCGAGCTGTCAGTTTTTTTCCCTGTTCATGTCTTTTCTATTTTGAGCATGTGCTATATATCTGATTTCCTTGGATTGGCAGGTGGTAGTAGCTGCCGAGACTGGTGGAGCATTAGGTGGGATGGTTAGACAGCTTTCAATAGATCAGTTTGAAAATGAAGGCAGGAGGGTTAGCTATGGGACCCCAGAAAATGCAACGGCAGCAAGAAAGCTTCTGGATCGCCAAATGTCAATTAACAGTGTGCCTAAAAAGGTAAACAAATTCCATGAATAGTTGGTATATCTGTTTATGTAACGTATATGTACTGTTGATGAAATATTGTTAAACCTGTTTGTATTGTGATCTTTCAGGTGATAGCTCACCTCTTAAAGCCTCGGGGGTGGAAACCACCTGTTCGGCGACAGTTTTTTCTGGATTGTAATGAGATTGCCGATCTTTGTGATAGTTCTGAAAGAATATTTTCAAGTGAACCTAGTGTTCTGCAATTAAGGGCTCCTATCAAGATTTTTGGTGATTTGCATGGCCAATTTGGAGACCTCATGCGACTATTTGATGAGTATGGATCTCCATCAACTGCTGGAGACATAGCGTAAGAGATTCCTCTTGAACTTATTACTCATAAGTGTTCATAGTTAAATGTGAAATTGAGCCCTTTTTTTGTCAAGTTCTTCACCTAATCATAACTTCTAAGTTCGGCTGTGAGCTAATTTGTATGTTTCAATGGTCAGATATATCGATTATCTGTTCTTAGGAGATTATGTGGATCGAGGTCAACACAGCTTGGAAACCATCAGTCTTCTGTTAGCTTTAAAGGTATTAGTTGTGTCTCTCACTTTTTTATGAAACGTTGATTTTAGTTTTGTTAGAAGGATGATTCACATGCATGTTGGAATTGGTTGTATGTTGTAGGTCGAGTATCCACATAACGTTCATTTAATTCGTGGAAATCACGAAGCTGCTGATATAAATGCACTTTTTGGCTTTCGCATTGAGTGCATTGAACGAATGGTAATTTCATGTTATTAATATTATAGATGCAAGTTTAGTTTTGGGGTTCTGTGTCCAATACAAGTAGCAAAATGGTGGGTTGGGTGATGGGTCAAAACAGGAAATGTGTATGTTTTGAACGGGCCGGGTTTGATTGACCCTAAACCCCCGTTATCCAAATTTTAATAAAAGTTGTAAGAATTTAGTGCGTCATTTATGAATCTAAAGCTAATGCTATTTCAGTGATAATCAATATCTTTAAAATTAAATGATTTAGGAAGTTTCATGCATTAGAATTACATTCTGGGTGACCTACAACCTGTTCGATACATTTTGCCTGTCTTTCAGGCTACTAGATTGTATGGTTTTACTCGTTCTAGCTGTTAAGAGATAAAACATCACCCGAATAAACACAAATTTAAGTAAATGGTTCGAGTCTGCCTCTAATTCCAAGTAATTGTCATGGTCTATGCTGAGCAGGGAGAAAGAGATGGGATCTGGGTATGGCACCGGATAAACAGACTTTTCAACTGGTTGCCACTGGCGGCTTTAATTGAGAAAAAGATCATTTGTATGCATGGGGGTATTGGGAGGTCGATTAACCATATTGAGCAGATTGAAAACCTTCAACGACCAATTACAATGGAGGCTGGTTCAATTGTTCTTATGGATTTGTTGTGGTTGGTTTTCTGATCCATGTATCCTATATTTGAAATTTGATACCAATATAATTTGTTTGAAGAAATTCTAATGATTTGCTTAATAGGTCTGACCCAACAGAAAATGACAGTGTGGAAGGACTGCGGCCAAACGCTAGAGGTCCCGGATTAGTTACTTTTGGGGTGAGTGTTGTATTTTTTTAATTATTTGAAATGGGAGATTTTGTTTCACTCATCATTGTCCATGAATCATATGTATATATATGATCATCACAGCCTGATCGCGTGATGGAGTTCTGCAATAACAACGATCTACAATTGATTGTACGTGCACATGAATGTGTAATGGATGGCTTTGAACGCTTTGCCCAAGGACATTTGATCACCCTTTTCTCGGCCACCAATTATTGTGGTAAGTCTTTTGAATTCTTGATCATGTTCATGACTTTGTAATCACACAGCTATTATATGCTCTGAGGTGGTGGCAAGTGGGCAGGTCGGGTGGGTTTTCTAATCGATCAGATAATGTAGCTGTCATGCAGGCTGAAACAGGTCTGGTTGACAGACAAACTTCTGCTGTCAAATTTGTGATTTTCTTGAATAACTAAATTTATATGATCAGAATTTTTAGGATAATGATTTAAAAAATTTTAACAATGTAATTGAGGAGATTCTTGCGTTATGAATCAATCCACTTTGAGGGATTTTCAACTGGTCCAACCTGTTCCTTTTTTTATCTGATGATTCATTTGATCCATTTTGTGATGAATCATTACTCTATTTGACTCATTTATAAATCGCAACATCTGATCTGATATTGAATATTGGTTTGTTGCACCGGGTGTATCCTGTAGGGACTGCAAATAATGCAGGTGCAATTTTAGTCTTGGGTAGAGATCTTGTGGTGGTTCCAAAGCTTATTCATCCATTGCCACCTGCAATTTCTTCACCTGAAACTTCTCCTGAACGCCATATAGAAGATACATGGATGCAGGTACATTTTGTGTTTTTAATGACTTCATTTTTTCATCATTATTTGATGCAGAAGTCGCTGTTGACTTGTAATATATATTTTTTTCATGGGGGTAGGAGCTTAATGCAAATAGACCACCGACACCGACTAGGGGTCGTCCGCAAGTTACAAATGATCGTGGCTCTCTTGCATGGATTTAGTTGAAGTTTATTCCTAAAATCACTCAGAATACTTGTTATGGTTTGGCACTCAAGATATTGCAAGAATATCTGCAACCGTACCTCTGAAACCCCGACCGGGCCCCATGTAGTTAGTGAAACAATCTGAAAATGAAGATTTGAGATCACAAAAGTGCACCAAATGCCGGTCAGCAACCCCGTTGTACATTGGCAAACGGGAAGGTTTGAGCTATTGGTAGTGTGGGTTCTTTCATGGGTGATGATTCTCTTTGCTAGTCGTTTTTACATGATTTTTGTTCTTGGTTAGATGTATCATTGGTTTATTTTTCTTTTTGGTTTTTGTTTAAAGATAGAATGAGGTTATATATGTTTGGAAAGGTGATGATTGTATCATAGAGGAGGCAGTGTTATGTTTTTGTACAATGTAACATTTGTGTGAAGATAAGAACCTTTCTTTTATGATTGTTTTTATTTTTACTTACTTTTCGATTTGCTATTTACATTTTGATATTCTGGCTAATGAATGTGCCAAAACTATCGGGCAGTGGCTGAATACATATAATGAAATACCTTTTCGTAGGATAAGTTATGTTGGTCTCCTCATAATGTTTGTTGTTAGTGTTTGTAGTTAAATCTTGTTTTTGCCCACCTTACAAAAAAGAGAATTAAATTAATAATAAAAATATTTTACAGTATTCATTTTTTATATTAAAATATTTGTTTTCGTATTATAGAAAATACTTTTGTGTGTCAGAGAGAGGGATATTTTTTACAAAAAGTTTGCTGTAGAAAAAAAAGCAAGCAAAGCAAAAAGTGAAATATTAGGTTTCTGTTGCTCAGCTGCTGAACAAGAAGTAGGATGGACCATAATTGTTAGACTCTTTACGATAGTTAGATTTTTATGAGTCAACTCTTACGAGTCGAGTAGAATTATACAAAAACGAGACGATTCTTTAGGTGACTCTTATTTGCTCCTGACTCTTACGAGTCTCGTGTGGTTCGATCCGAGTCAAGGCGAGTCGCAAACTCGTTCGAGTCAAGAGAAGAACAATGGATCAATGAGTGTTATAGTTTTATACTTATGATGCCTATATATTATATTTATGGTTATATCATTTTGTATATTATATATGTATTTTTGATCTTTTAGTGTGAATTTGGAAATAAATTGTAAGTTTATGACTCAAAATATCGAATATGTAATATTTTGATAAATGTATTAAGATAATCAACTTATATTTTGTTTCTAGATATGTCACATATATATATAATTATATTATATTATGTTATATATAAAAATGTTTCGACTCTTACAAATCGAGTCACATACCGAGTCATGAGTAAAAAGTTTATGTTTTCGAGTCGAGTGAAAAGTAACGAGTCGAACGAGAGGGACGATGATGATGTCTAATAACACAATACTTGCCTCTTTCATCAAAAAATTCAAAGGTAAACTCGACCAACCCCCACCTTTTCTTCTTCTTCCACATATTCCGCCGTCCTCTCAAAACCAACACCACACTTCCCTCCCATTCTTCTTTTTCAAGTTATTATTATGATCATCACAAGGATGACCTTTCTCCTCCTCCTCCTACTCATATCAAAAAGTTAACAATTTGGATGATGCCCTGAACCTGTTCGATGAAATGTCACTCACACAACCTCTTCCTTCTGTTATTCACTTTACTCGGTTAAGTTGTTAAATTACCAAAATGAAACAATTTTCACATTCCATTCACCTCTTCAATCAAATGTCTGCAATTGGTGTTCCTGTTAATCACTACACTATGAATATTGCCATCAAATGTTGTTGTCAGCTGCGTCGAAGGGTTTTGCACTCTTAGGCTTTTGCTTTAGACGAGCTATTGTACCAAATGTGTACACTTTAAGCACACTCTTAGACGGGATCATCCTTGAAGATAGGATCCTTGAGGCTGAGATCTTCTGCAAGAAGCTCATCAAATTGAAACTTTGCGAACCTAATGTTGTTACGTACTCCACAATGATTAAGGGAATTCGGTAATAATGTTACCGCCATTTCTTTACTTATGGCTGATGGATGAAAAAGACTACATGTAAACCTGATGTTGTTTCATATAGCACCATCGTTGATATTCTTTGCAAGGATCAAATGATTGATGATGCCTTTAAGCTATTTATTTAAAGAGATGGTCTTTCAACAAGGCATTTCATTTGAGTGATGTTTTTATGGATATCGACTACACTTACACATATATGTATTTTTCTTTGTTCCGTATATAAGACTTGATGGTTTCAAACGGTAAAATATGTTCAAAAATATAACCTCCAATTTATAATTTCTGAACAACCTAGCTCGTGATAATTGGTATATCAATTGTTAAGTCTTTAAGATGAAGGGTATGTGTAATTAAAAGGATTTGTAAACATATTTTTAGGAAAATTTATCTTTAATTTAATCACAATTTATTTATTTTTTCTCTCTATTTTAAAGTAATTTAGAACGTTTTTCATCGATCAATAAATATATAAATAGTAATAGAAAAGGAAGACGAAAACTAGTTTCTTTTGGCACCAACCATGTCATCTTCTGATCAACTATTCCCGCTGCTCCGACTTTATGTATCACTACACTAGTAACTAAGCCAAGGTTTGTTGTGTATGAAACTCTTGTCATAGCCACCTCAGATCGAGAACTACTACTCAATAGTTGGGCTCAACTATAGTGAATGACCAGAACAATGATCCTCTTAACCTCACCTTCATTTACTTCCCACCAATGTTGCTATAGGAGCATACATCATCCAACAGTTTGTAAAGGTTAAAAGTGTCCGAGGCTGGTGGTTGGAAAAAATTTCATCCAGAGGATACACTACGGCATGGGAGAGAGTGACGTATGTTCCTAAAAACAAGCATATCTTAATTCTTTTGAATGTACAATTCAATATGTGATATAAATTGTACTGACATTGAGGTAATGAGGGTGTATAGTCTACAGAAAAAGTAATAGGGAGTTTTGAAGTCCATCACCATTGAGGACGGTCATCGGTGAAGGATGCCTTAAGTTGCAAGAATTTAGGGAAGCAACTGAATTCATTTCGGGAAGAGGATATGTTCACAACTCGTTGCAATGTCATCCTGAAAGATGTCAAATTGTGAACAGATAAAGAACAAAAGAAAGATAATTAAAATTGTCCTATAAAAAGGTTGTGTGTTTAACCAACCAACAATGAGACAACAATCTTCCTTTCATTTCTTTCTTTGTGTTCATTTCATATTGAAATGAATTAATAGATGATTGAACTGATGGACACATGGTTTTTAAAGACCTATTAACGTTTATCAAAGTCAAATAACAAATAAACTTTAAATTGTAAAAGATTCACTGGTGTCTATCAAAGTCAAACTAGAACTTTAACAACTTTTTTCTAATACCAGCAGCAATCACACACGATAAACATCAAAATGATATTTATAGATAGATAAACATCATTTAGATACCAAACATAGCATCCTAGACATTCACATGCATTAAGATTAAGATCCAAAACAAAACGACGTCAGAGACATCTGCATAACCAGCTTATCCTACCAACCAACCAACCAAAAGACCCACAAGTTCAGCCTTTGCATCAACTCCATGACAGGAGGAAGGCCACCAACAAACTTATGCACAAACTCATCTGATAAACATAAAGGGGATTTAGCAGAAGAACATAGAGTTGCAGACATTCTCCTGAAGTTTTGGCAGCTGAGGAACTGGCACAGCTCCAGCCGAGGTAACACCAGTACCACCATGGCTCGAAGAGGTCTCAGAGTGTTCCTCAAACTTCATAAACTGAGACATCTGTGTGGCTGCTAAATGTGCATAGCATATAGGTGCCACTGTATGCAAAAGAAGAAAAACACCAATTAAAAACAAAACTAAGGAGCAGCAAAAAAGCAGGTTTACCTAACATGACGTTCAACTGACCAGCTTAAATTATATTATCCTAAATGACCTTTAAAGTCAAAGCTATATGTAAAAACCTCTTGGAACATACATTACATCCCACAAAAGGGTGGAATAAAGCATTGCATGTACTACAAAAGATGTAATAAAGTATTTACATGAAAGAGAGGTGGTACTTGAAATATATGGTTTGTCGTTAAATAATAGCCACAAAGTTACTTTTGCAACAAATCTTGAAATGTATATGCATAAACAGCAACTATTTTGGAGGAGACAACAAATGGCTTTGGGCTCAAATCTTCAAAACTACACCGAGTTTGAACACAAGAGACAAGATAGAACTTACCTACAGAAATTGCAGTAGTGCTTCTCTGGTAGCTGTAATAAATTGAAGTTAAAAAAAAAAAGAGAGAGAGAAGAAGTTATGACACGAAACATAAATATTCCTGCACTTAAAATAATAATATCCAATAATTACAGCATATACAAGGAAATAAACTGAAGACCAGAAACTTACACATAGGACAAAGAGTGCACAAGCTCCTGGAGATCATCAGCTGAGAAACCGATTTCATCATACAGCACATGGTAATGTGTTGGCCTGGTTGTCCCCTGTTATGGAATTGTTTCATGCAATTAGCACAACAATCACATTAAATTTAGACATACGTATTCAAAGTGCAGT
This sequence comes from Solidago caesia, assembly GCA_028566075.1. Taxonomy (NCBI): domain Eukaryota; kingdom Viridiplantae; phylum Streptophyta; class Magnoliopsida; order Asterales; family Asteraceae; genus Solidago; species Solidago caesia. The sequence goes on from JAOXNX010000028.1 coordinate 22,958,349, forward strand.
GCTTCCTTTTCATCTAGTTAATACAAGCAACTATCACTATAACTTGCTACCCAATGTCAAACATGTCTTCTCCTAACATTACAAAGAGAAAAACTGAAGTGTATACTCACTATCATCCCAGCATGTGCGCACATGTAGAAATCGTTGTTTCGAGGATGACAAACCTTGTTATCAATCACAGTTCCTGTTAAAATAGAAGCATGGCCATGTTAGAAGCCATTTAGAATGGAATTGTTCCCAACATTACAGACAACTAAAATGAAGTTTCTTCATAAACTGTCTTCATATATCGTTTGAAATGCAGCCTGCTTTCACGTTTTATATAGACGTACCAGGTGGAACATTATCTGGAGATCCTGGCTGGAAAAACTTCGTGTGGTGATTCTTTTGGGCAATTATCACGAGAAACTTGGGGGACCATTTATCATCAAGAAACTTGCACGCCTGCACCATTTAATTTAAATGAAGTTAAAAGGTTCCTGAAGTGCTAAAGAGTATAGATTACAATTGAGTAAGCTTAAATGTTGGTCAAACCTCAATAATTTGGTCCAATTCGATGTTAAGAACCTGACTGAACTGAGATTCACTTACACCGTCCCTTGAAATCCAACATAAAACTAGTTGTTAAGTTCAAATATAAGGAATCTTGATTCACGCCAATGCCAAAAAGACCATCTAGTAACAAGGCATCATATGATAATACACTTGTGAATATGTGCCTACTTTGTGAACAAAATTACAATACTTGTAAGACTACAAAATCAAAACATGTTTCACAAAGCTGATTCTATTTTAAATGAAAGAAGTTAAAAACAAAAAACCATAAACCACATCATTATTGAAAAATTTACCTGAAGATAATGATCTGCTCAGGCTTTCGCTTGGCTGAGGTCACATAAAAGTCAAGGAGAAGTTCCCTGTATAAAGCATGTAGTTATTGGTGACTTAAATGTCAAACTTAAATATACAAAAGTAATTGATGATTAATCCTAGAGAAGATAAAATAGAATACATTCAGATCAATTCATAACACTTTATGAAGGAAAGTAGAGGGATTTTACCTCATGATGCCTTCATCCTCTGTTTCAGAAACTTTTTTGAACAAAGAGTCTATCATTTCCATCTTTGGAGACTGAGTGCGCACAGAAGCTCTATAACGGGAGATCAATGGGTAGTGTCGTGAACTAACAACCTGTAGAAACAAAAAAGGATACAAAAACTTGCTCATCGTATTTTTGAAAGAACTCTAGTAATAAAATTTGAATAGTTGGAGTTACCGCAGCAATTGAGGGGACATCAGATTGGCCAGGCTGGCCATGTGACACATCCATTCCAAGAATGATTGTAGGTGACTTTGATACCATGGGAATAGATGTAGAAACCTCAACAGCTAATTTGGAGTTCAACCCTCCGAGCTGGAAGCAAAAAGGGTCAAAATGTTAAGCATCTTTTTTTTCTTGTGCAGCTAGTGATAGTAAACTCACCTTAGCATTAATCTTAAGCAGAACATTCGTCAAATACTGATCATTGACACGCATGGGAGCAATGCATTGAGTTACAATTCCATAGTCAGCAAGATTCTTCTTCTTCCAAGGACCTTCAAAGTGACATGAAAAAGTTCTATTAGGAAAAAAAACCTAGATTTCCATAGGCAAGCATAGATTGATGATGACAGACCATAGAGATCAGAATTCTTTCTCTCAGGCAACAAGCAAAGTAGAAACTGTGGAGCACCGGGAAGTTTAGACTGAATGTTGTCAAACATTTTCTCCACTCTAACAACAGGTGGCGCCCGCCTATTTTGAGGACTTTCCTCAAAGACATCAAAAGGCTCATCGATTTTCTACAAATCAGAGGGAAGCATATTAGATATGCCATAAATATACATTGAAACAACAAAATTTCATATCAAATGAGAACATACAATTCCTTTCAACCCTCCACATTTGATTAAATCTCTCACAAGGTTGCGAATGTCACATCTAGCAGAAAAGTTAACAACACCCCATCGTTCAATTTTTGTGGGATCCACAAGTTTCTGTATGATAAAATAATTTCTTCTCAGAATAAATCACGAGTCTATTATGTATAGGATTAAGAGAACAATTCAAGAACCAAAATAAGCACCTTGTTATTAAAATTCCAGCGACCATTCCGTGGGAAGAAATCTTCACCATTCCCAACTTTCAGCTGGAATGTAATAAAAGTTGCATCAAACAAAGCATAACCAATATGTGTGTGTGCGCGCTCGCGTGCACATATGTGCATTAAAAATGTGTATATAGATTCTTAACAACCATGCAAGTACCTTTGGTGCTTGAAGAACTCTTCCTTCAACTTGAGTGAAATTGTTGCTTATTGAAATGCCACAGGATCTCAGCAAGGGCTCACCATCATAATTATTGAGTTTTAAGGCCTAAAAAAGTAGAGTTTAACTAACAAAACAATAAACCTTTTTTAACTTGATAATATCATTTGCAAGTTCAGGAGCCATACATCAGTCAAAACCCGCATCCTTTCCTGTGGCTTTTGGCGAGATTTCTCCACCAAAGAGGCTCTTTGCATTGTATTGAGTGATTTTGTATACCGTTGTAAAGAGACCAATGAACAGAGCTACATATAATTAAAATATTATATTAAATAAAGATTCATAATTAACAATTCATCAATCTCAACGAAACAAAGTCCCATTGTTCTACCTCGATGGGGAGAAATATTGGCTTTTTTGGCCTCCCAACGTTGATACAAGGCAAGTTAGCAGAATAGCGCAAATTCATTTTGCGATAGTTCACAAAATAATCGTATACAGTAACTTCAAGAGTCTCAAATTCACCATTTTCATCTTTGGACTTCTGCCTCAACGAAAACCTGCAGAAGCCATTTACTTTCTTGATATCTTGCTTCTACACCAGTAAATAATACAAACAGGTGGATGAAAACATACAGTTGCTCATTGCACGGCTTCTCACTCAAGCCAGTTATCTTGTACTCAACATTAGTCTCCTCATTCTTCACCCTAAGGTTCTTTAAGGTACGCTTAGCCTGTTGACAGTAGACAACTTTAAAGCAAGAACATGCAAAGAAGCACCTCAGGAAATGATAGCAATATCTTTTTACCTTTGCCCAGTCGATGGAATAGGGATCTTTCACATTCTGGTTTGCAATCAGAAAATCGACCACCGGCCCAGGTTGGATAATCATCGTGGTAGATACGTCTGATAAATTACAAAGCATGCTTACTGATCGATCCCTGCTGGGTTTCATAATTATAAATAATGTAAGTAAAAACTGGATTACCAATGTTCAGGGATAGACCACCCTGAGATGTACGGAAACTAGTATGAAACCCACGACATCCGAGAACACCGCCTCCCACATCAGTGAAGGTCTTAACATCGTTGTGGAAAAACGATTGTCGAACAAGAAGGCATCCCCTGATTATTCAATAAGAAAAATGTACGCAAGAGATTAATATATAGTCCAATAAGTTACACCTCCTACTTCCCAATAAAATTGCAACATTTCTTTTTTGGGAGAATTCTAAGTTAAAACCAACTAATGACCATCAATATCACTAAAATACGTTGAATGTGTGTGCCTATTTAGGTCAACCAATTTCCTTCCTTAGTTCAATTGAATGTGGCAATTTGATTCATATAACAATGAAAGGGTTGATTTGGGTGTTTGTTAAAAATAAGCACAAATAAGTCAAAAGTGACCCAGACTCCACTTGAATGTTACAAGCTATTATTAGATAATATCTCAGTAGATGTGTCGTTTAACCATATTTAACGCATTAACTAGTTGAAGATTCAAGAAAAAGGGAACTGTTAACAGGAAGACCAAGCCCAGCCTAACCCATTGTGACCCGTGCTACAAAAACTTGCCCAGTTCAAGCAGAGCCAGTTTTGACCAACTACCCAAACCCAGCCAATCAGCCCATTTTCCTGCCCTTAATTTTAATTGAAGGGCATCCAATGAATTAGAAAAGTTCTCCAATAACAATTTAAACAACTTACTGTTTAGCTGCATGCTGCCTTAAGATAATATCTAGCACCCTCAAAGCTTCTTGAGAATTCTCAGATTCCTGACCGCGCAAAGCTTGTGCGATCGCCTGCATCGGGATTTTGGCTGCAAAACTCAACTCTACCTTAAAACTTTTAGATTGGTAGGACCGGCGCATTCTTTTCTTGTCAGCATCATTATCTGGGCTTGCATTTCCATTGTTCCTGAATATTCGAACTTGTTAGGAGTTCAACTCAATAACAGCTTGTCTAAATTAGAGCTGCTACATTTTCATTGATTCAAAATATTCAAACATACCTATTCGAATTGACATTATCCAGTACAACAGTAAACTCGAGTTTGTTTCTTGGAAGGGCACCAACAGTAAACAAACTCTTCTCCCCGTCATATGCAAATTCTTTTCCAGCTAGTTCAGAGCCGTATGTTTCATGAACTCTATCAAGCAGTTTCCTTCCCACGCCTTTTCCATCAAAAGGACGACCATCTTCATAGAAAAGGGCCACCTGTATGGTAAAATTACAAGATATATGACTTAGCAATTGTTGCAAAACAATTGTTGGCAAAAGCCCCTTTTAAGACGAGCAAAATAGGCATCAGTCTTTTATTTAAACCGTTTCTTAGAAACGGCTTTAACAAAAATTAATTAGTCCTTGGATATTCAGGAATGTATATATCCTCTGCTGATACAACAATAACTGAACACTGATAGAAATGTCTAAAATGCTCTTACTTAACCAAAAACTTACACTGTAGTGAAAGAAGTGGCCATCCACATTAGAGACGTTCACTTTAAAATGATTAGTCAACAGCTGCGCTTTTTGGCCTTTATTGGCCAGGCCACGCCTAGCCATTGGGACACGCATGACCTTCTTGGGCAGCACGGCCCCTTTCAATGGAACAACATCTTCAGGAACAGGTGGAGGCTGTGGTAAAGCTTCAGTCGCCTCACCGTTGCCATTTGCTGAATCCATATTTGATTACTGGATAAAACATGGGTCGAACAACAAGTCAATACAGTCAAACAATCATTCTAATATATGAATTACCAACTGAAAATTCATATCACGGTCAAAAAATTGCAATAGCCTATAAGAAAACTTAGAAAAAGATGGCTGCTGAATCAATAACCTCAAACAAAAATCATTCTAATTATAAGACACAAAACAAAAGATGACGCATAGTTTGGAATCACTTCTGTTATTTGTTCTTGGTTCTCCTTGGAAAAAAGTGAAAACAGGATGCTATTCATCTCTAATCTCTAATCCCCCCAAACTTCTGCAAGGATGATAAATCCACGCAATACAAAGCCATAACATAAAAACCTCAAGTAATCAAACATAGAAACAGCGAAATAAATGAAGACTGTTAAGCAGATTAATTAAACCAAGAACATTAGGTAAAAATGTACTTCCAAGTTCTAATCCACCAAATTCATGCAAGAGAATGCTAAAGGTGCACAAAATCGAAAACAGAAATGTGAAAAACCCTTTCAAGGTTGACGAATACAGCATAGCGATTGAGTAAATAGAAAATCGTTTTACCGAACAAGTAACATATAGCAGAAGAAAAAATAGGCATAAAAAAAAAAAAAAATCTAACAGGTACTTAAAGAACATAAAGGTGAATGTAATTCTAATCAACAGATTCCAACAAATTAGATAAACAGACAAATAATTTAAAAACCAAGAATCTGAGAATGTCAATTAAAAGTCAACATAAGATGACACCACACCCTTCATGAATGATGAACATGCATATCAACATAACTAACACCATAAGAACCCCGTTCCGAATATTAACAACTAACAGCAAAGAATTACATGGTCGACGGTACATTTGTACCACCAATCAAATCCTTTAGGAAATAGTGAATACACATACATACATATAAGATATAAAAGTATTCACATAATCTTATCAAATAACAGTAAATAGATCATTAGAACTTCTGCACCACCAAAATCCTTCAAAAATAATCATGCGTCAATTATAAACGGCTCATCATCAAATCCCACTTTAAAATGAACAAATAACATCAAATAATCAACATATAAGTACTCGCTACTTTTGTGCCTAAATTTTTAGTCTACAAAATTTATGAACACACATACATATACATGTAAACCACGCAAAAAATCAACAGATAACATGCAAATACTATACTAAAATCATAGAGAAATATACATATGTACTCGTATCGGGTCCTTCATATACAACATGTACACATAATATAAACACTCCTTTTAGTACTAATCAACAAATAAACATCAAATAAGCAAGTAATATTTTGATTATTCTATTTCGAATACATAAAACATTCATGCATGATTAAACTATACTAAATTATCAACACATAATAATACTTCATAAAATACAAAGAATAATTATACCTCAGCGTCAGAAGAGCCGTTGCTTAGAGAGCAAAACCCTGAAACAAAAAACAATATTAAAAAAAAAAAATTAAAAATTATTAAAATGTTATTAAAAAGTAGGAACAAAATAAGGTCTAGTGAAATATAAAATAAACCCTATATGAATTATTAAAATTAAAACTACAAAATCCTTTTTTTTTATAAAAAAAATACCACATTCTACTTGAACACAAAATACTTGAACAAAATATTTTTATTTACAGAATAAAAATACAAAATATAAATACTGTAATAATAATAAATAAAAAAATAAAAAAAATTGAACACGTTTCATCACTTTTTAGTAAAATATATCTTGTGAAGAATCACAACAAAAAAACAACTCAGTCTTCAAAACAATATTATACCTCGAAATCCTAAAAAAATATATAGATATACATACAAATATAAATAAACATTTTTATAGTAAAACAGAGTAATGATTCATACAAAAAAAAAACACTAACAAGTTTTTCAAAAAAAAATATAGATATACATACAAATATATATAAATTTTTTTACGTAAATACACCTTGATCAATAAGTAAAACAGAGTAATGATTCACACAACAAAAAAACCACTAACAAGTTTTTCAATATATATATATATACATATGTAGATAGATAGATATAACTCGAAATCCTACAAATACATACCGACATTAAACAGATTTTAGTGTTTGTAACTTCAAAAAAAAAAAAAAGAAGAAGAAACAATTTTAATTTATTTTTTAAAAAAAATTAAACTAAGATACGATCATTGAAACAGTGTAATGATTCACAACAAAAACTTAACAAGTTTTTTGTTGTAAATAAAAAAAAAATAGTAAAAACATACATACTAACAACATTACACTGATCTCAAATTTTACAGAAGTAACAAAAAAAAAAATAACGAAATAGAAAATTACGTAAACACACTGTGAAAATGAAGCAAAATTGAAGAAGAATAGCAAATTTTGTACCTAAATATGACAGATGAAAATTGGGGTAAAAAACCCTAAAAAGTGAGAAAGAAAAAAAAAAGGACGAGAGTGAAGAGTGGGGAAGGGGACTGGGACTCTGGGAGTATTTATCGGTGAGGTTGTTACAATGGTGGTGACGTTTTCAGCTGACACGCACACGCTCTCTTTTATCCACGCGCGCTTTTTTGTGTATTTTTATTTGGATGTGTCAGTGTGTCACCACTCACCACCACCTCTCTACATGTGTGTGTGTAATAAAAATAACAAATAAATAAATGATACGAGTAGTATAATATGGTCCTAAAAAGGTAATGTGTGATATAAGTTGACATTTTTGGATGAAAATGTTGATATACATATAGATATGGTCCTAAAATAAAAGGTAATGTGTTAGGGAATAATTGTTTTTTGGGAACGTAATGGGAGTGTAACTAGGTAGTTATTATTATTGTGACTAAAGTTATTATTAGTTGTGTAAGTTTGATTATTATGATTGAATGTGATGGTGAGTTTTTATTGTCATTTAATAAAATTTATTATTATAATTAAAACGGTGTTGTAAAATAAAGAATTGATCATTTAGAGCAGATGTGAAATTACCTAATGGGTATAGAGCTGACATAACAAGTCCGATACGACACGACACGACACAAACACGATAAGACATCAACCTGTTAAGGCCAAACACGAACACGACACGATAACTAATCGTGTCAATTTTTCCAAACACGAACACGACACGAAATTTAACAGGTT
>JAOXNX010000028.1:22978036-22990824 GCA_028566075.1 Solidago caesia
ATGATAAATAAGGAAATGTTTAAACTTTTTCAAAAATTAAGACACCCTTCAAATGCATTATAAGGTAGTATAGATATTCAATAATCATATTTTTTTTTAGATACCATAAATAATTAAAACTTTTAATTAATTAATATATAGATAGATTTAGATACTTAATATAATTAAAACTCTTATATTAAAAATCGTATTATATTCATAATTACCATAACTGTCTATTTCCATCGTCAACCCTATTTTCGGTTTTAATGAAAATCTAAATAAGTCTACAATTCATACATTTGAAATTTTATTTTTAATTTGACAACCCAAAAATTAAATATTAATTATTTAAAATATAGATACGTATCGCTTAAAAGTTTACCACCCACCAAACACATAAAAGTCTAACCAATCAAATGTTTCACTTGATTCTATAGTAGCATGTATAATGACGAAACATTTATCTCATATAAAATCATAAATAGGAACATATTGCTAGCTATAATTATATAAAATAAAAACTTAATTATTCTAATCCATATGAAATGTTAAATCAGTTAATAAATAATAATAGTAATAATATATCTATATTTCTAACTTAAAATTTAATATTACCTATTATTTAATTACTAATCTATCTACTAGCCGAGCTAATCGTAATTAAAAATTTAAAACGGCGGGAACCATGTTTCATCGTCATGACTCTATATTAGAGTCATATCATTACCAATATCAAAAGTAATATTATATCTTGACCAATACTCTTATAATCATGTCTCTCTCAATTAGGCGACCATTGGAGAGACCAATGCATGTGATAGAGCATGTTCAAATATTGATTTTCTTTACGCAGAAAATCAATCATACTATATATATATATATATATATATACACACATATAGTCAATCAGTACATCGTACGTGTATTAATAATAGTTTATATATATTATTATTATAACATTATATTATTAAGGATTGTAACTTCTATATCTATACTATTATATAAAACAAGTGTGTGTCCTCCTATTACAACTTTCAGCCTTTAAAATTTCTAATATGTCCTTACTAAATTAACTTATACTAACTCTGAGCCTATTGAATACTCAAAATACCTTTAATGAATTAATTTACAATATCTAACCCTTACCTCTTAAAATAACCACAATATCCCCTTATACATCAATAACCTTTACAACAATAACCTACACTACTCGCTGCCGCCAGCACCACCACCGGTCGCCACCACCACCGTCCGTCGACGCCGCCACCACACTGCCGCTACCACCGTCGTCGCTACCACCATCTCCGTCGCATCGTACAGGCATCCGTCTAATTAAGCAAAAAAAAAGAAGTTATATGCATTATTTAAGATTTAATTAAGATGAATGTATGTTTTGTCATTATTCCTTTGTTTAGGAATAGAAATAGGAATCTCCATCTACATTAAAAAAAAAGGAATGTTTATAACTTTCGGGTCGGGTAGGTAAAATTTTATTTTTAAGTTTTATTTTATTTATAACATACTATAAAACATTTATCATTTTTTAATTTTAAGTTTAGCTTTAAACTAGATTTAGTCCCGTGTCAAATACACGGTTGTTTACGACATATTAAAGATGATATTAAATATATGTAATCCAACAAACTGGTAAATTTAAATGTAAAGAATATAATTAAAATTTATATGAAAGAATATAATACTTGAACATTGACGAAAATTATTAATATAATATAATTAATAGTTAAAGTTTTTATGGGCTCATATTTTCGAATTTATAATTTTAATTATGACACATGCAAAATTAATTTTAGGGTCAATTAAGCTTTTTGATTGGTTAATAAGTAGTTATGTCAGTTATCTTATAATGTAAAATTAAATATAAGATAAAGATTAATAAAAAAAATTAGAACTATTATAAAAGTGTAAATTAGTGATGGAAAACAAAGATGTGTAAATTAATGAGATTTTTCCTATAATTATTAATATAATTAATAATTAAAGTTTTTTTAAGGACCCATATTTTTTATTTTTTAATTTATATTTATTTTTTAAAATAACATAATTTAGTCACATGTTTAATAACTTAATTTAGAGAAATCGAGAGTTGTGATTGGTCAATTGAGGTTAGGTCAGTTGTCTTTGAGTATATATTAATATTAATATTAATAAGATAATTATAATTATTATTATTTAAAAAAAAAAGTTTAAAAAGTGTAAATTGGTGATGGGAAAAAAAGTATAAATTATATTAATGACATGTGTTGATTTAATTAATTTAGAGGAATCGAGACTGTGATTGATTAATAGTTGTTAGGTCAGTTATATATTAAGATTAAGAAGATTAAGATAAGATTAAGATAAGATTAAGATTAAGATTGATATGTTGTTATTGTTAAAAATTTTTATTACCGTTTTTTAATGAATAAAATTAAAAATTAAGAAAATAGAAATTTTGGATTGACACAAAGAAAAGTTTAAAATTTATGTGCCATCAATAAAATATGAAAATAAAAACTTGAAAAAGAAAAAATGTTAAACTTTTGTTTGTCGATGTAAGTAGATCTTTGGTGTTTCTATTCGGGCGCATATATTTACACACCACACCACTCATTCTAGGGTTTCGAATTTTTTTCACATCTCTTCTCATCCATGGCTGATGTGATGAACTTGCCGGTCGATTCAGTCGAACGCGGCACTAGCCGTGACCGCAAAGACGATTCCGACGACATTGACACCGTCAACCACCACAACAACGACAACGATTCCGACAACAACGACAAATCCATCACAAATCCCGACGAATCTCCGCCACACATACCACCACCACCGCCACCGTCACGGCGCCACGACCGCGACTCACGAGAACGTCGAAACGATGACCGAGACATTGACCGTCCGCCTAACCGGAGGTCTGATTACTATGACCACCGTAATCGCTCACCTAATGGACCTCCGCCTCATAGAGATTATAAACGGCGTGCTGTAAGTCCTATGTCGCCTCCGCCGCCGTATCGTGACCGACGTGGTGGAGGCGGTGGTCATTCTCCGCCGAACCGGAGGTCGCCTCCTTTTCATCCGTTTAAACGGTCTCGTAGAGATGATGGCGGTTATGACGATCGCCGTGGTAGTCCTCGCGGTGGTTTTGGACGTGGTGATAGAAGGTATGCAATTCTGTTTCTCTTTTCATTTGAAATTATTTGTGTAGTTGCTTTATTTATATAAATTATCATATATATTATACCGTGAAATTGCTTCGTTTATATATTCTGTAAGTAATTATCTTGTGATAAATGATTGTTTATAATAATAATGACATTTCTATAGAGATGCAGCTGTATGGTGTGATGAGGTTTTCGATGAGTGGAGTGTGAGTGAGAGTGTTATTTTCATTTGTTTCATATATTTGATTGCGATTGAGAGTATTACATCACCACCTTTATACAATTGAAATTCTGAGAGGGAGAGTATTATTTCATATGCTTCTTATACTTGATTCAGAGAGTGAGAGAGTGAGGAGTGAGTGTTTTTTCACCGTCCGTTCTAAATAATTGATTTTGAGAGGTAGAGAGAGAGAGAGAGAATGAGTATTACTCCATCCGTTCTAAATTACAGGAGCACTTTCCTGGTTCCAACAGTTCGTTTCGTAGGAAAGTGCTTTTATAATTTGGAAGGGGTGGAGTATTGATTGAAGAGGAGACTAGAAGTTCAAAAAGGAAGCACTGATGATGTTTAGAATCTGGCTCCATTTGAGACAAAGTGGGTGACCCTGTATTGAGTTTATGATTGGATTGAATCCGGCTCTTATTCTAAATTGTGGACCGGTATACTTGATATTCTGCACTTTGGATATGTAAATCTATTCGGAAATGTTAAATGCGTATAGCGACTGGGCTTACCTCAACTGTGAATAAGTTCTGTTTCTCCTAAAGACACTTAAGAGATACAGATCTTGAAGCATGTATACATTGCAAAATGCAGTCTTTAGCATTAACTTCACACGTCTATTGCTCTCATGCAGTGACATATTTCAGTTATTTGTGTGCATCTTTACATGTCATGCAAAATCTGAAAGATAAGTATTTGTATGCTGCCATGCTTTATGCTGATGGTGATTTCGATCTTGGTTGGTTGAAAGTTAGATTTCAAAGGGACAATCCATTTACAGTTTGAACTCATGTATTTTCAATTCCGAGGCCTTAAAGCAAGAGCTTATCTGTGGGCGTGCAAGTTATTGTGGGCGAAAGAGTAAAGCTTAAACTGTCAATTGATTGTAAAATATCAAATTAGAGATTTTAACCATGTTCTTGAGTTGTATTACTGTGCAAGTGCACGTGTAAAAATATGTAGAATGCTGTTATATGTGACAGGCAACTATTTGGGAAGTTCACCATATGCCTTAAGAGCTAAGCTCTTATATCTTCTGCATTCCTGGCTACATTAATCTCTCATATTTCTTGTGGCTTTTATACTTTCTCATTGTTATCAAATTGTGTGTATCTTTATGGTCCTTTGTTTATCACCTTTGACTGCTTGTGAAGTTAGGGTGTTGGTATATTAATATCTGTGTAATAGGGCATTGATATTTCATATATATGTATGCATGTAACTTGTATGTATGTAAGTATGTATGAAGGTTGGTTCTTTTTTGATGCATGCATCCTTTTTTGCTTATATCATTCTTGCATAGGGATGCCATTATAGTTTCTTCACAGCTTTGCTACATGGTACATGATGGTCTCCTTGAAAGTTAAACAAAAGAAATTGGATGGGAGTCTGTTAACTGAGAGGATTTGTTTGTCATTGAAATGTGGGCCGTGTCTATGTCATACAACTTAGGTTAATTGTTCGAAGTCTTAGTTTAAGATTGCTTCTAAAATTGAACGGAAGTCAAGTTGAATCCCAACTACTGGTGCTTGGCTTCACACACTAAATGCATGGTCGCATTTTGACTTTCTCTGCACTCTTTATTGTAACTAGCTTAATCAAACTAGATTTAATGAGTGATACATACTTTTGATTTGCTTGTAATGTTGGTCCATAGCTTAGCTTAGCTTTTCGATGCCCTTGTCTATCAAGTTTTTAAGAAAGGTTATTGGCAACAAATAAAAACCGTATCTATACTATATTATAAAGCATATTAACATCCACTTTAAGAACTACTGAATTTTAAGTCATAATTGATCTCAACCATCCACTTCCTAAAGTTGATTTAGACTACTACTTTACCAATAAAACCACTTTGAGTTCATCTATCACTTTCAAATATTTCCACTTCAATCTCTTCATTTCTCTACCCCTCATCTATCTCCCCATCTTCCAAGAAATATCATCCGTGGATACCCTATTGTCGCCGCCGCTATGCGCGGGTAACCTGCTAGTTATATGTAGATCACTTTCATAATACAGAATGAGTTTGGTTTATCTTAATAATCCCTGATGAAGGTTTGCTGCTTTGGAATGAAGTATATGTTGGTTTCACCCCTAGTTCTTTCGCTTTGTAGATGTTGAATCCTTTTGTACATCTTATGTGAGCAATCATCGTATTGGTTAGTGAACCTAGAATTCGAGGGGGTAGGTGAGCTCTACTAAGTTCCTTTGAGTCCTTCTGTAATGATGTTTAAAAATCTTAAAACCCAACATAATGGACATAGTTTCTCTACTAGTTTTTAATAGTAGTGCAACGAATTTTACGCCTGCTTTTATTTGCCTCTTATTGGGACGTAGCAGATCCCGTTTTCAATATGCAAACACGCCTACTTGAAGTAAAATGCATACTTGCTGCTGGTGCTTGTTTTTTTTATAAAATTATTTGTTTGGCATTCATAATGTTTATCATTGTTGATACAGGTTTGGATATGATCACCCTGGTGGTTATGATCGTGATATGGGAGGCAGGATGGGGTATCATGATGACAGGCCTCGTGGTAGGTATGGTGGTCGCTCATCTGGTGGGTACCATGGTGGTCCATCTGGTAAGCACCAATTTCTTCCAACCAGTTCTTTTTTCAGAATAATTGTAACATATTAAGTTGAAGTTTTACCACTAGTTAATATTTGTTTGTTCTAAAACGCAGTTGGTAGCGTGGTTGTTGATGTTATATTAACATGTCATTTGGTGTCGAGGAATGAAGTAGATTGCTTCAAGTTATTTCTGTATTTTGTTTTGTTTTGCTCACAATCATATTTAAAAGATTTTAGGTAACACTGAGAGATAGATGCTTTATACATACTTTTGTGGTTAAATATATTTAAAAAAATATGCTCTTTTCCTGTAGCACAGTTTGGCTAATCGGACTTGCTTTTCTAGCCAGCAGTGCATCATAGTTGCTAAAGAAATGAACATGCTGACTAATGTTTCTCCTGGATAAAAATAGATGAACACTCATTTAAAGTACCAAGCTGGAGCTTCAGTGCCTCAAAAACCCTTTAATGATGATTAAGCTCTCAGATATTATCTTCATGCTAGTTTTTTTTCTTCTCTTCTGTACTAATCAGAAATCTGACTGGTAGTATCTTCTTGCTATGTTTATTTGCTTCTTTTTTAGGAGTGTGGCTAGGTAATGACAATGAAGGGGATTCTTAGTATTTGAATAAGAGTAATTATGTTGATGTGATACATGTTTAGTAACTGATCACTGGGCAGGAGTCAATATACTTGGGGTTAGCTTGTAGTAGTTGATTTGAAATAGTCTCTTTGTTTTATTCAGTAATTTTATTGTATAAATAAGAATACCAGTGTGGTGTGTTTTGGGAATGGCCATGCTTGGAGAGTTGGAGTTTACTTCTTTAAATGATTCATGAACCTATTTCAAGTATGTTGCACATTGTTTATCTTGGGGAGATGTTAGATGGTTATATTTTGTTATCTGGTGAAGGTGTGATGTTTTTCATGCTTTATTTCCTTAATGCTTTTTCTTTAGAAGTTTGTGGAAACTGCTAGCAGTTTAAAGTCAGATATCTCATTCTACTGAGTATTGTCTAAGCTCTGCCTGTTCGGCTGGTCCTCCTATTATGCTTCTCGTTATGATGGATGCTATATTTTTCTGATACATATGTCAACTTCTTATGAATATTCATTTTGTTTATGTCAATTTGGAAAATGTCTATAGCCACAAGTTAATATTATCTTGCATGCAGTATGAAATGAGTTCAGATTTATACTATTTTTGTTAAGTTTTATCAGCATCAATCTGCTTTTGCAGATTGGGAATCGGCTCGCGGAGGTTACAATGATCATGCCAATACGCATAGGTGAGCATTTTGTCGAGACATTATGGATGGGATCTTAATTTTGTTTTCCTTGCATTGATTCTTTGACAATATATTGGCGTGACAATGTAGATATTCTGATAGCTTAATGTTTTTTGACCAAGATAAACTCTTGAGCAGAATAGAAGTCACAGCATTGCTAATACTTGCATATGAACTTGACTTGTCATTTTGACATTGCAGAGAAGGGTTGATGTCTTATAAGCAGTTTATTCAGGAGCTTGAAGATGATGTTCTGCCATCTGAAGCTGAACGCAGGTATATTGTGGGTACTTGTACTAAATGTGTGGTTTGTCTTTTCTTGTGCTTTACTTAATCAATTGTTTGCTCCACAGGTATCAAGAATACAAGTCAGAGTATATATCAACTCAGAAACGGGCTTATTTTGATGCTCATAAAGGCGAAGATTGGTATTTTGGCATCTTCTGTCACTTTCTCTTGGATCTTAACTTGCAGTAATCATAGCCTTTTCTGTTCTGATGCTTGTTTTTATCTGTAGGTTGAAAGATAAATATCACCCCACCAATTTGCTTACCGTTATTGATAGGTGCGCCTTTTTGTATTGCATAGACAAACAAGCTCTTTTTTTCACAATTCGAAAGGTTATTTTTAGCATTAAGTTACTGATTCTTTATTTAGCTAATTTTTATTTTCTCCAACCTATTCTTTTCCAGGAGAAACGAAACCGCCCGAAAGCTGGCCAAGGAATTTTTGCTTGACTTGCAGGATGGGTCTTTAGATTTGTAAGAGACGTTGCTACGATAGCTTCTTGTAATGTCTCATTTTCCTTTTAACTAATAGACCACTAACATCTTAATATGGAACAGAGGGCCTGGTGTTGTAGCTTCCGCTTCAAACAAGCCAGGGCAGACAAGTAATCCCAATTCTGAAGATGAATTAGATTTGGGTGGCAAAAGAAGACGGCATGGACGGGTTTCAAGAGAAACTGATACATTCTTAGCTGCTCCTAAGGCTCACCCTATCAGTGCTGAACACAGGCGGATTCAAGTTGATGTCGAACAATCACAAGCACTTGTTAAGAAACTTGACCTTGAAAAAGGAATAGAGGATAATATACTATCTAGGGCTGACAATGATAGATCACACAGAGATAAGTCTCACAGTGGCTCTAGTGGCCCAGTTGTGATTATACGTGGATCAACCTCAGTCAAAGGTCTTGAGGGTGTTGAGTTACTTGATACACTCATTACTTACCTCTGGCGCATTCATGGTTTGGATTATTATGGAATGGCCGAGAAAAGTGAAGCTAAGGGTCTACGTCATGTGAGGGCTGAATCTAAAAGTTCTGATGTGAAAATTAACGGGACCGAGTGGGAAAAGAAACTAGATTCACGTTGGCAGGAAAGATTGAAGGGTCAGGATCCATTGGAGATAATGACTGCAAAGGAAAAGATAGATGCTGCTGCAGCTGAGTCATTGGATCCATATGTCCGGAAAATCCGGGATGAGAAATATGGGTGGAAGTATGGTTGTGGGGCAAAGGGTTGCACAAAACTCTTTCATGCTGCTGAGTTCGTTCATAAACATTTAAAGCTGAAACACCCTGAACTTGCCATGGAGGTTACTTCTAAAGTTCGTGAAGATTTATACTTTCAAAACTATATGAAGTACGTGCACCTCTTGCTAATCTTTATTAATCTAAGTGTCTTTTTGGAAATGGTGTTGATTAAAAATATTTGAAATTGCAGTGATGAAGATGCACCTGGTGGGATACCAATTATGCAGCAGCCATTACCGGTAAACTTCCATCTGTTATATTGGTTGTTTCATCATGATCGTTAGTGTATGTGTTCTGATGTAGTGATGTTTTTCTTTAGTACTAAATGATTTTAATATGCAAGTTGCTACTGGTGCCTACATTTATGTGATTTGTGTTTTCACTAAGAGAATATGTCCTGCTGCTGGAAACACACAACTAATGATTGGCAATTGTGCAATAAGACATAGGAGCAACAATTCCTACAAATTCATGTTTTTCTATCATCTTAACTGTTAGAACTATGCTATACATGCTAAAAATATTATGTCTGCCCAGAGATATGTTATCCAATAATCTTGCTGGTGACATGTTTTATTATTTTTGCATTTGTATACTTCAGGGAATGTTTATCTGAATGGGATCTGATTGATAATCTACATAAAGTCAGGATAAGATATGATGTTTTTTTGTTGTTGAAGTTGGAGTATAGAGTTTGTTACCTTCTGATTGTGACTTTTACATGTATAGACTTTGCACATGGAATAATCAAGTTAAACGAGGTTGCGCATCTTTCAGCAGAATTAGTGGAGTAACTAGACCGTTTACGTCTTAAGAGTACCATCCAAGCGTTTTCCCCAATAATATACACAAGAGTAACCGTTTTCATTTTTGTTACTGCTCATTGTGATCACTGATCTCATCTCCAAAAAGGGTGTCTCTCTGATTGTTAGACATAAGAGGATAACATTTGTTAGGCTTTTATTCTGAAAAAAAGTAGATTCGGTGATCTTGCTCGAAAGTTTAGTTTCTTAAAGGGTGCCACTGAGATGGAAGTGTGGTTTCTTTAATTAACCGTCTTTGTGTGTATGCCTTTTTCCGGGTTTGGTTTGTGATATAAGGAGTCTGTTATATACAAGTGTGATTTTTTAGTTTTGGCATGTCCGCAGTTGCTGGTTAGTGACATCATAGAATGTTCATTGATTATTGAAAGGGAGCCTGTTATGCATAGGGATTGGTAAATGTTCTAACGTAAGTGTAGGAAAGTGTTTGGTGGTAAGGCTGCTTTACCAGATAATTTAATGCTAAGGTTTCTAGCATAGCTTGCTATTATTCTTGCATCATTTATCTGAAACGTACATGATGAGATGCCGGTTTAGTTTCCATCTTTTGTTAACTTCCATACCATTAAGACCATCAACTAGCACAATACCTGCTATGTTTATATTGCTGATAAGATACTTAAATCTCTTTGCAGAAGGACAGACCCCAGAGGCATAGGCCTGGTATTGGTAACCGATTGAAAGACGATCGAGGTAATCGTAGGGAACTTGATGGCAGAAACAATGGCGGTGAAAGATTTGATAGGGGTGAGAATCTCGAGTCCATGGACTTCCAGTCGAACAATGATGGTGGTGGAGGTGATCAGATGTTTGATTCCTTTGGTGGACAAGGCCTTCATACTCCATTTTCTACGGACATTCCACCACCTCCAGTATTGATGCCCGTGCCTGGTGCTGGGTGAGCTCCATTGATCTCTATATGTTTGTGTGATGCAACACTCTTGTACTTTATTCATTCTAGTAGTGTCAAAATAAGCTGGTTAAGCTGGCAAGGGATTGGGTACCGGGTCAAAACAAGTTTTGGTTGAAGCGGGTTTGTTTGTATGGGCGAATCTGGGATTAGTCTAGGTTGACCTAAAACACTATTTGTCCCCTAAACATTTTTTAAAATAACTGGTATGATCACATGTTTGAAGGGTTACAAACTTACAATGTTAATCTGAATTTATGAATGAGTGATTTTGTATGCTCTCTTCTTTGGCAATGCACTTTGGACTACTATTTTGGGACAAACCAAAACGGGAAGATGGACAATATTTTTGGGATGGAGTGTTTTGTTATAGTAGATGTCAAACACTGTATATTGGAATTGTTACAGTATGTGGTGTAACATCTTATGTAAATATTTTGCAGTCCATTGGGCCCATTTGTCCCTGCTCCTCCTGAAGTTGCTATGCGGATGCTTCGAGATCAGGGCGGTCCTTCTCCTTTTGAAAGCGGAGGTAGAAATGGGCGAAGTGGTCCTCAGATGAGTGGCCCTGCTCCAATAATTGCTTTACCTCCATCGTTTAGACAGGATCCGCGTCGCTTAAGAAGGCAAGTTTTTGGTTTTGTTATGGTTTAATGTATATTCAATGAAGCATGGGCCGATACTAACCCTTCTGCTATTAACGTTTTTTAGTTTTAAATATAAACCGTTTGAATCGTGAAGAACTTGGGTCCTTGCTCACAAGAACCAAAACTCAGTTTATACTTGCAATGATTTTAGATAGTGTCTACTACTGATGTGTTGGTTTAATTTGATATCTGCAGCTACCAAGATCTTGATGCTCCTGAGGATGAAGTCACAGTCATAGACTATAGGAGTCTGTAGACGGGATTTTGAAATTCCCGTGCCGGTGTCAGCACGGACTACTCACAAACGATGATGGTCATGTTTATTTAGGGGACATTGCAAAACCAGCAGTCAAGAACAAAGTTTGTATTTTTTGATCGTTGGGGAAGATGAAGTTGAGTTTAAAATGAACTTGAAGTGGATATTTGAATCAGATTTTTCGAACACCTTTAAGATGCCTTTGCTATTTTAGTTGCTGTGTTTTTTTTTTTCATTTCGGATAGTCTTGGTGGGTTTCTATGTATTTACGGCATCGCACATTTTCTTTCAGTCGACTATGAGTTTGCATTATACATTGATGAATAGGACATTTGACACCTTTTCCGTTGTTTCACTTCACTCATTTGCATTTCCTTTTTAAACCTAACTAGTTAATACGCTGCGCGTTGCGGCAGTTGAAAATATACAGTATTGAACAACATGGTTATGGGTGTTTAACATGTCTTAAGTAATGAGTTGCAGGACTGTGAATTATTGTATTAGGAAAATAAAAAAGGCCCTTTAGCCCTAATGATATATTTTCTATGACACATCTATATGGCCACAAATAAAATATATTCTCAAGGCAACATAAACTCAACTGATAAGACCCATAAATCATCAACAGTCAAGAGAAATCATCAAATTACAACTTAAAGATTTTCAACTGGTTATCTTAATAATAATAATAATAATAACGCTATCACTTTTCTTTCATATAAATAAGTAAATAGAATTGAATGAAGTCAGTGACGGATCTAGAATTTCATGTCAAGGGGGTCATTGAGATTGTCACGATGATTTAATTGAGGCGGAAAAAGAAAAGAAACTAAAATGGGCTGGGTCGACCGGTCAAGTCACAAATGCAAACATAAAAACATATAATGATAATACCATTAAAGAGTAAAAATTGTTACAATATTACTTGATAAGGTTTTAAACTTTGAAATTATCAAGTATTTTCTTTGTTAAATACGTCAAATTATAACTTAAAACAAACACAACATGCATAACTAATATTAATAATTAATTATATATTTACATTCACATTCACCTTGTAAATAGATATGAAAAAATTAATATGAAATGTTAAAATAGAAAACATTAAAAGATAATTAAAAATATAGGCCCACTTTCTATGTCTACTCACATGATCACATAGGCACATACTGATATTTTATACGTCTTTCCTATCTTTACTCAAGTAATCTAGCGTCCATCACTTTCTCTCACATAAGGGGGTTGGCAACACCCGTGGTATGAACACGGTATGAAGAGTGGTATGCCTCATACCACACGTGAACACTACCGCCGGTGCCGTGGTATGAGGCACGGTATGGAGCTCACGGCAATGTTTCTAGTGCATGGTATGGAAAAAGTGGCC
>JAOXNX010000028.1:22990924-23001067 GCA_028566075.1 Solidago caesia
CCCCCCCCCCCCCCCCCCCCCCCCCCCCCCCCCCCCCCCCCCCCCCCCCCCCCCCCCCCCCCCCCCCCCCCAAAACAGCATATGACGCCTTACTTCTATTAGTCTTAGTCAAAAATATTATAAAGGAATTAATTCGTGGATACCCATGTTTACGTGGGGTTCAAATCCCACTCTTGACATATAAATTATATATTTTCCGTTCTAAAAAAAAAATTGTTAAACCGTTCTAAAAAAAATGAAAGTTTACGTGCACAAATTCATATGTTCAATTTGAATGAAGAAAATACCCTTTTTTTTGGACAAAAAATGAATTAATTAACCTTTTCAGATGACATAAAGATTACCCTTTATTGAAAAATGTCACGTATAAAAATGTTGCCTTAATAGGTACCATTAAAATTAATAATTGTTTCAGACCTAAAAAGCTTTAGAAAGAGTTACAAAGTAAAACCACTTAACCATTACCAAATGGTTTAGTGACAATGAGTATTTATCTCTTACGCATATTTGGGGGTTAAAACAACATATGCTAGATCTCTCAACATTCATGAGTAATTCATGCCTTTCAAAAAGTAAATCTACTTGCGTTGTGAAGATAAAAAGAAAGAATGGATGTGTTAAGAGAACATTGAATACTCTTCAAAAGTTTTCCTCTTCTTTTCTGGCACATCACTCCCCTTTCCCCCAACTAAAAACCAACACAAAACAGTCAAAACACCTTTAATCTCATAAATAAAAAGAACATGAACAGGTTACTATCATCACTCTAGAAGATCAATATTTGTCAACAAATAAGAAAAGTATATACAATAAAACACATCAGCAATGGCAATGTAACACACGAAAATTCATTCACGGGTAAAAACCTACAACACCTTTTCTATCTCGATAACAAGCAGTTAGAAAAACCCCTCTCATTTGGAGACAGGCGAGGATTCGATCCTCACTTTCTGCAAAAATGGCTTGAGATCCTCTAGAAGCAGCCTATCTACTTTCTGGTAGGGGTAAGACTGTCTACATCTCTACCTCCCCCATACCTCTTGGAAAACGGGATTGGGTACCGTTGATTTTTTTTTTTTTACCTTTTCTATCTTGATATTCTAAAGTTAACATGAACATGAAATCAGACTAACTCAACAACTAACTTACATGTAAAAAATAGCATTATAAATATTGTTGCCATTACTGATGGTTATAGAATAGGAAAAAAATGAAGATGGTTCCTCTATTTTCTTTGTTTCTTTGGAGGAATATCTGATGGTGATTCAGCCTGCAAAATAGATTCATCGCTCTTAAAACAACATACTTGCAAATGTAGCTACAAATCATAATTACGTTTGGCGTAAATATCTGTATAGAACGTAACATTAGCTGATATCAGATCAAAATTTCGTATCTTTTAAGGAGTCTTAAAATGTATCATTCTGTGATAAATAAAAAGCAAATGTGAAAACTTGGAAGACTTTATAATTAATAAACCCACTATGGAATATATCTACGGTTCCAAGATTTTAAGACTACAATAGAAAATCATGACTTCATGGCTTTTGGCCCTCTTAACAAAGTAGTCCAAAGTCTTAGTCGGCTTTGATCCATAAATTAAATGGACTTCCTAACCTTTCTAATAGAGATTATACATTGCAAGTAGAATTTCTGTAGAAATGAACACAGCGTTTCTAATTTAATCAAACACATAAAATGAGCAGAATGCTGCATGGTCGAAAACTTACTGTATTTGAGAGCTGCTCACGAATATAAGCCATTGATCTCAACATGGCACCTAATGTATCTCTGGACACCTGAAACTTCACCTCAGATTCTCCTGAAGTAGCATCTGTATCTTGAAGCTGGAAACACATAGGTATATTAGTCTAAAAGTAAATTTGAAAATTGATAATGAGCTTGTAAAATTATTTTCATTCTTGATATGTGAGTTCACATTTAATTATTTATGAACACATTTATCAACAGAAACTAACAGACAAGAACAAGACCATGACAATCTATTTCAAACTCGCATCTGATTCTCGTGTGTGAAAGACATCAAACATTCAAAATAATTTATAATTTGATACATTTAAATTAGTCAGAAAAGTAATAAATAAAGCAAACTCCCAACTACAATAGTTTGTGTCACATTTACTTACCGGGGAAACCCTTTTCCTAATAGGTTGTGTCACTTGTAAACCTTTTTGATATGAACTGGAGGGTACCAATTTCGACCCATTTACTCATGAATGGGTCAATATGGCTCATGTTATATCTCGAACGGGCCAGATTTAATATTTTAGGTGAAAAAGGGTTGGTCAAAAAGGTCGAGCAGATTGAACCAATGATGGTTAAAAAATTAAAAAATTGATTGTCCGGCAACCCCAACCATTTCAGCCCACCATGTTAGATGTAAATGAAACTGACCCCGCTCAGATGGTTTACCAAGGAATTTTTGTATTAAAATCAAGTTCCCCTTGGCTCAGCTGGGGATTGAACCTGGGATACTTTAAATGCTCCCATATTTGGAACCAAACACGGGAGGCAACCAATTTCTATATTTAATTACAAACTTCTTTACCATTAAATTCTAAGATTTATATTTAGTATTGTCTTTGTAGTCATAACTGACATCAATTATTTGTAGAATTTGTAAACAAGATATAGCAGAGTTTTCGGGCCCATCTGCCCGTACTAAACAATGAACGTTTCAACCCAAATCTGATAGAAACATTTTAATAAATGCCATACCTTCAAATTAATTACAGCAACCCTATTTGCAGGGGAGGAGAGGTGTTCATTAATGTAAGCCATTGACCTCAACATGGGCTCTAGCGTAACTGTTGAGAGCTGAAACTTAACCTCGGATTCAATTCCCGGTGTCCTTCGATAATCTTGCAACTACAGTTAGCGATACTTATAGATAAGAGATAAGTAAAACAGGCAATCAGTTAACAAAAGAAAGCACCAAGGATGCTATAGTCAAGTGAAAGGCCCTATAACAGATCTTCTTTTTAATTTCAATATAATTACTAGGCTCCCCCATGAGTTTGGTATATTGTTGTGATGGAAATTGGATAAAGTTTTTTCATCAAACCTTGCAGAAAACTATAAAAAGCTAGCTTCCCCTTAATTTAAAGATCAGACATACCTAATTTCGATGGTCACTAAATAAAAGAAAGCATCAAGGATGCTTTCATGGCTTTGTGCTAAAGAGCCATATTACCGGTTATATTTTTAAGTTTAATTACCAATCTTCCCCACGAGTTTGGCATATAGCTGTGATGATAAAGTTTTTGTCATCAAAACATGCATTAAACTATATTTGCCCCTTAATATAAGGTTACAATGTGATGAGGATCCCTCCATCACACAATGTTTCATGGTAACAGCAATACTTTTTTGGAGAGCCACCGAGTAAAAAAAGTGTGTCTGTAAAATTTATAATTTATTCACCTTGAAAACTCCAACAAGTTTTCATAATACATTCTCTTAATGATTTAGTGCCATGGAAGCAAAACTGAAATAAATGCAATGCAGCTGCAACTAAATGAGAGAATATGCAATTTCAAGACTAGTATTCTTTACATCTATTAATCTTTTTTGAGGCAAATACTTACACTCAACACACTATTTACACTAATTGTCTCAAGTGAGACTTGAACTCACAACCCATTGGTTGATGGGGTACACTTAATACCGCTAGGCCAAAGTCCCTTTGATTCAATGTTTTACAAAATAAATCACTATAAAAGCAGAAAGAGAATAACTGGAGATGTTAATGAAGTATAATTGTTGGTCCTAAAAGTTACTTCACAATACAAAAGTAGACTACATAATATCGTCATAAATCACCAAAAATGCAGATGATAAACAACATTTTTAAACTATAATATTTTTATGAATTCAATGTTTAAAAGTAGGAAGACATTTATTTAATAAAGTTTCGTTGTCCATTTAATAGACACAAATAATGAGAACTTTTTAGTTACCAAAGAAAATGAAAGCATTCTATCATTGTGAATGATTCAGTTAATCCTTCAGCGAGCCAGTGAGTCCTTAAGCTAAATAGCTAATCATAAGTCTGATATCACAGAGATCCTAAAACTAATTGATGAGATTCTAAAAATCATTTTCTCGCTCCAGCATATTGAATTAAATAAGTCCGCATAAAGTTCCCATATGTCTTGCAAATTTATCAAACCAACCTCACCCCTTCGTATATACTTCAGGAGTCCATTAAATCCAATCTCAGTCTAATTGTGATTGAATGCCTGGACACTCGGAAATTCTTGCAATTTATATTCATTTAAAAGAAGCAACTAAGATAATTTTTCCAACTAAAAAAGATAAGATTGAAACGCATACCTTCAGGTTTATGACAGCTACTCTATTTGCTGGAGGCAAATTTCTATTTTCCATTACCCATGTCATTGACTTAAGACAAGGAAGAATCGTCTGCATGAAACGAAAACAATACAATTATAATTGCATCATTCTTACTACTAAATAAAGAATGGCACATAGAGGTGAGAGAACGGGCAGGTTGGGTAACACATCAAAACAAGTAACTTTTTGCATGGGTTGAAACTGGTTGAGTTGACCCAAAGCACTTTTTTGTCCAAAACCATTCTTTTGTAAATACTCGGTGTGCCAAATATGATTAGATAGATTATATTAGTACAATAACAGAAAAGATTTTGATTGTTTATTTGACTCGTTAGAGAGAACCATAATCCTAATTGACCCATTTACAAGTAATTGCCTCAAAAATCCACCTCTAAACAGAATATCATACCATGTTGTCAGGATGGCCATCATCACTGCGCATAGAGACAGGGGCCATGCGGGGCAGATTTAAGTCAGTAACAGGTTGAGGAAGTAGACTACCATCATTAAGCTTAAATCGTCTCGTTACTTCATCTTGACGCGGCCATAGTAAAGGTGTCATATCAGGTGCTGGAGAACTGGTCTTACGATTTTTATAACCAACAACACTGGCCCGTGAGCTAGGTGGTGCAAAAGTTGCCACATTGGTCTTTGCAGCCACCACCTTCTTCCCGCCTTCTCTAAGAAAAGCCATAGCCAAAGTAAATGTATCTGGAGCAACGGCCCCTTCCTCAGCAAATTTAATAGCTTGCCGAATTAATTGATTGTAACGAATACCTAATGAGTCAGGCTCATGTCCTTTCACGTATAACTCTAACGAATAGTTGCATTTCGCATCTCTTGTCCATCTTCTTAGAATGTACTGGGACGGCAATGTGAGTACGTTCGTCACTGTAAAGACGGTCAAAATATGTCTACAAATAATTCCGGAATACTCAAACATCTGGCAGCTGCAATTTGCTTTTAACTCCCCAATATTAAAGGAGACAATATACGCTTTCTGGTCGTCTTCAAATTTTGCAACCCTAAATGTGCTTACAGCACCATCACCATCAATCCTGTTTGCAGTATACACAAACGTTTCAACCAACTCTTCTTGAAATTTTGAAAATATGGTTTTTGTATAGGAATTTGCCGCTTGTTTCTCCATCGGTGATGGTGTTCTCAATACCGGAGTGGTGCAAATTGTATCGAAATCTGCTTCTATTTCCTTCTCAAATGAGTTCTCCAAAGCTCTTTCATACTGTCTAAAGAACAAAGGCACGGTAGTGTGTTCATTTACATAACCATCAAAAAAAGAGCTCTCAAAACCATGGTTGAAAGAAAATCCAGCAAAAAAGGTGTCACGGAAATATGCCGGGACCCATTGTTGTCGCACAGCATATAACATTTGCAACCAATCATTTCTTCTAAGATCATATCTATCAAGAATAAAATCCCATGCCGATTCGAACTCGTCAATTGTTTCTGTCAAATTGATGCAATTATATAATTCGGTCTGAAAAGTAGGATGCATGAGACACACATGTGCCAACCTTTCGTGACCTTCTCTAAGTACATGCCACTTGCTGATACAGTGACGAGTTCTCGGAAAAACATTTGCAACTGCAGCCTGTACGGATTTCTCAGAATCGGTAATTAGAGAGACGGGGGGTTGATCACCCATGGCAGCAAGAAATGTCTTGAAAAGCCATGTATATGTACACTCGGAATCATCTAGAAGCAATGCACAACCGAACAAAATTGTTTGACCATGATGGTTCACGCCCGTGAAAGGAGCAAATGGTACTTTATAATGTTTCACTCTGTACATCGTGTCGAGTGTAACAGCATCACCAAAATGACTGTAAGCGGTTCTTGACCGAGCATCAGCCCAAAACACATTAGCCATACGGTTATCATCGTCTAGTTGTATGGCGTAGTAAAAACCCGGGTTCTCAGCCTGCATTTTCCTGAAGTAATCAAGAAGATTTTGAGCATCTCTTCCTAACGACCTTTTACTAGTAGAATGCCCAACAGAATTAATTATAGAATCTGAAATCTGGACCCCACGGTTTGATTCCATAGAAGTACTCCTAGAGAGATACATAACACCATTAGGAACAACTCCTACCATTGGGTGACTTTCAGGTGTATGCGTTGTAGCCCCAGAAAATTGTCGTTTTTGTCGATGATGATTCACCTTACAAGTATTTGTGAGCGGGTGATTATGTTCCTTCACGAACTTTGTGATAACCCAATTATTTTGACTTTTTGATTTGACCCTAAGCATTGCATTACAGCCATCTCCTGATGCAGCACACAAAAATTCAAAGACTGCAAGGTTTGTATCAGACGTGGATCGAATATTTTGATTAACACGTGTTGTGAACCCATTGCGTTTAGCATACTCATTGTAAAATGTCTTGGCAGCATCTGCATATGTAAATTCTAGACCCACATGCGGCTCGGTTTCCATATTTTTATCATGAGGTGTAAGAACTCCAGTGGGGTCTGGTCCACCATTTGAATCATAAAAGCGATCAAAGGCAACACCATGTTGCCCCATGATCTCTTCTTCCATGCTCATCAGTCCAGCATCCATACCAAAGCAAACTTATAAGGATGTTTTACAAATACTCCACTTTGTTTTTGCATCTTTCCAGATAGGAAAAGAATCATCAACGGCTTGACACTTCAACCAAGAATATAGAGGATCTGCTGTTTTGGAAGGACGGATACTCCAATGACTGAAATAGAATTCCAACAAAAGCGAATGGATGTCAAATACAAATTTATAACATAACTAAAATAAGATTCAACTCATAATAAACAACATCCAACAATTGGAATTACATCATCATGGGTTCTTTATCAGGAAAACTTACAGTCAATTGATAAGTCTGTCAACATAATGCTACTAAATAGTCTGATATGTTTGAATACATGAAAAAATGATTAGTTTAGTATTTAAATCACGCCATTGAGTAAAAACGTAGAGTCGGAAATAGTAAAATTTCATCTTTGCAGTTATTGCCCCTAATTACTCAAATTATGTTGATGATGCGACCAAAAGAAAACTTTAATTATACTTCGGGGTGGTCATCTCACTTAACTAAATCCCAACAACAATTTACCTAAGTTTAAAAGAAGTATATTATCGCAATAAAATGAAAAACAAAAATTACTAAACAAAGAAGTTTGCACATTGATAACCTTACATTAATCATATCATTGATTATTGAAGATATAAATCTTGTTTAAGCAACCGAACCAACATTCTTATTCAATACATATCCACGAATGCGCCTAATTTATGATTCATTACCATATTCTTCTATTCATTATTATGAGGGTCACACCTTGTCAAAAGGCAACACTTTTTTTTTTCTCAAAGAGAACCAACACCAACACCTACACTGCCATCTACAAAACCCCAACATGTACTGTGTTTAACATGATACCTACTTTCGACCAACATCTGGGTATGCAAAACTATTCTCTATGTGTTCTATTTATTTCCCGTTACATGTGTATATGTACAAGTCTAAAATAATAACACACCAAAAACTTTTTACTTAATGATTTAATTTCAGATTTAGACAATAAAAAACAAAAAAACTACCCTGAGCAGGAAATCATAGCACTTACACTTTAGCTATATATATATATATATATATACCAAAATGTAAGAAAAAAAAAACGAAAAATTGATTTTAAAAAGCTAGAATCTATATTCTATGAAAAATATCATCAAAAATGTACTTATAATTATCAAAAAAAATCAAAAGTACATCTTTTCACCAATTTCACTATCCAATTTTCCGTACAACTATATGTATTATATATATGTATATATATATATATATAAATTGTTAGTCAAATTATACACTTACACACACACACACACATATATATATATACACGAATTATATATGTGTAAACCAGAACATATAATAAAATAAATAAATAAATGAAAAAATATATACGTATAGATATATGTATGTGTGTATACCTTAGATAGATTGATTGAAGGAGAGAGATGAAGGTAGGGTTCCGTTTCAGGTGGGATTCACCGGAGAGAGTGAGAGTGATTTGTTATTATTATTAATATTATGGACATTATAAGCTAACGGGCTGTTTATGATCGTCGGATTAAAGATCTAACGGCTATTATTAGGGGTTTCATTACAACGAAGAATTGACCTGAGCGGTTCGGACCCAACCCCGTGAAACAGGTTGTACTTACATGATCTGGAACCAAATTAGCCTTTGTTTCATGTTTAAATTTTAAAGCGTGAAGAAATTAATATTTTTATTATAAAAATAGGGAAAATATTAGATACTGCGTATTGATGTAACAAAAAAAAAACCATTTGCACTCTAAAATTTATTAAATGTACATGTTGATTCTTCACCTTTCGGGATGTGGGTGAAGAAATACGTATTGTGAGCAATATGCATGCTTTCCCCATAAATGCATGATTAAAACTTATAAGTTTAAATATGTTTTAAAGGAGATCATGATGATATTGAAAATAAGAAGTGAAATTGTAAAGTCTATGTGGTAATAGTTGAATTGATTATACATGTTTAGACATATAAATTCTGGGCTTATATATCAATATTTTTATAATATTTTGCCTTTCATTGTAAAAATTATTAGGAGAAAAGATTTTGGCTCCAATGTAATATAGGTAGGATTTTCAGATATATGGTTAATGCATAAATGAATGAATGAATGTTGTATGAAAAAATAATCGTTTTTCATAATAATTGTTAACTGTCATGTATAATATTTATTGAAAATATTAACTGTAGTATTAAAAGTTATAATTAGCAAAATCTATATATATAATTTGCTAGAATTAATACTTATTCAAAGTTTATAATAAATTATTTGTAGTGAAAAGTCAAGCAACAAACCATAAAGATGGTAGTCTAATGGTAAATGTTTGGTTTCTAAATGTGAAAATATCTAAAAGTCCTAAGCTTGAATCCTAGGAACAAAAAGATATACCCCTTGTGGTTATGAAGAATCACGTGACTCCAGGCTACCTGCAAAATGTATAGTCGCCTTGGGATTATTCGTCTTGCAAATGGGTCGGATACTTAGGTTATAACTGATAGTAATTAATGAGTTAAATGTATCTTGTAGTATATTAGTTTTAAGGTCCGTGGGATGCACAAGATATTTGAGCGTCAAATGTTTATTTTGTGATTGTGTGATTTGTTTTTATTGTATCAGATGTATTTGTCAATCTTTTTTAAACATCACTAAGCAATTGGTGTTGATTTCATAATAAGATAAAAACTCATGAAACTTGTCGTTTGGTTGGACAGAGTGTTTAAAGGCCATATCAATTGTACAAACATAAATATATATTTTTGAGGTAATATTCAAGAATCCATTCTATTAGGACGTATTTTAAATGTAATAGAAAGCAAAAAAAAAAAATTGATTATTAACGATGAAACACAACTAAACAATGAATGAACCGCGTAGGATGTCTAGTACTTTTTTAAAATGTACACATTTAATGTTTGAAAATGACAATATTGTTGAAATGATGTTTAGTTAAATTAAGAATTTAAGTTGCTGATTGCATCACTATTAATTGATTGCCAATGGTTTAGAAATGGGGCGTGCTATAGGCACCCTTTTTTTTTTTTTTTTTCCTATAGACACCTTTCAGAAGGGGCGATTTTTTGAGGGCAAAAGGGGCGAATTTCGCCCCTTCTGATAAAATTTAAAATTTAAAAGTTAATAATATTTTAATATATTAA
>JAOXNX010000028.1:23025594-23039414 GCA_028566075.1 Solidago caesia
ATAAAACTATTTTTAAAAATTTAATACGGTTATTTTAACCTACCGTATGTATATACGATATTAAAATCTAATAAGTATGTTAAATAAATAATGATATAACAATGTTTATGATTCTTTAAATATATAATACTTTAACATGTAGTAATGTAACATGTAATAAAATTCATCTAATCCATATTAATTTCATAACGGAATATTAAATTTTATAATGCTTTTAAAGTATAATGTTTTGTGTCTACCCGTGTATATATTAAAACTTTTTTTTTACTTTAACGACTTATTAACCAATCAAAATCATTGATTTTACTAAATAATTCTTATCTTAACAAATTACATATTTAACAAATTATCTTATATTGAAAATGTCATAAAAATTCTGTGTATTTGACACGGGCATAAATCTAGTTTGTTATTAAAAAATAAGCAATCATTTGCCGAACGTTCAATCTTGACAAATGAATATAAACAAGCTATTATGAATTCGAGCAACCATAAATGTTGAAAAACACTACTTTTAAGAAGCATTGTAGGACTCTTGTTTTTTTTTTTTTTTAAGTCTAAAGTTCTTTATCTGACATGGATAAAACTTCCGTTAAAAAAAATAAAAATAAATTTAATATCAACTCATTTTGTTGTACATTTCAATCATACACACCAAAACTATCAACTAAATTTTTTTTGTATAAAATTCAACTAATTCTTCAGATACAATGTTTTTTTTTTTCAAATTTTACAAAATGGATGATTTATGATTTGAATTTTCTTCATTTAATCTTAAAGGAATATTCCTTAGACTCCCATGCAAATGCCCATATCTTCTCCAAACATCATATCATTTGATTAGATTCTAACCTTAATTAAACCTCCCCCATATTAGTAACTCTCATCTAAAATTAGTAACTCTAATCTTCAATCTGATTTATTCAAAAACTCCCTCTTAAAAGAGGAAACTTATCCAAACATCCTTATTAGGCCTTACATTCATGGATCAAAGTCACAACTATTGGGCCATATTCAGACATCATTATTGGGCTGTAGTTATCCAGACAAATCCACACACACAACACCCACCAATAAAAATAAAAATTGTGGTTCCTGGTGTCAGTTTGTTTAAGAGAGAAACAAGAGAGAGAAACTAGAAAGAGAGAAAACACATTAAAAAAGAACACAGAGAATAAAAAGAAATTACGTTCTTCATAAAATCGAAAACCGCAAAAACCTAATAATATCGATCCATTTAAAAAGATCGAATTGCAAGTTACAAAAACCCTAATTCAATTCACAATCATCAAATCTCTCATTTCCCCCAATCTCAAACCCTAACGGTGGTAAGTCAATCGATTTTTATTTTTATTTTACATTTTTTTTATTTTGTTTCCGTGAAATTCGGTGTTAGTTTGTTGTGAATTTGAAGATATTTATGTGTTTTGGTGGTTAATTGTGTTTAAATTTGTGATTAAATGATGGAAAATGCTTAAGTTATTGGAATATTGGATTTCTTTTAGATGTGGATGTGGTGAAATGGAGTTCTGTATATTTCAATTGAATTTGTGGTTAGTTTTAGGTTTTTGTGGTTAATTTTGTGTTAAAAGTGTTGCTAATTGCGTTGAATGATGAAATGATTAGGTTTAATTAGGATTTGTTTTGATTAATGATTGTATGTCAATTAATTTTGGCGGTGGAGTGATTTGTGACGTAACGGTTGGCGGTTCGTCGGTGGTGATGGAAGAATTGAATGTTGTTTGAAGATAGATTTGTGTCGTTGACCGCTTTTTTGTATGTGAGTGTCAAGGCTTATCATTTGAAGAGAGAAATGTTGCCACGTGCGTTAGGCTTGTCGTTGACCACGTGTCGTTTGTCGTTTGATTTTGCTAGTATCATTATTGTTCAATATTGGATTATGGAATTTATGTTGTGTTTATTTCATGTTATGTTTTTTTTAATAAATTTGGATCTACGGTCATTGATACGGTGTATTTGTCATTTTGTTTTTTTGCTCAAGAGTCAATATCCTTATAAATTTAAGGAATTTAGGGATTCTTATCGGCTTTATTATACTTGATGGTATTTTCTTTTTTATAAGAAGCGGTTCTTGTCTCTGCAATAAACTTTATAAAGTTGTTTTAACAAAACAGGAAGGATCTCATGCACTATTTCACAGACAAAATTAGCTTTTAACATGACTTGAACAGTCACCTTTCCAAACTTGCTTAGTCAAACTTCATTCTGTTATCGGATCCAGGAATCAAGAGCTTTCGTTTTGCAGTTGATTCTCAAGGTTGTGTC
Source organism: Solidago caesia (assembly GCA_028566075.1). NCBI lineage: Eukaryota > Viridiplantae > Streptophyta > Magnoliopsida > Asterales > Asteraceae > Solidago > Solidago caesia. The sequence goes on from JAOXNX010000028.1 coordinate 23,027,881, forward strand.
TCAGTTATGTATATGAATTTACGGTGCCTTTTTGTTGAGAACTTATTAATTGTTTTTAGGACAAAGTATATGACCTTAGTGTATATGGTCGGAAGCTCTGGTGTAACCAATACAAAGTATATGACCTTAGTGTATATGGTCGGAAGCTCTGGTGTAACCAATGCAGTAGAGGTGATCGACTGATCGTCATCTTAAGAGAAGCAACTATTTAGCTATAATCTAATTATTGAAACATCATTACTTATAATAATTAGTAATTTAATAGCATTGATATACAGTATAAAAGATGTTAGTTTTCTTCTGTAACTTTTAAATTATAATGGTGCATAATAATATGTAATTTGATAATGACCTTGTTTCTTTATGTCTCTCCATATATGGTCAGGGCTTTTAGTATTGTCTCATTTATACTAGTTTAACCACATTAACTGTTTAATGTTTAGTTTGTAAATTCATTAAGCTTTGTATTATGGGCTTATTAAATGCTGTTATATTTCATCAGATATCAATTACATTTCCTTATTTCATTTCAAGTTTTTATGGTTATTTAACCAATAAAACACATTGATATTGTAGGAAGCTGGAATTTACAATGTCTCCCGCATCTAAGTCAAAGGCAAAGGACAAAAGGGCTGCTGCCAAGGACCCACAGAAGTCCTCTACTAAACCCACATCTAATGCTAATACAGGCGTCTCTGCTAGTGGTTACAATCCACTATTGGGAACCTTTCATATGCTCGACACTGCACCATTGTCTATGGCGCCACCTGCTCACATAAATGGCCGATCTCGTAATATCGATGATACAGAGGATAATAGTGGGAACTCTACCGGGATGGGGATTGAATATGATTCTGTATCCAACAACGGTAGTTGGTCAGGTGAGTCTGAAGATCACAAAGACAAAACTTCTCAAGGATCCTCTCGTCAGGAAACAATACCAGGGGTCGATAATGATAAACGTGAAAAAATCCGTCAAAAGAATGAGAAGAAACATCAACGCCAAAAAGAGAGGCGAGCTCAAGAACTCCATGAACGGTGTAGTGGTTATCTAATGTCAAGAAAGCTGGAAGCACTTGCCCAGCAGCTTGTGGCAATGGGATTCTCTTCAGAACGTGCAACAATGGCTCTTATATTGAATGAAGGTAGAGTTGAGCAATCGGTTGCATGGTTGTTTGAAGGGGGTGAAGATTCTGAAAACCAACGGGAGCATAATCTTGACGGTGGTGGTAATTTGAAAATTGACATATCAGAAGAGCTTGCTCAGATTACTGACATGGAAATAAAGTTTAAATGCTCAAAACAGGAGGTAGAGCGTGCTATAGTTGCATGTGAAGGTGATCTTGACCAGGCGGCAGAGACCTTAAAAGTTCAGAAGCAGGAACAACCTCCTGCCGCCCCGCCAAAGCTTGAAGAAAATGGCGGTTCTTCAGCTCATGGTAATGGTAAGCTTTCCGTAGCCATGAGCCAGAACTCATCTACCTCAAGAATGATATCAAAGGCTATACCTATACAACAGAAAATCGATGACAGAGATTTTAATTACACCAAAACGGTTGCTACATTAGGACCGTCATCAGACTCTGGGATCAAAAGTTTGCAGTTGCTAAAGAAAATTCCACCCAATTCGGATTGGACAAAACAGCAACAAATTGCTACTCCTTTAGAGAAGAGATGGCCAGTGGCGGTTGGTGGATCAAACCCTTCTGTCTCATATTCTTTAGCTTCTCCGTTGCAGGCTGCACCACCACTAGCGAAAAATGAGTCCCGATATGTAAATATTGGAACCGAGCTAAAGAACCTTCAGTTAGGGTCGGTGAGGGAACCGGTTATTATGATGCAGCGGCCCAAATCGAAGAACATGTCCACAAGTGTAAACTCGTCCTCCCCAGCATCAGTCGCTGATTGGCATCCTAATGTTGTTGAGCCAGTAATGAATATGAATTCCAACGGGTTTTCACATGTTCCTAGTAGCACAAGAAGCTTTAACACCGCGACCTATGGGAACACTGTCAATAACAACACCCAATTATATGACCAATTCCATTATCAGCAACAACAGCAACCAATTCCTCAGCAGCAGTATGCATCAAGCAGCGGCCCGTTAGACCATCATTACAGCCAACAAGGTTCAATGAACCATTTCAACAATGGTGGTATGTGGAACAACAGAACGGTGGGTAATCCTACCACTCCGACTCTGGCAGCCGCTTCTTCTCTAGGACTGTTCTCTGGGTTGGGTTCAAACGGGCCGTCAGGACCTTCATCTCCAGTAGACTGGAATGCCTGTGACTCGTTGCAGTTTGATTACACAAACATAGACTGGAGTCTAGATCGGCTTCCTCTTCCAGCAACTAGCCCTTCAAGGCTTGGTATGTGGATGAGTTTTGGCTCTTCAACAAACTCTACAGATCTTTATGCATCAGGAAGGGGTGGTGGTGGTGGTAAACCCGCCACAAGAACGCCGACGGGTATTCTATCGAATGGGAATAACGGGCTTTCGATGGGTTTGCATCCGGATGGGGTAGGGGCTGTAGGTTCTGAAGCATCATCTGCAGGTGGTTCTCGTGAATGGACTTCCCCGTTTGAAGAGAAAGAGTTGTTCAGTTTCCCCAGACAGTTTGTTTCTTCTCCCTCACTTTAATGGTCAAAAAGCATGATGAACAAATAATAAGATGATAGGGGATGAAAAAACAATAAGAAAACAGAACTTGAAAACATGTGTTGGGATTTAATGTTTCTCTTCGTTTTTTCAATCGTGCCTGCTGTCCTGCTTGTTGTTTGTGTGTTTTCTTTTGACCTTTAATATTGTTACGGAAAAGCGTATCTTCCTTTTCCTGGAGCTGAAATTTCCGAATCGGGAACAAATACTGCTTCAATGGTATGTACACTGTGCATCACAAAATGTACATTACTTGGGTGTTTGTAAGTTTCAGCTCTGGAAATGGGACTACCCTTTTCCTAAATTTCGTTTTCTATTTTACAAGTTTCTTTGAGTAGTATAGCTTATGATCTTCCTCAGACTAAACAGGTCTTGTGGAAGCCTGAAAAAGAAAATGATTTAACGGAATATGTCACAAATTGCTACCAAGAGGCAAGAGCAATCAACTCTTCAAAGAGAGGCGATTGGAGACTTAAATAACCTCTTTCCCAGTTTTTTGGGAACATGATTCTGATTTCATTGATCTAAATGCTGTCAAGATCATGCTAGACAGGTAAGATTTGACTGATGCACTCCAATCACATTGAATAGATAATACAGATCATGTGTTAAACCGAGGTATGGACTAAACGTGGCATTTGTTGAGGATTAGCAAAGAATAAGTCTAGACAAAAAGGAGATGTTGCCTAATGACCCATTCTAACTTAGATCGTATGCTTATGTTTACATAGTTACCTGTTGATGTGTGTGTATGCATGCGTGTACGTATGAACGCAGGCATATATGATATATGTTCATATGTACATAAATGTCTGCATACATGTATACGTTTGGGCATGTATGTGCATGTCATCCACCTCGTTGTATGAACGCAGGCATATATGATATATGTTCATATGTACATAAAGTCCGAAACGCCCCATGTTGCTCTTGAAATCCCCTTCCTCGATTACCTCTCATCCATAGATCTATTCCAGATTGTAGGCATTATTTTACACATTGAGTCAAAGACGATGAGAGTGTCATTACGCACCTAAACAAACTTTTCCCACCAATGAACTTTACCCAAATGACTGAATTCCTTCAGTTGCCTATTCGATAAGAATATAAGATTTAGACTTTGGTTTAAGATAATATTTAGGTTTGAATGCCGTAAGCTGTTAAAAAAAAGGGTTTGAATGCCATAACAACTGCTTAGAGGACGGTGTGCCTAATGTTTCCTATGATTTATAAGATGATTAGTTCGTATCTTATGGAAAAAGTACCCACAACAGAAATGAGTGATTATTTATTTATTTATATATTTTGAATGTGGTAGCTTAGGAATCGAACATTGATAAACGAGAACACTTCACAAAGTTCAAAGAAGTTCTTGACTTTATCGCGTAACCAAGAGAGAAATACGATATCGAACAGTATATGACAAGTCGAGAAAAGTGACTTGGCTCAAAAGGTCCTTTTGCCAATTATGATATATATATATATATATATTCGACTTTTGGCCTCCACCTTACTCGAATTAAACAAAGAAATTCTTACGAAAAGTTGGTTTGACGAGTAACATGGGTTGAGTGTTAGATAATCCTTGTCCCCTATTTATGAAAGGAACCAGTTACCGTGCGCAAATGCGCAATAGACACAACGGAGTAATTTTGCCCACTCTTGCAATACTTGCTGCTAACACACAAAGTGTACGTCACCCGACTTGGATACAGTACATCGTTTAATGTATATTTTTGAATAAACACATGATTGTATCCGTCGTTTAATGTATATTTTTGAATAAACACATGATTGACGAAGTTGGATATTCATATATAGAATGAGTGACAGAATGGGCGTTTGAGAAGGGTGGCTTAATTACGAAAGCAACTGGGAATGGTGTACATAACGATTTCGTCTTCCTCTCACTTTAAGAAAATATATGTAAAATTGTGTCTGGTAAATAATGTATAAAGTTAATGGTTAAATATATATATAGTTATAATATTTGTTGATGAAGTGAGTTTAAGTAAATCTTTGCAAAATATCAATCTCACAAGTAAGTGGTCACACGTACTATCTTGTAGTAACATATTGGACAAATGATGGACTTTAGAAAAGAAAATCTGTACTTCGAAAAACTGCTAATAACCTTAAATAAAATTTGATACTACCAGAATTCTTGTGTGTACGTGTTAGGAGATGTAGCTAGCTGAAAAAAAGGTTTGTTGGGCAGGCTTCCTTGATACGAAATTCCTATCCGCATGACTCTTTCTATAGGACCAACCTACATGTTAGTGAAGCTATCCGAGAATGAACCTGAGACCTATCTATAATACCTTACTAGAGGGGTACCCGCGCGATGCAGCGACCCCGAATATGTCGTGGAAGAACTCATTATCAATATGTCGTGGAAGAACCCGTTACAAATTTCACAAATATTCCTAACCTAAATTATTGTGTTTTGACATTCTTAAATAAACAATCATTTGTGGGTACAAATCATTTCCTAAAAAAAAAAAAACTTGTATTTCAAAAAATATGTAAACAATTAACTGTGGTTTGACATTTAAATAAATCATTTCCTAAAATACATCACCGTGTTTTATGGACATTGATTTGGAATACATTGATTTGGAGGATTTTTCCAACCCTTTGACAGTCTTAACAGTTAAAGTTACGGGATGATCTAGTTGTGTAATTTGTATATGCTAGATTTGTACTTCTTGTTAAAGTTACGAATTTGTATATGATTTAGTTAAAGTTACGAATTTGGGTGTGGTGAAACTCCTTTTGAGACTAGATTCCCTCGGTTATTCGCTATTGAATTGGACAAAGAGTGCACGGTTCATGATAGATGCCCAAATTCGTCTTGGCTTTGGAATTGGCTTCGAGACATTAGATCGGGAAACGAGACTGATCAACTAAACCATTTGCTTGAGCTATTGCCTAATCAATGTGTCAATGGTGATGATAAATGGGTGTGGAACGTTGATGGCAAGTCACACTTTTCTGTTTCTAGCATTCGTAGATTCATTGATCACAATTCTCTCCCTTGTAGCGCTTTGCACACAAGATGGAACAAACGAGTCCCCAAAAAAAATCAACCTGATTGCGTGGTGTCTCCTTCGTAATGGTCTTCCCACTCATGTTAATCTGTTTGGTCAGGGTGTTGACATTAACACGGTTCAGTGCAATCTCTGTGAAAATGGGTATGATGACGTTAGTCATATATTTCATCGGTGCTCGTTTATGTGTGACATTAGAGGTAAAGGTAAAATCAGTAATTGGGTACATCTCGACATCCCTAATGTAGAAACTAATGACATGGTAGCTTGGTATAAGGACCTTCATCTGACTAGCTATCAACGTGACACTTTAGAAGCCATAATGTTCATTTGGTGGTGGCATATTTGGAAGGAGGGAAATAACGCCATTCACAGTGGCTCTCATGTTAGCACCTGCGATACTTTTAACTCTATTGTCTCCCTTTCTTTTCTTTGGATTTCTAATCGTGACAGGAAGCGAAGCTTTTGTTGGAGTGACTGGATCGTGAACCCCCTGGCTACTGGATGATTTGTGTGTCGAGTTCTTTGTTGAAGTTTGTTGCTATTCGGTTATTTCTTTGTGTTGTGCGAAGTATGCTGATTCGGGTTGCTTTGATTAGTGTTGTAGCTATGGTTCTGCTGGTTGGTTTCTTCGAGGCTTGTTTGGGACTACACCAAAAACGTCACAGAGTGAAAACTGGTGGCGCGACCTCTGTCGACGATGATTTTTCTCATGTCTCGCTTAACGTAATTGACATGAGTTTTTTCATTTCTTTTGTAATCTTAGCAGTTAAAGTCCCGAGATGGTTCTAGATTGTGTTTTTGTTATATTTCTAGAATAGCTTTTAATTGCTTATGTTTTGTTTTTCTATTTGACTTTGTAATTGTACCTTTTTGCAACTAGCGCCTTGCTAGCTGTCGTTTTAATACAATTATGTTGTTCCAAAAAAAAAAAAAAAAAGATTTGTACTTCTTGTATTTTGACCTCTAGCATCTTGCTAGGTGGTTCTATCTATTTAATATAACTTATGCCTTTCAAAAATTAAAAATAAAAAGGGTATAATGGGTATTTCCCATATCAAAAATTCTAACTTTTCGTATATAGATTGATAGCAAAGTTAGTTATAAAATACTGTTAATTGTTGTTAAAGGCATCGTATTATAGATTGATGGATACTAGATGGATGCCCGCGTGATGTTGTGAGAATGGTTGGTAGCGGCGACGGTGTGGTGGTGGCGGCGACTGGTGGTAATGGCGGTGGCGACGAGTAATGTATGTTATTGATGTAAAGGTAATTGATGTAAAAGGAGGTAGTGCAGTTATTTTAGGAGTTAGGGATAGATATTGTAAATTAATTTCATTGAGAGTATTTTTAATACAAAACTATTGATTTGTTAGGGGTAGATAGAGGGGCAAAAAAGAGATTTCAAATTCTTGTGCTTAAAGGGGGAATGGTAAGATGCTTCATATAGTACTAGAATATTGTCCGCGCGATGAAGCGACAAACGGTTTTGGCTTTAAAATGAAATTCGACAGCGTTTGTATTCATTTTATAATGTTTGCAATTTCCATTCTTCCATGTGGGATGAATTCATTTTTTTTATATTACATTTGAATATACAAAAGACTTATTATCCCACATTGATTCCAACAGGGTTTGACAACAACACACATCTATGTTTATATATATTTTTTAAAATTTTAAAAAGTAAGACCCTCAAGTAGAGATTATAGATATGGATTTTTTTTCGTATTACATTTACAAAAAAATTTACCTACTTTATTTCGTAAACAATACTCGTATTAAAATTAGACATCACTATGTTATCATGTCAACATTTTTCATAAAACTTCCAAGTAGTACCTAAGTTGTCAACTTAGCTTTCCATCCACACTTTTAACCAATTATAACTAAAATTAGTTTAGTTGCTTAACATAAAACTGTTTACATCTCACGCCCGTCATACCCCTCCATTGACATAATTGTGTATTGTTGTTGTATACCCGGAAATAGCAAATAAAACGCAAGCTACAAGTTTAACATTTCTAGACACATAAGAGATCGAATAAGAGATACAAGACGGGTGATATATGGTTGCTTCATCTTTTATTAGCTTGACGAATCAAAGTAACATAATACAATAGTCGTACACCAAATTCATCCATGTAGAGAAAAACAGCCAAGGAATTCACACGTACACATGCCAAAGGATTTGAGTTGCCCTGCTAGTAAACTATACCTAGCTAACCTAAAACCATTTATCATAATAATAAAAAGAAATATTCAAGAAAGATATGTGAGACTTCAATAGCAGCCACTCCTTGCTGACTCCTTGGGTGGCCCTCAACCTCACGAGTAATGTCTTGTTCATTATTCTTTGAAAACTTGCAAAGCATAATCTATATATATATATATATATGTAGCGATCGAGTTGGTGAAGTGGCTAGAGGGAGGTTGGTTTGTTGATGATGGGAATGGCAAATAAGGGTTGAGTGAGGTGATTAAATATACATAGGGGATAAAAGGAAAGTGCCACTACTACTTGTGAGTTGTGATGGAAAATAGAAAAAGGACAAATCAATTAGCATCTTGCGAAGGATATGCTATTGGCACAACACATAAAAAGTGCCCATGCAACATGTTCCTTGTTGGCCACAACTAGATTCTCAACTTTTATGATACTAGCTACTCCTAGCTTGTAGTATGTATGTTAGCAATGGATAATATCCAGTTTCATTTTGATGATATATGCGATTTGCAACTGTTATATATATATATATATTCATCGGTTATGGTTAAAAATTGTTCAGGTTTCAATGTTCGTTGGTTTGAATTACGGGTTAATTTTTCAAGTTAGTCATGTTAAGCCAATAAAAAAACTTTATATATGATAAATATATGGTCAACCTTAGTTTTCCTCTTGTAAAATCTAACTTGAAAACTTAATTGAAAGGTTACAAACTTGAGATTTTCTAATTAATTGAAAGGTTATAAACTTTGGTTCTGGTTCAAATAAAATAAGTAATTAAAGTAAAATAAATAAAATAATAATTTTTTTTTAATTGAAAATCATTGTGCATCATGAAAATTTTCATGCATCAGTATATATACTTGTGCTCATGAATCTTTGTGCATCAGTTTTATCACGATCAAGTAGTCAAGATTTTATCTTATTTGTTTTATTTTAATACCTGTTTTACAATAAGCAGTCCCTATAAACTTAATTGGGTTTCAATGTTCTTTGGTTTAAATTACGGGTTATATAGTATTTTTTATTTTTATTTTTTATCATCTAAAAGGATATTATAAATGTTTAGTACGCGTACTGTAATAGAAATATCTATACTACATTATAAATCAAATGGATAGTGTCTTAATTTTTAAAAAATTTAAACATTTCCTTATTTATCATATCATTTACTATCATTTAATATTTATATTATTTATATATTAATTAACTATATATTATTTTTATATTAATATAAATAATCAATATTAAATATTCTAGCAATAATGACAAACACATTTTTTATATACCCGTGTGTTATGCAATCTAAAACCGGCAGTCGACGAAGCCGGCTGCCGTCCACCATCACCTTTTGATGCATGTACTGAATAAAGTTTACGAATTTCATATATACTATAATTTAATTATTTTTATTAATCATCTAAAACCACGCATCGTGCGAGTAGATTTCTAGTTTATGTAATTTGGTTATGATTGTGTATTTAATATTTCACGCATATAAATTACGTTGTGTTGACTTGTTTGTCTTAAAGTTTAAGTTTGGCTCCTCATAATATAACGTAACTTTTAGTTTTTTTTTTTTATCACGTATTATTTTTTAACGAAATGTTAAACTTACAAACAATATATAAACAAAAATTTACAAACACGTGTGTTATGTAACATGGACCAATGAATAAAGAGGGAAAAAGAAGAAAGATAAAAAATGACTTGATTTGATTGATATACGTACTTTAGGATTATTTAAACACAATCCATACACACTACACACACTACATCGTCCGTACCCCACTATCTCTTGTTCTCTCACGTTCTCTAGAGAGCATGGCATCCAGAATTTGGCCCTGCCAATGATGCCGTCAAGAATGGCCAGAATTTGAGTGAGAATTTCCCCTGTTGGACCAGCCTTATAATCGTATAAGGTTTCTTTTGATATGAAATTTTTATTTTTTATTTTTTTTTGTAAATCTGATTTGTTTATGTAGTATAAACAGAACTGATATTTTAGTTATTTATATGATTTTAATTTAACATTTGTATTTTAATCAGAACTATGCTTTATAATTGAATTATTTTTTGATGCACATATGGTGTTTGATTAAATGTATATTTTTTGTTTTTTTTTCATCGAAGTTATCAATTCATTTAGTTTGACAAAATTTTATAATTTATCATAAAAACTCAAAACATATTTAAACGAAATCTATAAAACATATTTTTTGAAATTACCCGACGGACATGAAAACTAATAATAACTAGTTGCGTTCATGCCGCCCGATGGGCGGCGGCGTTTTCTGGAAGCGTAAATAAAACAAATAAGAAAACATTAAAAAACCAGGGGCCAAAAACGCTAAAACCAAAATGTTTAATGTCGTACATGTGTGCACTCTCATAAAATAAAACCTAAAATGTTGACGCCTTATGATTTGTTTACTCTCATAAAACACAAATGATCCCAAAAAAAAATATGGTAATAGAAGAACATGGGAGAACAAAAGCTAAATCTAAAATAAAAAAACATTAAAAAATCAGGGGCCAAAAGCGCTAAAAAGCAAAATGTTTATTTCCCAAATAAAAAATATGGTAACAAAAGAATACGGGAAAACAAAAACTAAATCCAAAATAAGAAAACATTAAAAAACCAGGGGCCAAAAGCGTTAAAAACTAAAAAACCAAGGGCCAAAAACGTTAAAAACCAAAATGTTTATTAAAAAAAAAAAAAAAATTAGACCGCGCCACGTGGGATCCCAACGGGGCTGCTACTGTTCACTTCCTAGATGCTTTAATAAGAAGAGTAATGTTTACATGTTAACTGATGTTCTTTGGGTTACATAAGGCCATAAGAAGCTGTATATTATAACTTATAAGTGTGACTTGTACGTGTAATATGAAAATTAAGTATAAGTATATACAACATATTAAATAACAATGGAAATGTAATGAACCACATTTATTAAGAAATAATATTTTATAGTTTGATAACAGTGGCGATGGTGGTGGCAGCGACGGCATGGTGGTGGCGGCGACTGGTGATGATGGCAGTGCCGGCGGCGGCTGTGTGGTTATTGATGTAAAGGTAATTGATGTAAAAGACAACAGTGTAGTTATTTTAGGAGTTAAGGGATATATGCTGTAATTATTTAATTAATGGTATTTTAGGTATATGGGTTAATTATAAAAAGAAAGCATTTGAAATTGAGGGATAATTTAAATATTTTAAAAACAAAAAGTTGAAAGAAAAGGGGAAGAGAGGGTGGGGGGTTTACTTTATATACAAGTAAGGATATTACATTATTTAAAAAAGATCGACTAACATGTGTCCTAACAAATGTAGTGTATTAATTGCGCCTTATCTGTGATATTAGGGCATATGTTAGATATTTCTTATTTAAAAATGTAAATGTTAATGCTACTAAATAAAATTGTTGTTAGATATATATATTACTGTATAAAATTTCTATACCCTTGTCTATATGTGAAATTATCATTCTACTCTTAATGAATTACTTTACACCACTAGTCCCTTATCCTATAAAATATCTCTACCACCCTTTTTACATCAATTATCTTTGCATCAATTACCTACACCACTC
>JAOXNX010000028.1:23067489-23079945 GCA_028566075.1 Solidago caesia
GTGCCAAGCGGGGATCGAACTTGGGACCTTAAGGTCACCAAGTGCTTCCCTTACCACTAGGCCAATTCCTTGTTGGTTCACCCACATATTACGTAGGTTCATAATCTAATATTCTAATATATACAAATATATATTTTAATGAATAATTCTTTATTGGTCGAATTAAAGAATGACAATAATCATTGAAACTTTTTTTTAATTATTAAAATGACAAGTGGATAAAATGAATAAAATAAAACTTATGATACTATATTATATTATATAATATTAAGTGAATAGTTTTTTTCCGTCTTTATATGTATTTATATTTTATATACCATATATAACATTTTATGAACATAAAATTGTTTTAGAAGGAATGGTTGTTGTTTGCTTTGTCAACCCAAAGGTCTTGGGTTCAGTTCTAAACCCACAATCTTTTTTTTTTTAAGACAAAAAATGTTTTAATATATATTAACTGATAGCCTCTTTTTTTTGGTTTTTTTAATATATTCTTTTGTAATTTTTTATTTTTTTTTTATCATTTTGTTATTTGTAACGTTTTTAATTTTTTTAAACTCTTGATTTGATTTTGTCTAGTTTTTTTTTGTAACATTTTGTTTTTACAAAAAAAGACTAAATATATATATTTTTCGGATTTTTTTTTTATATATTTTTTGTTTTAATTTGGTTTTTGGTAACAATTTTTTTATTTTTAGTATTCCTTTTGTATTTTTTTTTTTGGTTTTGTTTCTTTTCCATTTTGTTATTTGTAACATTTTTGTTTCTTTTTTTAACTTTTGATTTGATTTTTTTATAGCTTTTTTGGTAAGATTTTATTTTTATAAAAAGGAATAAACATATATCTTTTTCAGATTTCTTTTTTATATACATTTTTTGGTAACATTTTGTTTTTTTGTGATTTATGTTTCTTTTTTATTTTCGAAAGTAAACATATATACGAGGATGTGTCTAAGCCCCGCAGATGCGGGGCTTGTACCTCCCAGTTTGTATAATAGTGGATTTAAAAAGCATATGAGAAAATTTGGAGCACAAAACTGTATAACACGGTGTCTTGTGAGTTTGATTAGTCACAAATATTAAAACAAGAGTAAATTATAATGAGAAATATTAGTACATTGACTACATTCTATCTAAAGTCCTATTCAATCCCTAAAGTTGTGCTTAATTTACACAAAAAGCCTCCCAAAAAATCAAACCTTCCAAAAACCATTTGACAAAAATCAAGTGTTTCACCTCATTCTGTCCATCTCCGTCTATTCGTCTGTTCCCGGAAATCTTTAAGTCAAATCTGGTACTCTTTCTCTCTCACTCTCATTTCCGATATTTTTCTGTGTTTGTGAAGTTGTTCATTTTGGTGGGCTTATTTGTTTTCTTTTTATACGGGTTTTGAAGATTTGTAATAAAGCACACAACTTGTTTGATGAAATGCCTCCGAGACATGACAACTTGTAATTTTGAAATTATGAAACTTTATGTGATTACCTTGTTAGTCGGTATATTATATGCATACACACACAAAATTTTATGGAAAGCCATTAGTTTTGAAGATTCAATGTAGTTACTTTGTGTAGTACTAAAGTGTAGAAATGTTGTCAAGAATTAATGCTAGAAAAAATTTAAACTTAAAAAAGACGTATAGGTTTTTGTTCGTGAATTTGCAAACAGACGGATGGGATCAAAAATGCTTCCCTATATAAACTTCCCTTTTCTCCGTGTTTTATAACTTTTACTGGGTTTAGTTGTGTTGTATATATATATATATATATATGATATGATCCTTGGGGAAATGGGCTTTTATCAAGCTGCTTGTATTTTTTGTCCATTACTTCCTTTTGCTGGTATTATCTTTTGTGAATGTAAGTGTTATGCCATTTATGTTCCACTTGCGTTATTGATATATATTTGGTTAACCTTATCAGGGATTCAACACATTGTCCAGAATGAGGCTCCACTGTTAAATACTGCAGAGTTGATAAGCTAATATGTACGTGATCTAGTAAGAGTTTATATGTATCCAGAATATAAATTCCTTCATTATGATATTATTCCATCGATCGAAATGTGAATAAATAGTGATAAAAATGGGCTGAGGAAACAGGAAGATCTCTTAAATATGGAATGGATTACTGTTTTATTTTGCTTTCATTGATCAAGATTTGACCAAATGATCTCACTTTGGGCTTAACAAGACAAAATTGACATAATAAAATCTCGTGTATCTAACAAATTTACATATGTTTAAATACTTTGTAGGTCACTGGCTGAAGTTCAATATAGGTTTATAAATATACATATGTGATCTACATATAAGGGTTTTCTGTTTGAAGCCTCAATTTGGTTAGCCTCAGAGTATTATTGGAGAATGGTTTCTAATTTGTCAACGAGGCTGATGAATATATGTGTGGCTTCATTTTGTAAAGTCCAACAACTGGAGAAAGCAGAAGCTGTTATTATTGATGCTATTAGGTTAGGAACCCTACCAAATGTTGTTACGTACAACACATTGGTTGCTGCATATTGTCGTTTTGTTGACCTCGATGCAGGCTATTCAATTTTAAGTAGAATGAAAGAGGCAGATATACATCCAGATGTAGTTACTTATAATTCTTTAATAGCTGGTGCTTCCAACCATTCTTTACTTTCGAGATGCTTTAATCTGTTCGAGGAAATGATTAAACTTGGAATTCCTCCCGATGTTTGGAGTTATAATACTATAATGCATTGCTTTTTTAGATTAGGAAAACCCGAGGAGGCCAACAAGGTCTTCCATAATATTATCATGAACAAACTCTATCCTTGTTCTACCACATTTAATACCATGTTTAACGGTCTCTGCAAGAATGGGTATTCTGATAATGCCTTATCCCTATTCCGACATATAAAGCGACATGGGTTTATTCCTCAGTTAATAACTTACAACATATTAATTGACGGGCTTTGTAAAGCGGGTCGGTTACAGGCTGCAAGAATGGTGCTTAAGGAGCTTGGGAAATCAAATCTCACACCCAATGCCAGTACTTATACTACCGTGATGAAATATTGTTTTCGATCGGGAAAATTCGAAGAAGGAATAGAAGTCTTTCATGAAATGAAAAATAAAGGATATACATATGATGCGTTTTCTTATTGTACAGTTAGTAGTGCCTTTGTTAAAAGGGGTAGATTGGAAGAAGCATATAGATGTTTTGAGTTAATGGTTGAAAAAGGGATTGAGCTTGATATCGTGTCGTACAATATCTTGGTTAATATGTATTGCATAGAAGGTAGGTTGGAGGAAGTTTATGACTTGTTGTATGAGATTGAACAAGCCGGGTTTCAATGTGATGAATATACGCATACTACTCTTATTGATGGTCTGTGCAGAGCAGGTAATTTTGATGGTGCGTTGTGTCATCTGAAATATATGGATACATTGGGGTTTGATTCTAATTTAGTTGCTTATAATTGTATGGTTGATCGGTTGTGTAAAGCTGGTTACATTGATGATGCGTTGAAGCTTTTTAAGAAGATGGAACCTAGAGATTGTATAACCTACACGTCTATGGTGCATAACCTTTGCAAGGAAGGGAGATTTTTGACTGCTTCTAAGGTTCTGTTAGCCTGTTTAAACCAGGGAATGAAGGTGTTTAGGCCTACCCAAAGGGTTGTTATCAAAGGTCTTCGATCGTCGGGTTTATACTCAGAATCAAGGAAGCTTGAATCAAAAATAAAACTAGCTAGAGTTTTGCAGTATTTATAAGATCAACCATTGAGTGGGATATTACAGAATCATAATATTTTTTGTGCAGAAAACAATCCCAAGCTATAATGTGTAGATGTGCTCGAACGTTCTGAGGAGTTCTTTTTCTGCAAGGTAAAGCATAATTGCTGTTTAATGTATCTTAGTAATCTTGTAACTTTTTTGCTCCTGACATCTTAATTTCTTATTAATGACTTCTGCATAATGTACCTTTTAGTTTAGAGATGCTGCAAATCATTCTGGAATCCCATTATAAACTCTTATGTGCAACTAGAGGTGAAAAAAGAGGTCGGGTAACGGGCGAAATGGGCGAGTTGGGTTTACCTGGAAACACTTAATGATTAGATTTAGTTCTCAATGTTGACAATAATACTTGAAAAAATTGTAATAAAATGATCCAAGAGGTTTTGTGCATTAAAAAACAACGTGGCGTCTTTCACCCCTTTTCCTGTTAAGCTATTTTTTTTCTACTTGGCCCATTAAGTATAAAACATTTACTGAATCAACCCCATTCGTTAATAAATGGATCAAAATTGGAACCTCTATATGCAAGTGCAACCATCCTTTTGGCCGTCACATATCTAATAATAATTAATCTTTACCACTTTAGCCACATGTAATCGAATTGCAAATGCTATTGGTGAGCTAAATATATTTAGGGAAGCCAAATAGCAACAAGATAAATCCTGGTAGGAGAAGAGTTAGCTACAGGTGAATTTTGCAATTGTTGGTAACACATGTTTGATCGTCTCATGCTAAAGATTCTGTGTGTATAATTGGATACCTACTGAATTTAACTTTCATTTCTTTCTTGCCAACCAGTAGTTTGCTTATCAATTTGAGAAACTTTGTCCCATGGTTTAGAGTTAGAGTTTTAGTAGGCCATAAAGATGCACATAATGATATGGTTTCATGGATAATTAAACGTATAGTAACCTTTTAGATGGTTGGAAACATTCTATTATCATGGATTGTCTTTTTGTTTGCATTTGAAATTTCTCGCAATGCTCTGCTTAATATGAATTTTATCTTTTTCTTTCAGGTATATATTCCATTCAGTGACTGGGGCTCTGCTGAATCAGGCTGAGAAGCCACACCAAATAAAGTGGAATCAAAAAGTGAAACGGTGGTTCAGATACATAAACTGACTGTGTATAAGAGCTTTTACCAGAAATTATAGGGTACGCGGGGAAGCTATAAAAAAAAATGATAAAGGGCTTCACAAGAAAAAAACAGGTAATATTGACTGAAGAGAATGATTTCATGCTGCTGCATTGATTTCAGAGAACAGTGTGATGCTTATCTGTGGTATTATCGTAAATTTAATGTTAGATCCGTACTAGACAAGGCTGTTAAGCTACCGCTTGGATCTGCTAAACAGTGATCCTGGCGAAACAATACTGTAACAATGACCGTTGAATCATCAACGCTATACTCGTTTATAAAACTAAATTCATTTGATTTTTTCAGGCTAATGCCCAACTTCAGTTTAAGTTTACTTTTAAAGCAAATACGTACAGTATTATGAGTTTTGTACATCTTATGGACTAAATCAGATGTGTCATTATATCTTTATTTCTTTTAGCTGTATGTTGTTGGCTGTTTAGTTGGACATGACTTCCTTACACGAGTTAAAGTTTCATCAAGACTTTTCCCATTCAAATAACCACTCGCAAAGTAAAGTTGTTCTTCCCTTAAATGGAAGGTACTAATAACACTGATGGATTTTACGTTAATTTACTGATTTATGTCAAGTTTAAATGATTTTGTCGTTTAAAAATCAGTAAGCCATGCATACAATAATTAAAAAAAATTACCCCACTCTATTGTATAAATCTCACTTTAAGTACGTTTCTAATAAAATCATCATTTGATCTTCGAAATTCATTTGAGAACTGTACGTACGTACATTGATAAATCCGTACATTGTATATGTATTAAAACAATTTATATATAAATAACAAGAAATTTTTTACAAGTACTCTAAAGATGATATATAATGTTTTTCAAAATAAAAACAAAAACATGTATTTCGTGATTTCTTTAAATAAATTGAACAAACTTATGATTGTGATGATAACAATTTTATTGAATAAGTAAATGTAACTTATATAACAAGAAGAAATTTTTTAGAAGTACTTTATATAATGTTTTTCAAAATAAAAACCTTTAAATAATAAAGAAGTAATAGATCTTTAAAATAATTTATTAAATGATTAAATATTTAAGGGCAAATTACACACACACAAAAAAAAGGTTAACATATTTACGTAACAAAGTCATTTTTTTTAAGGTAAATTACATTTTTCGTCCCTCAACTTGGTCAATTTTGTACTTTCAGGACCTAAAGTCAAAAAATTACAAATTAAGTCCTAAAGTTGGTTTTTTTTTTTTGCAATTGCAGTCCACGCCCCAATATTACCCCTTAACATTAAACCCCAATAATTACAAAAATATCCTAAAAAAACCCCAAAGCCAAATACTTGACTCCTGCCAATCTCAGGTTCCTCTTCACTCCCTGTTTTCACCTCATTTTGTACTTAGATTAAATTATTAATGATTTTGTATTGATAAAATTCCTCATCTGATGGTAAAAAAAAGTTACTGTATATAGATGATAGTTTGAGGAAGCACGCAACCCAGATGTTTGATGAAATGCCTGTTATAAATTTTCACTGTATTTCTGTAGTCTTGTTAGTAATTTGTAAGTTTATATGAGATAAAATGTGTTTTAAGCTTTTCTAGATGCTCTTATTATATGTGAAAAACTAATAATCATTTTCTGCTTTTTGATATTAGCAACTATTGCATGATAATGTATTAAATTTAGTCATGTTTTGCTATCGTATGTATCCGCCTCTGGAGTGCGTTTCAAACTTTCAATTCATTGTTATTGTATGTATCCAAGTTACCTCTTCATTACGTAACAAGTATTTTTTATTTTTTATTTTTTATTTTTTCTAATGACGTGGAAACCATATGAGTTGTCACGTCATCGTTTACAAGTTATTATAAGAGTTTACATACGTACAATAGCAATGAATTGAAAGTTTGATACTTACAATAGATGTTTAAGGATAGCTGATCATGTCTTCAGCATTCATAACTTTCACTATATGCCTCTGGATATGGATTTTCATTTTTTTCTTTTCGGGCAATCAGGGAAATCCTACTTGAGCCAACTTTGCTGTCCTGGCAGTCTATGTAAATGGCATGGTCATTGATGAGAACATCGATTTTTGATGTCCACTTCATCCGTAGTAGCTCAAGTCTGGTTTATATGGCTCGGGTTTATATACAGCCTGACATGGTACCTTTTTGTGGGAAAGAAATTGCTGTCTACGATTGCAGCAGGGTTTTTCTTGCGGGTGTTATCTCTCAAAAGCCTTTGAATTTTCGTCTCAGATATCTGTCCAATAGCGTGGCACCGAGAAGCCTGTGTTGGGAAGGATCTTCTCATGACATTTTGCTTAAAAATCTTGAAAGTTATTTAAAGAATCATCAAGTTGATGAAGCATGGGAAGTTTATACAGGTTTCAGGAAACTTTATGGTTTCCCAGATGACCGCTTATTAAGTATGTTCATAACAGAATTGTCCTACACACGTGAACCCAAATCACTTCAGAGGGCATATGATATTATCCTATCTCTTCCCAAGAAGAAGACAAACTCACTTCACTTTGACCTGCTGTACAACCTCTCACTCTCTTTAGCTAGAGCACAGATGCCCATTCCTGCATCCACGATTCTTAGGTTAATGATTGAAAAAGATAATATACCACCAACTAACTTACTGGGGCCGCTCATGCTTCATTTGGTCAAGAAAGAGATTGGCACGTATCTTGCATCGAATATATTAATTCAGATTTGTGATCATTTTCAGCATTCAGGTTCTAATCAATCTACAATAAAACCTGATACTACAGTTTTTAACCTCGTACTGGATGCTTGCTCAAATCATACCTTATCTTTAAAGGCTCAGCAACTCATAGAGTTGATGGCACAAATAGGGGTAGTTGGTGATGCATATACTATCATAACCATTGCCCGGATCCATGCAATTAACTGTCAGAGAGATGATTTGAAGAAATTTAGAGATTGTGTTGATCCAGTTGCAGGTTATTTGGGTCATCATTATTTCCAGTTTTACGACTGCCTTATGAGCTTACATTTCAAGTTTAATGATATTGATTCCGCCTCCAATCTCATATTTGATATGATCAGTTTCAGTGAAACTCGGAAGGGTCCACATATGCCTTCCCTCATCCCGCTTGGATCTCGGAATCTTAGAAATGGCTTAAAATTACAGGTTTTACCTCACTTGTTACATGGAAATTCCTTGGTGAAGCTAGAAAGAAACGAGGGTCTCGTAATGCATAAGAACAGAAAGCTCGTGTTTACCAACAAAACCCTAGCAAAGCTCATTGTAGGGTATAAACGACAAGGTAGGATTACTGAGCTAGTAAAGCTTTTATGCCGAATCCAGATGAATAATGTAAGTTTTGATGTTATTAATGCTTGTATTCATGTGGGGTGGCTGGAAACAGCGCATGATATCCTGGATGATTTCGAACGGGAGGGTAAGTTACCAAATACTGAGTCATATACATCATTGTTAACGGCTTATTATAAAGGTAATAAGCACAGGGAAGCAGAGGCACTGCTGAAACAAATCAAGAACGCTGGTATAATAACATTTGACACGACAAGTATCCCAAAAGATGTGCTTGTTTCTAGTGATAAGTCAGATTTGATTACATGTTTGGTCCAAGAACTGAAAGAAGGGGATAAAGATTCTTCAATTTATGAGTTTAACTCGTCAATCTACTTCTTCATGAAGGCTGGGATGATTGATGATGCTTTAAAGACGTATAAAAGTATGCAAAGAATGAAAGTGTATCCTAGTGTGGCAACTTACATATACATGGTGATGGGCTATTCTTCTTTAGAAATGTATCGTGAAATCACTATATTATGGGGTGATATACGGAGTTCTGATGATGGGAATTTATCTATTAATAGAGACTTGTATGAGGTTTTGATTCTTAATTTTTTGAAAGGAGGTTATTTTGAGAGGGTGATGGAGGTCATTGGTTGCATGAAGAAGCATGGAATGTATCCTGATAAGGGGTTGTATAGAAGTGAGTTTCTGAAATTGCACAAGAATCTGTATATAAAATTGAAATCGTCGAATGCTAGAACTGAGGCTCAAAGCAAAAGGCTTGAACATGTGAAGGCTTTCAGAAAGTGGGCTGGCATTGACTGAGGATGTTCCAACTTTGACCTCTATCTGAAGGTAAAACAGATATCTATTAACGGTGACAGTTTCTACTAATTTCTTCTGAATGAGTCGATTTGATTTATGGTTTATCTCAAAATGGATCAAATCAAAATCATTAAGGTAAAAGGGGAATGGGGTGAATACACAAATAGGTTGAAAGTCACCCAATGTGTTTAAATGCATATAATCTCACTAAATCGATATTTAGATTAACATTATAATACTGTTATTGTGGTCATAAATTAATACGCTAATTATTTGTAAAGAAAAAGTAGAAAATGCCTTAATGCCCCAAAAGTGTGGGTCTGACCCATCCCGTATCAAACTGTATTAAGTATGACCGGTTTCAATTGAACCCATTTTGATTAGTTACCCAACCCGCCTATTTTGCCACCTCTTATATATATTCTTTAGTTATGGTTTCTGTCATAAAGACATTGCAAGTTGACATATTCTTGTGGTTTTTATGACTACAGGAAGGCATAAGAGTAAAGATGGAAACTGGAATCAGTGCTTTTAAAGGCCAAAATGTTCATAGTTAATCATCATAAATGACATACTCAAAATGCATTGGAAGCTAAATGGTATGCATCTCGCATCTCTTTTTGGACATAAAATTAGTTCTGCCTAGCTTATCCACAGAGGCTCAAATTATTGCAAGATATCCGTCTAGATTCTGACAACAATAAACATGAATAGTCAGGATCAATCAAAATACTAAATGGTGCTCATGATTCACTGCAATGTAGACTTTTGCTCGTAATGTTTGAGTAAACGGGTAAACGGAGAGGGATCCCTTTGGCTTTGATGCACGCGGCCGAACCGGTATTCCAGTGATCGTCTCCTAGACTTTTCCTTGGGTAGCTTATGAATGCAATGTTTACAATGGCTTGTCATTTCTTGAAGCAGAATTTCTTAAAAGTAGGTATTCTTATAAGATGCAGCCTTTTATTCTATTGTATAGATAGTGCTATTTTGAAGTGAAATCTGTATGATCATTTATTCTTTGATGCAGGAATTGCTGGACCATTTGAAGAGTAGGGATTCTGATAAAGTTCATCATGGTGGTTCAAAAAGATTAGTTCTTGTTATGCTTTACTTGATCTATAATCCTGACTCGCTACCACCCATCTGGTTGGTTTTCGCCATCTAAGAGGATCGGCTCTGGTCAAGCTTACAGACCTCATTTTGAAAAGTTTCAAAAGTGGCGACTCAATAGTTCAACCGTTAACCTTGCCAGCAATTGAGAGGTTGATATTATTTGAGTGAAAATGATCAATGATTTTTCATCTAGCCAACTATGAATGCCACATAACATCACATCATAGTAGGCATCCGTCAGAAAGCCGAGCTGAATAGCTTCATTGCCAAGCATTGTCCGAACAAGCTCAGGCATGGTCCATTCGGGGGGCAAGACCCTCCCGGCTTCATGTACACACTTGGTGTACTCATTACAAAGATTATGAAATAATTGGTCCAAGTATGCTTTAAATATATAGTTTTGTTTGTTTCACTAAAAGCACTTGGCTTTAGCAATAATTTTCGGTGTCATTATTGAAGGTGGCAAAACGGTCTGGTCACGTAACTGGTTTTTTTTTTTGGGTTCGGTTTGAACTGTCATTGCTAACTATGGGACCATGGGGTTAGACGGGACACGTCGGGTTCGTCTGTCAACAATATTTCAGCAACTGGTGCTTTGTCAAGTCATGCGCAGTGTCCAAGTTAGCAGCCATGTGTTCATAGTTGTTGGACGTGGAGTTGATGGCTGATCCTGTTGTCTTGTTTGTTTGCAGTTGTAGTTTGTAGCTTATTTGTAGGCCGCCTTGCCAAACTGTATACTGAACCGCACGACTCATTTGACAATTTTCAAAACTGGTCAGCCGTGTAATAGATGACCAACCCGAACAATCTTGTCAAACAGACCAAATTGTTATTACTCTTTTATTATATATACCACTCAAACACTATTAAACCATAAAATAAAAAAATATATATATATATAAAAAAAAAAGTTACATTATCAAGACCCTTCTTAGTGGTTTCCCAAAAAATAAATAAAATGATTTTGAAAGCATGTACCAAAAGTCACTACCAAATCTTTATTTATCCACTTTAGATTATTTTCTAATCATATATATATATATATATACTAGAAGGGCACCCGCGTAATGCGGCGGTGGCAGCGGCGACAATTGACGGTGGTGGCGGCGGCGTGTAGCGTAGGTTATTGATGCAAAGGTAATTGATGTAAAAGGAGATAGTGTAGTTATTTTAGGAGTTAACTGATATATATTGTAAATTATTTCATTAAGGGTATTTTTAGTAAAACAGTAAGAGAATGTAGAATTACATCAGTAAAGGAAGGTGCATTTTAAGGATTAAAGTTCATATTTTGAGAAGATGAGAGAGGGATCTTTTGCTTTATTATAGATTATAGATATAGATATATTTTATCCGATCTCTAACTTTGTTACTTCGTTTTCCAAAAACAATGTGTTTACAACAACAAAATTTTTTTTTTAATATAAAGTCAAATTAAAATGTAGATAATTATTTTGAAAAGAGAGAAGAAAATGGATAAAAGTTTATATGGTCATCATACAATACTCATACATACAACATACTTATACAAACAATATATATGTATAACGTATACTTGTAAAATTATATTATTTGAAACCCCTTTATAACGTTTTTGTTATTATTTTTAGGTTGAGTTAAAATTATCCAAATTTTGACATGTATTTGTATGTAAAAAATGGTCAATACAGTGGCTGAGTTGAAAATGATGACAATTTGCACACTGAAATTCTGAACTCATAACTATTTAGTTGATTTATAAATAATGTTGATACCATTGAAAGAAAGACTTGTTGATAAATGATTTTTTATTTTTCTTTTAAAAAAAAGAATTTTTATGTTATGTAAATCAAAGTGTATACAGTCGATGATAATTTGACTTTTATATGGGTCATATATTAGTGATTATTTGGACGTATAAGATACACAAACCATCTTTTTTTGACTTACTCTAGAGTGAATTATTATTGTCTAGAAGGGGTACGATTTGCAATTTATGTTTTAAGTAGAAAAAAATAAAAACAGTATATTTTTATTATTCTAATCATTTGTGTGCATAAAACACAAAATTACCTACAGCTTTTATATGTAATAACTAATAATGAAGCCTGTATAGCTATATATATATATATATATATATATATATATATAGAGAGAGATGAGTTAGATTGAGAACACCTATTTTAAAAAGACCAAAAGAACAATTCACAGCCACACATTTCCCCCCATTCTCTCCTCTTTTTGGTATGTATTTTTATTTTTTATTTTTTATTTTTTTATTTTTTTTTAATTTTTTTATTTTTTTATAATAAAAACTCATTCCAAAAAAAAAAAAAAAAAAAACAAAAAAAAA
>JAOXNX010000028.1:23080045-23105428 GCA_028566075.1 Solidago caesia
TTACTTCTTAATAAAAGAATGTTAGTTTTGACTTTTTTTAGATAAAAATCAAATATCGATACAATCCACTTTGCCCGGAACAGGTTCCACGTGTAACTTTTATGAGTCAAATTAGGCGTAAAACTTATGTCAGAAAGCAATCAACAGTATTAACCCCCAAAAGATTACTTATCGTTGATTTGGTACAAAGGATAAACACATAACAGCAATGAAATCTAGATCAAACTTACCATTTTTAAATATTCATGTACAAATCTGCTTATTTCATAGTGCTTATTAATCTAAAATAAGCAGGTGGATTATTTTGTGGCTTATTCTCTGGTTTAGAGGCTTATCGTGACTTAAAATTACATAATAAGCTTATAACTCAAATACGCTAATATGCTAACCCAAAACCCCCTAAGCTAAGCTCATAAGCGGCATAAGCCGTAACAATGAGCATGTCACCCTTTAGAAATTCCTAGAAATCGTAAAAATAAGCTAAGCAAACACCCATAAGATTAAAGTTTCCATTTCCAGTTACCTTCTAATCCAATTCTAGTTTAGTAAAGCATCAAAGATAGTAAGATCTTATGCAGATAAACAAACAAATATTTATAACCAAGAAACCACAAAACCAAAACAAAGTTTTAGCTTAGTCCCATTTAGATTTTTCATGAAACACATAGTGCATACAACTCATCTCTATTTACTTTCAATAATATCAAGATTCCAACACAAAAAACTCAAAAGCAGTACCTTACAATACATGCATCTCCATTTCTTTTAGACATTTCATCAAGCATCTTACATTCATCACCAAAAGCACCAACATCTTATACATCATGATTGATATTATCAGCGACTACAACAAAGAAAAACTGGAAAAAAAAAAATACATAAACTTTGATATTAATGTAACACAAAAAAATTATACATATAAATCATTAACAAAATACCTTGGAAATATCAGAAGGATCGAACCCCGAAATCAAAATCTTCTTAGGTGTTATTCATCAAATGAAATTGATATAATAAAGAGTTTGAAAGATTTGATTTGTCATCTTCATGTTCCTGCAGGAAAAAAAAACCCTAAATTGATATAATATTATGATGCCAACTTTGATCAACCTAAAGAAGGATATTATCAAACATAAAAAGAAAACACTACAAGATGAAACCACCAGAAAAAATATACAACTTTATAAGAAAAAATCTTGGTAACGTTTTTATGATCAGGGGATATTATCAAACATAAAAAGAAAACACAAATACACTAACATCATGTAATATGCCAAGGATTAAAATTATAAAATGAGATATTACCTTGTGTATCAATCCATCGTCAATAATTGACCAACCCGAACTCTAAAAAAGTTCAAAAAGCGCCTTCACTTCATTGACACTAACTGCAATCATGCGCAAGATTTTCCACTTAATAACATGGCCATATAATGGCTAAAACATGAGGTATTAATGACATATCAACTGTTTGTACAACTAAAAAAACGCAAATAAGTCATGCACTCTACAACTTAATCGAAATATCATTGAATGCATAATCAGTATGAAAAAGACACCTGTTATATTAACCCAAAAAAAAGGAAATAAAGAAAACATACTAATCTGATATGAAGTGTTACATTAAAAAACACCTACTTTTTCACATTCTTATTCTTAGACAAATAGCAATAGTAAAACAAACCCATATATGAATATTCTTAGACAAATAGCAATAGTAAAACAAACACATATATGAAAGAAGAAGTGGAGATGAAAATGAAGAAACCTCAATAAAATCTCGAAAAATCATAACGAAAACCCCCGGACCATACTTTTAATCTAAATCAATAAGAACTTTCTAGAAAACATTTCATCAAACATCTTAAGTGCCAAATCTTGAACTATATGGAAGAAAGAGAATGTGAAGTAGGTGCAAAGCAATATAAAACTGCTCACAAACCAAAAAGAATCATTACCAAATTCGATCATGAATCTGAAAGCACGAATATGAAGAATCTGAAACAAAGAATCGATCAATGACGATCAATTCCTCATGAAGTAAACGATCAACTCCAGCAGCTATTTTGAATCTGTAATCACGAATGTAATAGCATGAAAAACTTCGAACACAACATCTGAGGTGGAACTCACTAATCGTAACACTCACAACATTTTTTAAGCAAAAATCCACCCCAAAAATCACGAATAAATAGCCTAAATTCCTTTCCCTAAGCTCAAATACCACTTGTAGGCTCGTTTTTTTTCATACCAAAACACAGATACCCAAAATATGAATCAATTAAAAATCAAGAAAATAAAAGCTAAAAACTCCCTTTTCGGAATGACTAAATAAACTCATTGATTATCATATATACTTTTCATATTAAGACCATATTATTTAATATAGTAAGCTACTTTTCACGAAAAAAATAAAACCTAAAAAACCTAAATACATACAATTCGGATAAACCAGAAACCAATATAAAAACTTACATATTTAACTCTATTGTGTAGAGTAGATGAAGAAATAGGCGAGGAAAAAAATAAAAAACAATATTAAATAATATTAATATATAGAAAAATAAAAACATAAATTACTTACAGGATGGAGGAAGTAATCGTCGCCAGCGGCTTAATACAGGATCTAATAATCAAGGAGGAGACCAAGAAATATAATACTGAATAAAATCTAATTGTTTTTATTTTGTTATCTGCTTTTCTTGACCACTCATTTTGAAGAAATAGGCCGACGATGATGATGGTGAATCTGATGATATGAGAATATGAGATGAAGATATATCTAAAAGGGGCGTAGGAGAGAGAGATACGAGGAGTGGGTTCTTTTTGAATTTTGAATTGCCTTGAAGACAAAAAGAGTGGTAGGGAAGAAAGTAGCTTCTCATGAAAGCTGTACTATACAATTTTGTTGGCTAATTGTGATACAATGAAGATTGGCAGCCAAGAAAAGCATCTTTTTAAATAACTAAAGAGTAACTACATCATTAGATTTAAACCGGATAATAACTAATATAAGAAATAATATAAGAAATACAATTATGATGTCACTAAAGTGGGCCCAAATGCAAGGAGAAGTTGCCAAGTACCCCTTTATGACATCATTCTAGTTCTTCTTTAGTAGAATAGATAGATATATGCACTGAATTCTGTTGGGTTTTGCGAATCCAGTTAGATTTCTAATTTTTTGGTTCAGATATCAGATTTGGAATAAACAAACAAGGAGTTGTTTCAAATAAATAGTAAATAAGTTTCGAAAGGACATATATATATAAGTATATATAACATGATTTATGTGTACATTATTATTATTTTTACAATCAGAAGTCTTTTGCAAATTAGTATCGAGAGTAAGCATGAAAGGATTATAAGTTCAAATCTTTTCTAGTCTCATCTGAACTGAATAAGTGTAAATGATAGCATGGAGAGTTGAAAATGTTTGCATCAAACAAATTTTTTTACTTGTTTTTCTAAGAAAAACAGAATTGAAAAGGAAATGTAACACTATTCTGTGTGCTTAAATTGGAAAAAACCCCTTAGAGCATGGGCCATGGGGTATAGTTCAGGACTTCAGGTATGTAGAACCAGTCAGAACGTGATCTTAACGTCACATCAGCTTTCATCATTTCATTAGTTTTAGGCCGCCCAGAACACAGAGCACCACTTTTTTTTCTTTTTCTTTTTTTTTATAAATCACATATATTATTTGTTAAACTATTTTTTATTCAATAGTATATTAATAAAAAGATATTAATAATAAAAATATCAAGACATTAATAATAATAATAAAAAAAAATACATTAATAATAAACATACATTAACAATAATCCTAAAAATACATTAATAGTAAACCTAAAGTTACATTAATAATAAACCTAGATAAACTTTAAAATACTACTTAAAACTCCTCCTCGTCATTGTCATCTTCGTCTCCGGTCACATATTTCATGTTACGCTCCATCGCTCGCTTTTTGAGCGCTTGCATGATCTTGAGTTCTTGTCCCAAATAGCCATCTAGTTTCTTCCCTAAAATATTGAAGTCGTTTTGTTGTTGACGAAGAGTAGCAATACGGTTCATTGTCTCGTTCAACATGTCGATTTTGAAGTATTCGGGAAAGTAGCATTCTGGACCGTCGATGAAGTAATCACACATTAGTCGTTCATTGGCTCCGCTTCGATCTCTAATAAGACACCTTCTTCTTCGTCTTGGTGCCATTGAGTTTTCCGCTTCATCGTCGGACGAATGAATGACTCAATTGATGGCTTTTTGAAAGATTGTGAAGATATCTGAGTCATTTTGAACTAGATGATGATGATATTTTTGGATGATGAATAATATAGGTGAAAGTGTATGTAAAAGTATATAAAATGACTTATTAATAGAGGTGGAAATATAAAAAATGATAGAAGATGTGTGGTAAAATGGTTACATATCCTCCATTAATGATTTTGTACGTACTAATTTGATATATGTTTCTAGTAAATAGTCTACTATACTTTCCTCAATATTGATGACACCTGCAAGTAAATATATAAACTTTTATGTATATATATCTATTAATAAAGTTACCTACCTTTTAAAAAAAAAAACTTGGGCATTTTAAGAAGCTACTTCATGTCATGTATTAAATAACCTGAGACAACAAACCAACCAAAATACTTTAAATACAAAGTAGATAACTTTATTGAATAGATAAAGTTAATGTATATTTTAGTGCATGCGAAGAAACAAAGAATCATATCCTTTCTACATATTTAATAGATAGATAAAAGAATCATCTTCCTTCTACATTATTTAATGAATATCTCAGATTATTAAATATTAGATGGACCATCAATTCACTAAAAACAAAAGAAAGCTAAGGATGTTAGACATCGGCAAAGAAACAAAGATTCTTGATGTAGTGATCGGCGCCGAATGGAGGAGGGGTGCTCGGTGCCGACAGCCAAGTAATCGTTCGGGGTCGGCGTTTTAGTTCCATACCATATGCTCTTACTATAACTTTATTCTTTTTATCATGCTACCCACTTAGAAAACAGTTGCATATTTATATTTTTCTTTTGTTATATTAAAATAATATCCACGTAATATGGTGACTCAAATATTTTCAAACTATTCTCAATGTTCCCGACATATATGGGTCTAAACTTTTTGGTGGCTAATGATAGAAAAAACAAGTTGATATTCATTTTACCAACTTAACCACATTTAAAAAGTCCATGGTTAAACATCTAATCAGCTAAACGTTTCCTTAATTAAAATATAAAAGTTTGTGTTTTAAGGACTCTATTTCCCTGTCTCCGAGTGTGCGTTCAACTGAAAAAAACTAGGAGCGTTAAGCCGTTAACTAGAAAAAATTTCAAGAAAAAAATGGAAAACGGAAAACATGTTCAAATGTAATTTTTTTTTAAAATAATTTTTATTTTTGGGTAAAAGAGGATACCCTGGTTATATTTAAATAATTTTTATTGAAAAGATAAAACTATGTTTTCTGACTTATAACTAGACGTGGGCATATAAACCGGTTTTGAAAAACCGGTTAGAAAATAACCGATTTATTTTCTAACCGGTTTCGGTTATTCAAAAAACCGTCGTTTAGCAACCGGTTGTGGTTTTCGGTTACTCGGGCCGGTTAAAGACCGGTTATTTTTCGGTTTAACCGGTTTCTAACCGGAAAAAAACCGAAAAATAACCGGTCAACGTTTGACCAATAACCGGTTACTAACTGGTTCTAACCGGTTTTTTTTTTTTTACCATTAACCGGTTTCTAACCGGTTACCCAAAAAACCGGTTTTTGCCCACGTCTACCCATGACAAATGACAACTTGAAACACTCATTTTTGAGCAGTAAAAACGATACCCATTTGACATTGAACCGTAAAAACGACACCCATTTGTCCCTTGTTTTTGTCTACAATCTAATCTAAATCTAATCTTTGTTTTGTGAAGTTACACAAAGATCAAAGCCAACATCCCGCCGCGTTTACAAGGAGGTCAAGCAGCCCAGGAAAGTATAAAAATATAGCAAAGGTGGAAGTTTATTTCATGTTTATATTCAAGATAAATCAATATATCAAAATACTCTACGTAAACAAGAACGATGACAAACCAAGTAACCAACCAAGCAACCTATAAGGATGACAACAATCAAAACATAACACCAAACAATTTTCAGAATACAGCAACTTCAATTTATGCATAATAAATAAAAGCACAAGTTATAAAACACAATTACACTGACAATTCAAGGTCTAAAAGGTTTTACCACAAAGTACATCATCCGAACAAGATAGAAATACGTTGCTGATAATATGACCGCACACTAGTAGACAAAGGTCAAGTTAAACAGATACAGAAGCAGCTTCAGCAGAATGCTTTGTGATGACGGCCAGGAGTTCATCTTTCTTAGCACCTATAACTTTTTCCACTATTTTCCCCTCCTTTAAGAACATGAATGTTGGCATTGCCTCCACTTCATACTCCTCAGCAATTTCCTGTAAGCAACACAAATTAGTTGGTCATTTCTAAGTTATGTTATACTTCAAAACAACCTCTGAAAACAATCCCAAGTATGAAAATGAAAATCATTGGAGGACTAATTTTTACCTTGACCTCATCCACATCAACCTTAAGGAAGGTAACATTGGGGAACTTCTTAGCATAGTCAGCCAAAACCGGTGCAATAACACGGCAAGGACCACACCATGAGGCAGTAAAATCAACAACAGCCTGCCAACAAGCAAATTTACAAGATTGGATGCCATAGTATACCAACAACAAACACCACCACTCTTCCTAAACAAGCACATGTTTATGTTTCTTTTATATATTACCACTTTGACATTATCACTATACATCAGCATTTATTTTAGTTTTTTCGGAATAAAATCCGAACCCAATAAATCAGTAAAGCAATTTACTGTTTCAAATCATTAATACTTTGCAAATCACATTTATATGCATCCCCTCAAAGTTAACACCTTGAAACTTTGCAAATACACATGATCCCGCAACCACGACAGAAAAACATTGTACAAAACTTTAAAGGGGTTGCGGGTTTTAGTCCCACAATAAAAGCAGTCAGTAAAACTCGCATGGAATTACAATTCATATATTAAAATAATTAAAAATACGTTACTTTTCATCACGGGCTTTCACCTGAAAAGAAATTATTACTAAAAAGAAAAGGAAATAGTAAAATAAAACCAGATTTATGAAACGGTGGGATTTGTTTTATTATCTCTTTTTTTTTTTCTTTTTCACACAAACAACACACTCCACAAAAAAAACTCAAAGTGGATATAAAAAATAAAAATAAATAAATAACTCATCGCCGACCCCGGTGATAGCCACCACCGACCCGTCGTAAACGTTCCACCTAGGGGGGGCTCGGTGGTGACCTACCCTTTCAACCGAGCCGTTACCAGTGGTCTAACAAATCTCATATCATCATCATAACTATATTTATAAAAATAAAAAAAAATCAAATAAATTAAGAAGAAAATATTAAAAGGGGGTGGGTTATACCAATTTCTTAACATCCACATGCTTCTGGAATTGCTCCTTCCATTGATCAACAGTGTGGCATCCAATCACAACTCCTTCTTCTGCCATTTTTTTTTTTGTTCAGATTTCCTAATTCCAATTTACTTACTGCTTTTTAATTAATTAATTAATTAAAAGCTTACAAATATTGTAGGATATTTTAGCTTTGTGTTGTGTTTATAAAATATTATGAAACCCAACCACCCTTTATATAGGGACCGGGAGGGGGACACGTTTCTTTCTCTCTAACGGTGGCTAAAATTACAAAAGTACCCCTGTATCGGTTTTCGGCTGAACTTACTAGAAGAAAAGTGATATATTTTTCTATTACTCGTATATCTTCTTAATAATCTTCCTTTTCAATTTTTAAATACATTTTAATTTTACTTTCCATTTAATATTCTAATCAAATCTTATACAATATCAACTAATAAAAATTAAATTAAATTAATTACTGTAAAACAAAATCTTAATATTATTAGAAATTAAAAGCCAATATTTCAAATTTTCAATAAATAATAATGCAATATAAAAAAAAACCAACTTTAGGGTAGTTCCTATCCCTCGTCGTTAATCTCGTCATCCCTCCCATCGTGAACGACGGCATAGGCAGGGGATATCCCCGGTCATCGTCTTTGGCCGTCCAAATAACGAAAGCAAAAGACGAGCGTATGTGTGTGTGTTTAATTATTTTTTTTATTGGTGATGAGATAATGAAGGGGGTATGATAGGGAGAGGGTAGTTCTTGGGCGTGTCTTAAAGAGGGAAAGCTGATGTGCCAATTAAGACGAAAGGACGACGAGTTCAGGATAGAAAGATGCCTTATAATATAAAATACCTCTAAAAATACAATAGATTGCCGTGCTGAATTACCCATTCCCGAGAATGAAAAAACACGCATAATGTGTTGCGCATGTCACAGTTGTCATGTGTGAATATTTAAAAGAACGGATATGTCTATGTTATTCGTCGATTCTTTTTTTTTATTATTATTATTCTTCTTCTTTAGAGAAGAGATACGATTCGGTGTTGGCTTGTGTTTGTAGAACAAAGTCAAACTTTTGTTTGATTCTTTTCTTAATGTTCATGTTATAAATTAATTAATACATCTATTATCTTAAAAATAACCTTTAGTCTGTATTTCTTTACAAAACATTTTCACAACCCCCTTTCCTTTTCAAATTACATATTTAATTTGTCCTTTAATTTTTTTAACTATTTTAAATATTTCTATTTGATATACCTATAATATCTCTATTAATTTATTAATTATATATTTTTTATTCGTTTAGTCAAATTTCCTTTCTTATACAATTATCTTATTTAATTATCAATTTAGTTTATTATAACTTATATTTTATAAATTTTAATTATGAAAAATGATATAAATTTTTTTAATTTATCAGAACATTATCTTATATCATATATCATTTGTGATATGCTATCATTTTCTTAAACAAATATTTGGTTTGAAATTAAAGTCGCCACGACACCTTGCACGTTGTGTATTGTCACCGCCGCATCGTGCGAGTCCCATCTAGTAAATTTTTTAATAACAAAATCACTACACATGATAAAATCAAAAGATGGAATGATGAAAGAAAATTAATAAATTACATATATCATAAGATTAGGAGATATGTTAAAGAATTTGTCATTTTCAATTAATGAAAGAAAGTAATATCTAAAAGAAAACAAATGTATTTGTTTTTGTTCTAACGATGTTATTTGTTTATTTGAGTTTGATTTATATATAATAACGTTTGGTTTTTTTGGCTTTATTTATTTATGTACATACATTACAATTACAATTTATGATAAACTCATAAGTCAAAAAATAAATTATAAAAACATGACTTATCAAAAATAAGCTAAAAATTAGTTAGTTAAAATAAGCTGAGTTAAAATGTAGATTTTTATTTCCACCTCGGAGTGGAAATAGGTTGTCCCAATTGCCTGATGGGTTACCCTAATTGTCTAATGGCCCACTCAAGATCGTTCCAATTGAAAGATGAAAATAAAAAACCCTGTTTAAATGGATCACTTTGTTCACATATTGATGGCCTGGAGAATTTTAGAAGTCTTAAAATGAAATTACATTACATGATGATCATTTTACTAGAATACTAGTCATAACTAATGACACTAACCTTTTTATAATTTCATGTTCCATATAACATGAAATCAATGTGACGGAAATATGACCAGGTTCATTTACGACAAGATATTGACGTTTCAACACGGATGGATAAGAATAATGCATTCAAAGGCCTATTTTAAAAACTATTTGAATGCATTATTATTCTTATCAAGTTATTATAATTATGTTTTATATATATTATGTTTTATATATAATTCCTTTCTTCTTTTTTATTTTTGTTTTTTACATTATTATCATGTTATTATTATTTTTAATATTATGTTTTTAATATTATTTATATTTTTTTAATAATATTATAATAGTTATTTTGTTTTTTTCAAATAACAATAAATATTCTGTTTTTTTAAATAATAAATATGTCAGTAGTCACAAGAAAGAGTATTTCATTTGTTTTTGTCTGCCCACTCATGAGACAAGAAAGAAAAGAAAAAGCATAAGAAAACAATAGGAATTCATGAGAACGATAGTAAGGAAATATGCTTTGTCGTTGTTTTCGTTTGTTACGGGGATATATAAGCCATAAACACGATTAATGTTTTTGTCACAACCAATTGTGAGTCTAACGTATAATATTAAATTTCTTATACGTTAGATTATTTTAATGGTATTTCGTTAGACACAAGTAACGTCATTAATTTAATTTATAATATATAAAAAAAAATAGAAAACACCAAAATTTATGCATCTTTATGTATCCTAAAGAAGTTGATAGAAAAAAAATAAAAATAAAAAATTTAATGCATCTTTATGTATAAGTTGATAGAACAAAATATATATATATATATATATATATATATATATATTATTGTGATGGAAATAGACATTTTTGGGTGGAAATAGCAACACCCTTTATTTATCTTTTGAGATCCAATCATATATTTCTTTGAATTTTTAAATCATGTAATATTCCAAAAGTACAATATAGACATTTTTTGAAGTACAACTACCATTTTTATAAACAATATCATTACTTATTAGTATGTCTTATCTTAAATATCTAATATTTTAACATGTAATGACATTCATCTATTCTATATGAGATTCATAACGAAATATCAACATTTAAAATGTTTTTTAATATAATATTTTGTGTCTGCACGTATACATACATGAATCTAAAGTCTAAGTCTAATATTAAGTAAAACACAAAAGACAATTGTGAATGAATTTCGCAATTTTAATTAAACCCTTACGTGACACACTTAAATTTCGTTCTAACATCGGTTTTATTTAAGTAAAGTAAAATTAAATCAATGATGTCATGGTTTTGTTTATTTTTTGCCCACCTACTTGTGATTTGAATCAGGGTTCCAATACTTATTTTGATTGATGATTCGTATATTATTTATTTTAGTCGTGAACGGTGATACGATGTGCAGCGTGGGGAATTGGAACAGTGTCATTTCACGTGGCACTGTTCATACCATGACAATTAATATAGGTATATAATATAATATATAATGTTTTCATACGATTTTCTGAAACAATCTCCATCGAGTTGATGGCGAAATTATATTTAAGTAGTTTTATCCGTAATAATAATTTTAGATAAACATATACATAATAAATAATAGTAAATGTTTAGTTTTATCGAATTTATTCGATATATAAACAAACAATAATAATTAAATAAGGCAAATTGAGTTTTAAATGTATGTGAGGTACCTAAATCGACGATGTCTATATACAACTAGAAATAATACCCGTGCAATACGCGGTGGTTGATGATTGAATTTAAAAGGTGATGGTGTCTGACAATCGATTTCGCCGACCGCCGGCTCTGAATTGTCTAACAAATATATATAAAAATTGTATTTGTTGTTATTGATAAAAATATATATAAATAAAAATTGTTATGTAAATTATATATATAAAATATAACATAAACATTAAATAATAAGTTAAAAATAGTAATGTTTAAAAAAATTAAAATTTAAGACACCTATGTAAATGCTTTATAAAATAGTATAGATTATCTGGACGTATAAGATACACAAACCATCTTTTTTTTTTACTTACTCTAGAGTGAATTAGTATTGTCTAGAAGGTGTACGATTTGCAATTATGAACCAATTTATGTTTTAAGTAGAAAAAAATCAAAAAAATATATTTTTATTATTTTTAATCATTTGTGTGCATAAATCACAAAATTACCTACAGCTTTTATATGTAATAATGAAGCCTGTATAATTATATATATATATATATATATATATATATATATATATATATATTTAGAACGGCGATTTAGTTGTTATCAATCGAGTACCCACAGTGACATTTAAGCGGACAGTATGCAGACTCCGATCTACAATCCACGTTCCCTCGTTACCACTCCAAGGGATACCCTTAGCATATAATTTTTAGAACTAGCTATCATATATTGACATATATATTTCATTCTTAAATTTATTTTTTTATTTTTTTGAACGACAATCTATTTTATTTTTACTCTTAAACTACACGAATGCTTAGGATTCAACCTAGGATTTTTTTTTTTTGAACGGACAAATTTGGGCTCAGCGTCACGCCTTTTCATATACCCATCTTCAAACCTAGAGGAAACCTAATATTAAAAAACCCCTATCTTCATTTTTGGGAGCATATTACTCACACCAAGATTTGAATTCAATATCTTAAAATCTTAAATCTCACCAAATACCAATCCTATCTATTGATAATTGGTGCAACCTAGAACTTATGAAAAACCCCCTCAATAATCTACTCCCACAAATATGAGAAGTGTGACTCGAATCTTATTACTTCAAAATGCTAAATTTGAAGAAGACAAAGTTGATTTTTAAGGTTGCTTCCAAGAACTACCGGCTTATTTTCCGCCATCAACTCCGCGCGTGCCAGTCACGAGTCGCTTCTATTTTAGAAAAGTCCACTGTATGGGTTGACCAACGACCAACGACCAACTTTCTTTTTATCTTGTTATATATACAAGCTTTTATCCATTCACAATTAGTGAAACCAATGGCTACTTCTTCCAGCAATGAGTGGCTTCAAGTTTACCAAAATAACCTCATTGGACCTCCGCAACATACTGGCGTGCAGAGGTCCAGTGATGTTGTCACTGATGCGACAACAATCGCTACTACCACCACTACGGCTAGTAGTGTCGGTAATCATTTGGGTCGTGTGATACGGCCTAACAACATGCGTAGGAGATTCAGAGTTTCACGTAGGACCCCAATCACTTTACTCAATACTGACACCACCAATTTCCGTGCCATGGTGCAACAATACACCGGTGGAAGTGGTAGTGATGGTGGTGGTGGTGGTGGTGGTGGTGGTTCTAGTTCATTGATGGCAAGTCGTACTACCATGGCTCCACCTCAACCTTTGAGTAGCTATAACAATAATTCATCCAGTTTTAACTTTTATGGGACGGAGACAAGGACTAATACGCCTGCTGCTACGACTGGTAACAACGTAAAGTTTCGGCAGCAACAGCAACAGCAGCAGCAGTACTACACATTAATGGCGTCGGGCAGCAGCGGTGGAAGTTGTAGTGATCATCAACATGGGTTTATTCAGAGGGTTCAAGAAGGTGGCATGAGAAGGTCTAATAAATAATAATAACGCTGAACAATAATAGCAAAGAACACATAGTAGTATAGTACTACTGACTAGTGACTAGTGCATGTTTAGAAACTTTTCATGAATAATTATTATATAAATAAAGAGAATATGACTCTTTTATTCTGTAAATTTCTTCTTACAAAAATCTTTGTATAGTTGTTTTTTGTTTAGTGGTTATATCTTTCTATAATAAGTCCTCGAATGTTTTTCTGTATGCAAGTTCCCCCTATACGAGTATGTTTTCAATTTTTCATGATTGATCATGTCTAAAATGCTACACTATGTCTATTACTTCACAGTAGCAATAGTTCGGTGCCGGTATGATACCAGTATTTTCGGACTTTCAATCATCCCTAATAGTTCTTTATTCTATAAACAAATAATAAAGAGGAATGCTGGTTTTACAAACAAACTACATACAAATTGTTACAAACTAATGTGGAAAAATTAAGTAGACCAGTTACATGTAAAGCTATTTTCTTTTTCTTCATTCTCTCTCTTAATTTCATAGTTTCACGTCAGTTTGTTTGTAAACCTAGAATTTTTAATAAAATTGAAATAAAATTATCACAGTTTGTTATTGTATACACCCAAATCTCAAAAACCTTTTAACGCATGTTATGTGTATCAAAATTGTGTCTACTTAACTTCAATCAACAAGATTTTATTTTTACCAACATATTTGTCACTTGTTTTCAACAAGTCTTAAAAAAACTACAATAGAGATGCATTCACAAGATATAAAACAAAGCAGCAAGCAGAAATGTTTTGCTTTGGGTAAGCCAGTATCTTCGATGAACGTAAAAAAAAACTCAGTTACACGTGTATACAGGTACAACTTTTAGCGCATAAAATACAAGTAATCCGACATAATTTGACTTTCATTAGGACCCTAAGATACCAAAGATGATGGCCAAATTTGATTTCAATGATTCTTCAACATAAACATATGAACATCCACCCTAAAATTAGATGTAATCTCTCTTTCTTCAAGGTTTATGAGATCAAAGATGAATCTTTTTAAGGTTTCGCTGTAGATGGATCAATAGAATTTGGTCATTCAGAAAGGACCCACAATTTCGAAAAATGACTTCTTATTTCCTCTTGCCAATAGTTAATAGTTCAAAGCTTCTAAGAGCATCATCACGACCGCCTCTTGATGAGGGTACAGCCCGTGTGAAAGATGATGATTTGGACTCAAATCCAGGTTGAGAGTGGAGTCTTTGGGCAGTTGACATGCGACCACTGCCTGAACCTAGCCGGTTTGATCGGCTATCGGTGGGCTCACCAGATGAGCTTGGTCTGCTGCTCGACACGATTGCTCTTTTAGAAGTACTCCCTGTTCGTGTAATGCGCCCTCTATCTGAGTCACCGTGCTGAATACATGCAACGTACAAGCATAAATTCCATGCACAGAAGAGATCCAATACTAACAAGCTATCTACGAATCTATACGAGTCCATGAAAGCTAGGCAATAGATGTGGCACTGGCAGTATATGCGGGTAGGGTGAGTTGGGTAATTGGTCATAACAATCAAGTTTTATTACCGGTCGAATGGACTTACACGGGCTGACGCATAAACATTTTTTGTCCATTTTCTTTCATATTTTTATACTCAGATTATTAATGTGTTAAATATGATCACAAAAACTATATTATTGTTACTATAATACTAGTTTTTTTTTGGGGGGAAGGAACTGTTTTATGAAGTTTTTTGTATTAAAAATACACTGAACATAAAAACATAATTCCAACTGACCCATTCGAAAGTAACGAGTTGAAACTACTACCTCTATGATTTTGTAATCCAAGTTAATGCAGAAATTATTTTGTAACATATTCTATAAAGTTGGCAAAAAATGTTGGTGGGCCAACACCTCCCAACCTGGCCAGTCTTATTCTGTACTAAGAAAATGCATGTTCCATCCCAAACCCGCATTGCCGTATTATCTAACACGCCCGACCCACCTATCTTGCCACCTCTTAGTGAGATGACTATGAGTATTATTAGCTTTTGACTCGTAAATTGTTTTGATCGAGTATATAAC
Source organism: Solidago caesia (assembly GCA_028566075.1). Classification (NCBI taxonomy): domain Eukaryota; kingdom Viridiplantae; phylum Streptophyta; class Magnoliopsida; order Asterales; family Asteraceae; genus Solidago; species Solidago caesia. Next base: position 23,095,387 of record JAOXNX010000028.1, read on the forward strand.
TGGGAAAAGGATGAAATATATCTGACCAGTTTATCTATTTTACTATAAAATCTATAATTAATATAATCATGGCAAGTTGTGAAAAGAATTGGAAACTTGTATGCTTCTCCACTCACCATTTCTTTGGACGGTGTGGTATGTTCTGAAGATCTGTGTCTTGAGTGATCACCATGCAAACCGCTACCAGAACCATTACGCCGAGCAAATGCCTCAACTGTGCCTGGGAATCTATCTCGAACCTCTGGTTTCACTATAAGATATACATGATATATAAGATCACTATGTTTACCTTTCTACTTGAACATATGATGTCAAAAGCCAATAAACACACATGCCAATATCGTGCAATTAACTAATTAAACAAACACTTCCATGCATTAGACAAATCATATCATTAACAAAACTTGACATGGTATACATACCACATAAACATATACCATATACGTGTGTGCACATACTAGTGTTCAGTAAACACACAGCCATGATCTTGTGAATCAAATTAAATGAGAAAACACACCTGGGGTTTTTTCCACTCTTTCTGCCGGTGACCCGAGATTCAGTGGTAGTTTGCCAGCCGTCTGAATTATAGGAAAGTTTATAAGATGCAGATATATTAATAGAAAAATAAACAAATAAAAGAAAGAAGAAATACGAACCCGTCTAGAACTGGAACCTGAACCAATTTGAGGATACTTCAAGATAGTCCAGTCGAAAACATAGTCGAACTGGTAACCTGAAATATGACAACGTTCATAAATCTAGTTCAAGAACTGAAGATGATATTACTCATACTATGGAAAATATAAAAATTAAGCGGACAAAAACAAAATCGTACAACATGCATATGTTTACCCATATCAAATGTTCTTGTTCATAGTACATTCTGAATGGAAGCAGAGTTATAGGAGAATAAGAAATCAATTAAGACTTTACCTTCTCGGATGAAAAGGTCCCGGAAAAGCCTTTTCAAGTATGAATAATCTGGCTTGTCATCAAAGCGCAATGATCGACAATAGTGAAAATATGATATGAACTCGGTGGGATATGACTTGCATAGTACCTGTAGATTTTGTCATATAAAAGTCACTTAATTAAAAAGTTATAAAGGATATTTTCAAACAAAGCATTACGTAATCATAGTAGTAAATAACTGCTTGAACATGTTTGATCTTGAAAATACCTCTATAGGAGTAAGCATCTTCTTTTCACTAATTTTATCATACTTCTGTTTCTTAGTGCCGGCTTTCAGCCCCTGCCAAGGAAGGCTACAAGCACATAGATATAAAAACCGAGTTAAAATAGGAAAGTTAAAATAATAAAAACAAACAATAAAGCAAGCTAGAATATATTCAACCTTCCTCTCAAAAAATACATGAGCACGTAACCAAGAGACTCCAGGTCATCTCTCCTGCTTTGCTCTACAATTGATAATAAAAAACAATTTACATAATTAATCAATTGGAATGCTAACAAAAATACCAGCATGGCCCAAAAATAACGTTGATGAAGTTTCCAAAAAGATACTTCATTCTTGTTTAATCCAAAAATTTAGAAGTTCCATGTAATTTGAACTCATGGGAGTTATTACAAAGAAGATCTTGTTATGAAACATTTCCAACAGACCAACACATTAAAATGAGCCATATTACTTACCAACTCCAAGATGAGTATTAACACTTGCATAACGGGCGGTACCAGTGAGATTTTTGTTTTCCCTGAAATGAAAATTAGCAAGTATAATGTCATAAGTAATCAAAATCTATGCACAGCCAACAAGGAGGAGCTTAAAGGTAACAGCAAATGCAGCCAAGTTTTAGGTCATCGAAACAACAGTTCTGGTGAAATTAACCCACAAACTTATGCACAAAGGTTTCAATACTTGTCTGGTATATGTTTGTATGTATAACACTAAAGGTAACAGCAAATGCGGCCAACATTTAACTACTTAAGTCATAGAAGAAAATGTACTTACAGATTTAAACCAGGATGAATACACAAAGATTTTAATACCTGTATGGTATATGCTTGTGTGTCTGGAGATCCCTATACTTTTTTCCAAGACCATAATCGATAATGTAAACCTGTTGTAACACAAATACAAACAGAAATATGTTCACGATCAGAATCTCTCATTGAAATAGAAGGATGTAGATGAACTTCGCAAAAATGATGTTAGAATGAGAGTTAATCACATACACTTAATGGAGCTATTGAGTTCATACACATCACACAACTTTTTTTAACAGAAGGATAAATACTCTGGATGCTAAATAAATAAATTTACCATGCAAATATCCAACTTAAACATTGAAATGAAGATAACGTTGTAAAAGGCCATAACTTGTAAAAGAGAATACCTGATTTGCCTTTCGTCCGAGACCCATCAAAAAGTTATCTGGTTTTATATCACGATGAAGAAAACCTCTTGAATGCATATATTCTACTCTGTTTATCTGCATAAAACAGTAGAAAGGATGAGAGTGTTAATATCAAGTGCTCAACCAATCTTCTCATTACACTATGTGGTACACTTACCAACTGATCTGCAAGCATTAAAACTGTTTTCAAAGTGAATTTACGATTACAATAATTGAACAAGTCTTCTAAACTTGGTCCAAGAAGATCAATGACCATAGCATTGTATTCGCCTTCAACTCCAATCCATTTGAGATGGGGAACACCAGCTGTTTATATTAAAAAGTTTGTGGTAAGTTCAATGACATAAAACTAAACAACAAATAGAAGACGCAGAGACAGAAAATTTAGCAAGAACAGATAAAGAAAAAAACATGAAACTCACTTCCTCCTTGAAGAAGCATGTACAATTTGGCCTCATAGTGAAGTTGCGGGTGCTTGGTCTTGATAGATTCCTGGGAGTATTTATAGCTTAGGTCACACACACAAACAAAATGAAATCCCTAAGAGGATCTGAACACTTTTTTAGAATGTTAATTCAGAAAAAATATTTATGTTAACTTTAGCAGCAACTTTATTGCTGGTTTATTTTACTACCCATTACTCTAAAATAAACTCTTAACATGCAATTTCTTTAGTGCGAAATACCATTGTTATTTTAGCTATTAAACTACTTATAAAAGCTTAAGTATCGTACTGGTATGTTTAAATTCAGTTAAGCTTTATCCCCATATTACTTTTTTCCTAATCGCATGGTATTTTGGCTACTTATTTAAGGATTCTAATTCGCCCACTTATTAGTAGTTTCTAGCATAAATATACTAATTTATCGTCTTTTAATTTAACTGGTTTTCACTTCCACTAGAGTATAGGATTTGGAAAAGGGTCAATTGTCTTTACACGTGCCATGGCTGCTATATAGAGAAACACTTAAATCGGATTTCATATAATTAACTTCCAGAAGACACCCAACAGAAGAATAAACATTGTACACTAAATAATTTATATTATGCCTCAATTTCTGACATAGTTACACACATGGACTTCCACAAATACATTTAGAGCACAGAAACAGCCTGAAAGTTCTATCTCTATACAAGTAACATCTAAGCATACGTCAATGTTTTGGTAGGAAAAATATGAGGCATGCTAGGGAAACTTATGTGTATCGTCCTACAGATTATGGCTTTCTTCGTATAACATTCAGCTGGCTAGGCACTTTCTATATATCCAAGAGATTCTTCCTGAAGATTTCTCATCATTGTTTAAGAGATGTAATTCTCATGATGACACCACAATCAGAGTAACTTAAGGCGCTAACATTTCTGATAAAATATAATTCAATTTGCTGACAGAAAAGTGAAAACTAAGGATGCGTGCTTTTAGTCACAGAAAATGTTCTCTAATTTCCTATTTTCTTTTCTCTAGAAGATGAGAGCATTGTTTATCCCTACACAACCAATTAAAAAGCTTTTTCAAATGTTATCATTTTCCAGTTCAGAAAACAGAAGAAGTTTTCCATCCATGGAAAGGAAAATAATTAAAAGTCCGTTTTCATAAGTTTACTTGTAAACATGTCACATGGGTTCTCTTTTTCTTTTTTTCCCCTAAGAGTTCAATATGAACACGTTTTCTATTTTACAAGTTTCCTTTCCAAAAATTCTGAAAAAAATGCACCATTTTTCTAGAACCAAACAGCGCCTAATTTTTTTTAGAGCAAGTATCATAAGAGCTCTTATATCCATATGCTATGGCCAAAAACACGATTTGGTAAACTGGTATCCACAAAACAAACAATAACATGAAAAAACGGAAACCGGGAACTCAAATAGGAATAAATACTTGACACATCAAGATAACAAAAACACAATGAACTATATACATACAAATTCAAGTATACAGCCGTATCAAACTACTTAACCAACTACAACATGCAAATTTCAGTAAAAATATCAATAAGATAATAGTACATAGTAACATAAGCCAAATTTTGTATAAATGTAAACCCTAAATACATACAAGCTTTACTGCAACTTCTTCACCACTTTGAACATTTACTCCTGTGAAACAAACAATAAAACAGTCACAAAATGCAACAATTTACATAACCATTAAATAAGAACATCGTCTCGTTGACATTGACATTAAATAAGAACATCAATCATGGAAAGTAAAAAAAATATTAATTACCCAAATAAAGTTCTCCAAAAGATCCACTACCAATCTTTCTACCAAGCTTAAACTTTCCACCAATCACATGATCCATAATTAAATTAAATTCCCGATTTAAAAAAAAAACAAACTTTTTCACTTCAATTAAATTCCTTAAAAAAAAAAAACAACTTCACTCCAACAATATCCAAGATCTTGAAAATGCACTTAGATCCATCAAAACCCAAAATCTTCAAAATACAAATTTCTCAAACACCCAAGTCAAATTTTGATAAAAAGATTAGTACTTTAAACAATTCAACTTAAAAAGCCTAGAGACTAGACCATTAATCAATAAAGCATAAAACTTTGGCCCATAAAATGAATCAAGATTCAAACTGTTTGTGTTAAATTGATGAAAAACTTAATTGCAGTGATAATGCAGGCCAAGATTTAAAGGGGTTAAAGATTTTTCTTGAAATCAGATCGATATATATATATATTTTAAGTGGTGAAACTGAAATTGGTGTTTTTGGGGGTTACAGATTTATATATATAGATATATAGATAGATATATGATCTGTATGAAAGATTGAAGGGATTTGATTAATTAATGAAGAGGACGGATTTTGAGGAGAAATATTTTTGTTGTTGCAAAAAGAAAAGAAAAAGAAATTAAAAGGGATAAGAAAGATTTTGGACAGAGGGATTCATACCTAATTTTGTTTTTTTGTAACTTATTTTATTAACTTTAGGTTTACCGGTTACAAGCATGGATTATTAATCTTGTTTAAAATAAGAGTGATATAACGAAAATTTTGATAGGATTTGGATGTTAACACCTTGATTTACTAACTAGTGTCCTTAAGATATTTGTTAACATGCATTTAATTATGTCTAACTTTATTAAAATCTTATCTTAAAATTTGCATTTATGATTTTATATATAAAAATAATAATTATTAGATTGAATTAATGAACATTAAATGTATTTTTTATTATTTCTTCATTAAATGCATGATAACAAATGTCCTTATACGCTAGTTAGCAAATCCCTTTATTCAAAAGATTTTGATAATTTGTGTTTTCAGTATTCAATGAACTCAACATTTTATAGATTATTTATATTTAAATTTGCACTGATTCTTATATACTTATATATACTAAAAAGGTAATTTTTATATTCAACTAATGAGTACTAAATATAGAATATTTATATTTCTATATTTTAAGAAATATCAAGTTCATTAGATGATCATTAATACGACTAAGGACTGTTAACAAAACCCTTGTTCAAATAGATACAAAAATATTTTGAAACAGATAAAAAGAAAAGGTTGATGAATCAAAATATAGTCGCCATAATAATCATGTAATTATTATTTAACTAAAATAAACCTGCTCGTTTAAATAGTACCAGACGCATGCCCGCACAATGCGACGGCGATGATAGTAACGGCAACGGTCTGGTGGTGGTGGCGGCGAAAAATGGCGGCGAAAGGCGGCGGCGGTGGCAGCGACGGGTGGCAACGGTGGTGGCGGCAACGGGGGGTGGCGGCGGCGGCGGTGGTGAATGTAAAAGTAATTGATGTAGAAGGGAGTAGTGTAGTTATTTTAAGGGTTGAGAGATCTATATTGTAAATTATTTCATTAAGATACTATAGGTATATTAGGTAGAGATGTTTAAATTAATGAATAAAAATGAGAGGTAAAATAGGAAGAGTGGATGACTTTTTTAAATATAAAAAAAAAAAAAAAGATTGTTTTTTTATTAATATGTATACTTTTATTTTAGCTAAATGAAAAAGAATTTTTTTACTAGATTTGTTCTAATAACCATAGTAATGCTTATGAATGGACATAGGCAAATATAAGTGAAATATTTGGTTTAGCAACATCAAATGTTGATTTTAAGACATCCCATCCACGAAATATATGAGTTCAAATGATCGATTCAATAAGTTATTGTCAATAACTACGTTTACGAAATAACATTAAAACTAAAAGTATATACATTAAGACAGAGCTTACATAAGGCCTCTCCTTATGGTTGTGTCGCGGGAAATTTCTTGGCATATCATGAAAAGACACCATAGGCACAGGTGTGTCATGAGGCGTGTCTTGGGAAGAAGAGAGGTGGTGTGTTGTGAGAAAGAAGAGGAGAGAGATGGGGTTGGGGTGGGGATATCGACTTTTTAACCAATAAAGAAAAAAGATATGTTTGTTTTTTTTAGAAATAATAAAATATTTGATGAAGATGTATTATTGGTAGTGGTGTACCTTATAAATTTCTTAAAATGAAGAGATGATGTGACGATGATATGATAGCTGGAAAGAAAAGAGAGGTAGTTCATTGTAAAGAGAGGTCTAACTAAAATGGTTCGGTTGACCTACTTAAAAAAAGTTTATTTTGTATTAATATAACTTTAATGTAATTTTAGTATATATAAATATATACTAGACCCATGCCCGCGCGATGCGGCGGCGATGGTGGTGGCGGCAGTGGCGTTGGTGGTGGCGGCGGTGCGGGCGGCGATGGTGGTGATGTGGTGGTGAATATAAAAGTAATTGATGTATAAGAGGTAGTGTAGTTATTTTAAAATTTGAGGGATCTATGTTGTAAATTATTTCATTAAGGGTATTATAGGTATATTAGGTGGAGATGTTTAAATTAATGAAGAAAGGGTAGGGGCATTTTAGTCTCATCAATTCATCTTTTGAGAATTTGGGGGAGGGGTTCCCTTTTTATATAGTATTAAAAGTTGAGGGATCTATGTTGTAAATTATTTCATTAAGGGTATTATAGGTATATTAGGTGGAGATGTTTAAATTAGTGAAGAAATGGTAGGGACATTTTAGTCTCATCAATTCATCTTTTAAGAATTTGGAAGGAGGGGAGGGGTTCCCCTTTTATATAGTATTATAGATTATAGATAATAGATGTCTATTATATAATGTTGTTACAAATAAAAATCAATACTTAATAAGTGCCTTAATTCAAGCGAAAGAAGGTATGTATAAATCACTTTTTATTTATTTATGCTAAACTTTATTGGTCCAAGATGAAATGACACTCCAACCTAATAGAAAAGCTTAAAAAATAAGCCATTCTTTATAAACTCGAGCAATATTTTGTAGAATTTAAATTTAATAGAACAACTTTTTTAGTTAAAAAGTTGTTATTTTGTGCTCTACTATATATGACTCAATAAAAAAAAATAGGAGAGTTAATTGCACAAATCATCCCTGTGGTTTGTACAACTTCGTGATTTTCATCCCTCCAAATTTTTTTTAGTGGATTTCGTCCTTAATCCAAATCTTTTTTGCACGTTACATCCTTTTGACTAAAAAAAAGAGGGATGTAAACCGCAAAAATGAACAAACCACATGGATAATTTGTGCAATTAACTCTTTAATGGTGTTAGTCAAAACGATGTAACATGCAAAAAAAGGTTTGGATTAAGGACGAAATCCACTAAAAAATACTTGAAGGGATGAAAACCACGAAATTGTGCAAACAATAGGGACGATTTGTGCAATTAACTCGATATAGGAAGATAGGTAACTTATTCTACGTATTAACTACTTAAGTTTGCTTCCCAGGCATCTTTGGTTTCTTTATATCGACGAGTTTCATCAGTCACCAGGTTTGTTACCTTCTGTAGAGTTTCTCTCCTGTTTGTACATATCTATTCTCTTCCAGTAAGCTATGTATAGTACATATTTTGCCTAATTACTGCTACGTTAGAACCTCCGTGTAAAGTGTTTTTAGTACGCGTATTGTCTCTATTATATGTATAGTACGTCTTTGGCCTAAATACTAGTAGTCTAAATCTTCCATGTAACGTATTTTTGTTATACATAACTTTCCTTTTGTATCAAGTTACTAAATGTCATCTTCAATGAAACGTAAACATAACTCATTGGATCGTACAAATTTGTCAGATAAAACGGTTGAAAATGCTAACTATATGAAGTTTACGCATACTCGACATCAACCTTCTATTGCTCATATTTTACCTCCTAATACATCTTCCTATATGGATCTTGGAGATTGTACATCCATTTGTGAGTACTGTGGCGCACTTTTTTGGTATGAAGAACGTTGTCATCATACATCTATCAATGGACATATTAGGTATACACGATGTTGTAAAAGAGGCACTGTTAAGTTGCCCTTTTCAAAGACATATAGTCCTACTATTATTAACCTTTTTAGAAAAAAATGAATTTCTCACTAACGTACGTGCCTATAACTCCATGTTCTCTATGACATCATTTGGTGCAAAAGTTGACAACAATATCAATGACGGCTCTGGTCCACATGTATTCAGAGTTGAAGGACAAATATACCATTGGCTTGGAACATTATGTCCTCTTGCAACTGAAAAACCTCGATTTTTGCAAATGTATATCTACGACACCGAAAATGAAATCTCTAACAGATTGGAAGCCTTCACATTATGTCCTCCTGCAAATGAAAAACCTCGATTTTTGCAAATGTATATCTACGACACCGAAAATGAAATCTCTAACAGATTGGAAGCCTTCAATGAAAATGGTCGGTCCCAACTATCTGCTGATTTTGTCTCGCTTATTTCAAAAGAACTTCAGGAATACCATCAATTAGTTAAGCTTTTCCATAATGCTAGAGACCTTATTCGCGTAAATGATGTTCCTAACTTTTGTATTCGTTTGTATATATCTTATCATACGTTGTCTACGATAAACCGAACGATGGTTGCATCGGAGCTATCATTAACGACAGTGACCCTTTATCAGATGTCTTTCGACATCTTTATTCGTAACAAAGAAAGCCGACCTGAGCGTATAAACAAGTTACATCCTTTATACATGTCATTGCAATATCCTTTGTTATTTATTTATGGTGAGAGTGGATGGTCTCCTAATATGCGTTTAAGTGAATGTGCCAACAGTAAAGACAAAAAATTAACAATGAATGTGTATTATAGCTATCAACTTCATGATCGCTTTAACTTATATACGTTACTGCTAAGAGGTGGTCGCCTTTTTCAGCAATACTTGGTCGACGCCTATGTATGTATAGAACAAGATCGGCTTGACTACTATAGGTATAACCAAAATACATTTAGAACTGAATATATTCAAGAAGTCCATGACGCGGTTTTACACGGAGATACTGACGACCGTGACAACTGTAAACGAACAATCTTACCGACATCATTTACCGGTGGTCCTCGGTACATGTATAAACGTTATCAAGATGCCTTAGCAATTTGTAGAGTTCATGGAAATCCATAATATTTCATTACCTTCACATGTAATTTAAAATGGCCAAAAATTGAAAGATATTGTAACACCCATATTTATTAAAAATGCGGATTTCAAAAATTTTGAACTTTAAACAAAGTTTCGCTAACAAAATGCGGAAGCGACTTTTAATTTCACAAATTGATTCCTAACGGAATCAATGAAACATCATATTTGACTCAAA
>JAOXNX010000028.1:23108955-23120513 GCA_028566075.1 Solidago caesia
GCCGCCCCCCCCCCCCCCCCCCGGCCCTTCATAAGCTACGCCCCTGTACGAGAGTCAGGTCCACTTCCACGCATCCTCGTAACTTACAAGTTCTCACTAAAAAGAGACTATCCGGCTCTCGAAATAGATGAACCAAATGCTGATCAAGCTTACATAATCACATGAAAAAAATATTTTACCAGACCCAAATCTTGCAATAATGATCTCCCCGAATTAGAAGAGTGAAAGGATGATAGCCTACACTTTACAAGGCTGCTTTTGCAACCATTGGGTGTTCAATAATCATTTGGTAACTTATTACCCACCTGAGGTGTTAGCAAAATGGCCCGAAACCCGAGACCCGGTATTGGCCCGACCGAAACCAGCCCGACCCGGCCCGCCCAGGAGGTATTCGGTTTGGTTATCGGGTTTGATATTTCATGGATTTCGGGTTCGGTCCGGTTCGGGTCAAAACCGGTAAAAACCCGGCCCGACCGAAGTACTGAATTACTCCAATTGATTTTGGCATGATACTATGATACTGTAATATGGCTACTTGTATGTTGGATTCCAATGAATTTTTGCATGAATGTTTGCATGAATATGGCTACTGAAGTACTGCAATTGATGTTTGATTGCAACATGTGAATGGAATGTTTGACTGTATATGGGCCATATGGCTACTGGAAGACTGGAATGAACTGTATATGCCGAAATTGGTGTAAAAATTGCAACAGGTCAAGCGGCTTCACTCAAGCCCAAACAAACAGGTGGCCCAACAGCCCAAACTTCAACTCTGGCAAAAAAAAATAATAATAATTTCGGGCCTATGGTTTTGGACCCGGACCGACCCAGTTTAGACCGGGCCCGAACTGACCCACCCGATGTCTAACCGGGCCGGGTCTCGGTTTTGATTTTTGCGTCTTCTCGGGTTTCGGGTTTCACCGGGTCGGGCCGATTTTTGACCCGTGCTCATCCCTACCCACCTCTTATTAGCCAATAACAACTCCCAATAAAATTCTTGCCGTTCAAAAAAAAATAAAATAACAACTCATAATAAATACTTGAATAGCTAATACTGAAATAGCAATGACATTTCATTGGACCATGATGTCATTGGTGCATAGATTTTATTTAATTTTTACCCATTGTCATTGTCATTTTTTCCTACTAGAAATTAAATATATACGTCTGTCTTTATCCAATCATGCCTTAAACAAAATATGAGGGAGACACTATGTAAACAGTCTTACCCGAGTAGAGAGACTGCATTTAAAAGAACCCCGGCCTAGAAATTAAATATTTATAATCTTTTAATTATTTGTTTTCACAAACAAGACCCAATAAAATATCTATTATCTATTATAAAAGTTAAAAGATGGATACCCTACAAGTTATCAAACACAAAAAAGAAGAAAAAAAACCTATCACATATTCACATGTATATCTTGTTTAATTTGAGCTTTGCCTTAACCCCATGGCTTCCTTCCACTACACTGATATGCTTCTCCTTTTCATTGTTTTGTTGATTTCCGGGGTCGTGTATCTTTACCGCAATAGGCGCCTCCCTACTAGTTGGCCCTTTTTCGGCACGACACTGAATATCCTCCTAAACTGCCATCGTATCCATGATTTCGCAACTGATTTCCTCAAAGTTAGTGATGGAACATTCTTGCTCAAAGGTCCTTGGTTTGCCAATATAGACATGTTAGTAACCTCTGACCCTGCCAATGTTCACCATATGTTAAGCAAGAATTTCCCCAACTATCCCAAAGGCCCCAACTTTCGTAAAATGTTTGATATACTTGGAGATGGCATCTTCAACTCTGATCACGAGTTATGGGAAATCCATAGAAAAACGACCATGTCTGTATTCAAACACCCCGACTTTCATACTCTCCTTGAAACAAACATCATGAACAAAGTTGAGAAAAGACTTCTTCCTCTTCTTGAATCCGTCTCATCAAATCACCTTGAGACGGATTTGCAAGAAATATTTCAGAGGTTCACTTTTGATGCTATATGTTTATTGCTTTTAGATTATGATCCTCAAAGCTTGTCCCTGCATTTACCAATCATTCCATGCGAGAAAGCCTTCACGTATGCTGAAGAAGCTCTGTTGTGGCGACATATTCTACCTGAAAAGGTTTGGAAGTTGCAACGGAGATTTGGATTGGGGAAGGAGAAGATGATGAAGGAAGCTTCGAAGGCTTTTGATGAATTCATATACAAGTGTTTGCCTCAAAAAGAGGTACAACAAGTATACAAATTGCCGATAATTTTAAGCAAAAATGAAATACATTTAGTCAACTCCTTACTTTTACATAAGAATATAAGATCAATCAATTCTACACTTACATGTATGTAATGTAAAGACAAAATTTTAGCAGTTAAACTAATTTGTTATAACCCTTGTAGGAGGAGGATAAGGAGACTGGGTTGTTAACTTCTCTGATTAGAGGTTTTGAAGGACAAAGTGGAACTTCTGGTGACCCGAGAAAGTTTTTAAAAGACACAATACTCAATCTGATGATTGCCGGGAGAGACACCACAAGCACAGCTCTCTCTTGGTTCTTTTATCTTCTTGCTCAAAACCCGAGCATAGAGAAGAAGATCCGACAAGAGATTGAGAACCAATTAGGTGGTCGTGAATGGCAAAGTTTGGGTGCAAAAGATTTAGGAGAACTAGTTTATCTCCATGGAGGTGTATGTGAAGCATTAAGGTTGTATCCACCTGTTGCATTTGAACACAAGTCTCCATCTGAGTCGGACATCCTTCCAAGCGGTCATGTTGTCGATAAGCACACCAGGATAATTCTGTCTTTTTATTCAATGGGAAGAATGGAAGAGATATGGGGGAATGATTGCATGGATTTTAAGCCAGAGAGATGGCTTTCTCAAAGAGGGATAAAACACGAACCGTCTTACAAATTCACAGCGTTTCATGCAGGTCCAAGGACATGCTTAGGTAAGGAAATGGGTTTGATTGAAATGAAAATGGTGGCGAGTGCCATCATTTATCATTACCATGTGGAACTGGTCGAGGGTCATAAAGTTCGTCCAAGTGATTCCATTATACTTCAAATGAAATATGGCCTAAAGGTGAGGCTTTTCCCTATCAATATCAGACCAGCTTAATAATACAACGGATTTGGTATGTTATTTTGCTTAAAAACTCATTTATAGTTCCAAGTGTAATACAAACGTTTAGGATGCAGTGTTATTTTCCATTTCACGACTATATGTCAAACTTAATCCAAGGTTTGTGTTCAATATATCACGCCATCACGGTGTTGCATACATAACTTTTATTGAACAGTGTGAAAAACATACCATGTTAAATGAACTATACCTTGCTCCAATTTATATAATTTTGATACGCATTGTGACGAAATTTGATGATGGTTCGCAAATTTGCGGATCAGAAAGACGTGTCAACAAAAGCAACTCATTTTGCACACAAAAAGTCAAAGTGAAGGCACTAAATTGGCAAGCAAAAGTCGTTTGCTACTTTCAACCTCATCCCTATAATGATCAAAGTACTTACAAAAACATTAACATCCCATAATGTTACTTTGACAACTGGATAAGTTACACACCAATTACAAGAAGTAAAACTAAAACAGATATACACAGTTCCAAGAAACCAATTTACATGAGACCTGAAAACCAATAATAAAAAAAAACAAAGCCATGAAAAGGTCGGCCACCCATAATTTTAAACAAATCATTTTCATCTGCAAATTGAACAAACTGAAATCCATTTTCATTCTGTATTTACCCACCCACAGGTAACGAAAACCCGTCCAGCTGCAAGGAACACAACGCTTTTGATTTTGATTGATTTTTAACTATGGCTATGTGACTGTTTATGAACACATCAGTAAAAATTCATGTAGACTCATCTTTCTTCGAGACTTCTAGTTGGCGAGGTAGGAGGTTGAGAAAGCTTCCTTGAGTGGATGTTGAATCGGTTTCTTCTTCTGCAAAATAGAACACAGGAATTCAATCAGATAATTAAGAGCTGATGTTTAATCCCAAAACAATTCATTTTAACTTCCGTTCTTCATGCTTATAAAAGCTTTAAGTAGCAAACTTCCACGGATGACATGAACAACCCACAATTAGGGCTGGAAAGGGACCGAGGCGAGCCCAGGTCAACCACCTTACCAAAGCCCAAACTCAATTTGAAAGCTCAAAAGCCTTCATGATGAAAGTGAGCTCTGTTCAATGAAAATTTAAGCTAGACTCAAGAGCTCAAATAAGTTGAAAATATTATTAAAACTCACTGCTCAATTAAGCAAACTCGGTGGAAGCACAAATAAAAAAATCAAGAGCTAAAATAATTCAACTAGATCAAGCTCGAATTACTCGACAAATATTTTACCTCTACTCTCCCTACTTCATATAACTTCTTTTTTTTTAACAGCAGAGTCATATAACTTCTTTTAACCACCTATTTTAGTGCAAGGGAAAAACAATTATATCTATACTACTTTATAATTGATATAGGGTGTCTTAATTTTCAAAATTTTTAATAACTCTTTTTAATTGGAAAGTTTGACCTTTTTAAGTAAATGACATGGGTTTTGTATCACAATTGGAAATGATGTCCATAGATTCAATATTGCTTTAACCATACAATAATTTTGGTGAAGTTTGATCTTTTTGACAACACTTGAATACAAGGTCAAAAGTTACTAATTGGAACTTATTTACTCAATAACATAATAAATGCCTTTGGCCGCATGTACAAATTGAAGTTCATGAATTGACTTATACAAAAACTTATCAATTTTTCAACCATTAACTACTGCGCTTTGCACGGGTACTATTTCTAGTGGTGGTGTATGGCTAAGAAGGGGTGGTGTAGTGGGGTACAAATCATCTCCAGTTAATTAAAGGGTTAAGAAGGGGTGGTGTACTGGTGTACAAATCATCTCAAGTTAATTAAAGGGTTAATAGAGTTACATCCTTACCAATTGATCGTTGAAGTCATAACTTTTTTTGGTCATATTTTGTATCCCAATCAATGATTGACTAGCTAAAACAATCCTTGGGACCAGCTATCTCAGGTTAATGCCCAAGTAATCAGGGTATGATTAACTCTCAAGCTTTCATGTATTTATGGATTTAACCCTCTAAAAGTTTCATTACAAAACTTACAATTAGTTGACCCCTCATCACTAACTGGCAGGTCAAACAGATTGCAGGTTATGTAGAGGGTAAAACCATTGCGGAAAAGTTTAAAGGGTTAAAACACTTGGTCAACCAAAATTGAAGGATAAAAATATGTCAAAAAAAAGGCAGTGAGGTTAAAATGATAAACTATCATAGATTCATGGTATAGTATTCAGGAGTATTTTATATATCTGACTTTAGTTGAATGCTGCTATTAGCAGACTCGTACATTGAATATTGAAGATTATTATTATTATTACTTGGGTGGGTGAGAGGGAGTGGCAGGGGAGTAGAGATCTTACTAAAAAGTGACTTCACTGTAGGCCTCTTAGGTTTTGAACTCTTCTTCTTCAACTCGGCTGAAAATAAATTTCACAATATAATTAATTAAGATCACATTAATGCATCTTATCAGAATCATTAAAACTTGAATGCTCAGAATCTAATGTCATATATGCTACACCAGAAATTAAAATTTTGCCATTATCAATATTTCCATCATTTTATCCTCACATATACCAGTAAGGATCAAAGGAGAAACAAAATGAACTTAAAAAATAATGGTATAAGCTGTCATGCATGCAAGGAGAGAACTACGTACCAATTCCCGGAACTTCATGTTCATTTACAATTTCAAAGTTCTTATACGTGTACCCCATAAAGTTAACATCCTTAGAGGAGAGCATCTGCAGATGACAAAATTTATGATAATTACAACACAAGACCAAAAAGAAAAATATCTCGCAAAGTTTATTAATAGGGACAAGATGGAAACGCATTAACTAGATAAATGTGGTAGCAAGTCAGCATGATAATCCACACAAACACACACAAAATCCCATTGATAAGGTTGGAAGTCTTTCATAAATCATATAATATGAATCAAGGCAACGATATAAGGACAAACCGTTATAAAGTGACCCAGAAAACTATCTGATTCTCAGGAATCAAACTGTAAGATACTAATTATGAACCACATGACGTTTGACAAATGTGGATGCACGCATATACATGTCATCTTGCGTACGCCGAACAAGCAATGAGGACACGAGTCATCACAGCTGTTGTTGCCTTAGCGGTTCAATCACCCACGTGGGGTAATACCTCTAAAGTGGTTTCTTATCAATATTATAAAATTTAAATTTCTGGTTGACTTGTACCTTGTGGGTCTTAAAGTGTACTAACAATCTTTAATAACCGGAAGAAGCAGATATGTGGTTAGGTAAATGACACTTGATATGTTAACCATGTGATATAGCATTCGACCGCGAAATGAACTAAGGACGATGGCAGTGGAGCTAGGCATGGCATCAGCATGCCCCATGCCTAGCGGCAACACCACCGCCAAGGGCTAGGCATGGGGACGGCATGGTGGGCAGCAACATGAGATGCCGAAGAGGCATGGAGAGTTTGGTCAAAGTTGGAGCCGTTCAACGGCTAGATATAATTATTAAATTAGATAAAATTAGATGAGGCATGGTTGCCATCGGTTAGGCATGGTGAGGCATGAGAGAGGCATGAAATGATGTGGCAAGATATTATTGGTGGATGGCTAGGCATGGGCTAGGCATGAAGGCATGAATGCCATCATCCTAATGAAAACCGACATGCATAGAAAGAAACCTAATGTTGGTACAATCGAAGCACTTGGTCTAATTTAATACATGGAGCATTTTGTTCCAAATACAGCATGCTAGGTTTCTAATAACAGTTTACAATACACCTCAAACATATATTTGTTACTATTTGACGGATTAAAAGTTCAAAGGATGATTTTTTCAATAACTACTCGATAACAATGACTTCTCTACGAGGGTGGTTGGAATTGCATATTTTGTAAGTGCTTATTTTTAAAGTATGTTCACAATAAGCATTTACAATGGTGCTTAAAAATTAGTGCTTGATTTAGTGTTAAATAAGAAAATACGCACTTGTTTTTTTCTCATTCAAACACATAAAAAACGCTTATGGCGTTCAAAAACCACAATAAGCTATAAGTACTTTAAAAAAGGCAATCCTAAACACCCTCTATAAGTATTAAGCAACTATTCAATGGTGCTTATTTCTGAAATTTACATCCCTACTCATTATTTGAGTGATTTCTCTATCTATCTTTCTCCAGGCATGTTGTATTCGATTTTTTTACGTTCATACAAGCCAATATAGATGTGTTGCTATCTCATTTAATGCAATAGACAGGAGACATATTATATATTAGGCATCGTATCCCGGGGTTCGCATTTCCAGTTACCGCATGCATATGTAGGAAAACCAACGTTTCCACGAGAATGTTGGTAGTAGCATGCCGAGCCCAAAACTTTCATGCAAATAATTTAAAAGTGACTACCACAAATAGAAAAGACGGTAGCTTGAATAATGGATAATAGATCCTTCTAGGGAAGAAAATCCATCGGAATTATTGTTTTAATATTCATTTCATCATTTATTTGTCTATGCATAATGTATAGTTCTTATGTGGGTTGTGATGGAACGGAATGGAACTTTCCCACATTGTGACTCCTTCCATTTGGTTAGTTTTCATGCCATCAGGAACTTCTTTCAATTCCAAAAGGGAATAGAATGAAAATTGTTCAAAGTAAGACTGTTTTGATTATGTATCCATTGCATTAGCTTGATTATTCCACCGCCCCATCCATTTCTTTCTTTTGCTCCTGATCATTTCAACTTTAACTTCTTTTACAATTGATGACTATATGATTCTTATGGATTGGTTCTGATATAGCTTAATTAGAAATATAGGAAGGAGAAATATTACTTGCTTATCTCAAATACTAGCTAATTTCCATCTTTGTGTTTATAGTAATAAATAATAATTTTGTGAATGACTGGAACTAGTGCATATACGATTTAAAAATCCTCCACATAATTATGTTGCATCAAATCCATTGTAGATTTTTTATTGTAGTAAATCAAAGTTAATGACTTTGACTATTTTTATCTTCTGCCTTAACTAAGTTAACGACTTCGACTATTTGTAGTAAACCCTAATATGGAATAAATTAGAGAGGTAGAGATCATTCCTTAGACCGAACCATGTATATTAACTATTGTGCATTTATTACTTTCCACCTGCCATGTTTCGATCACTACATGTGTGAATCCATATCCAAAAGGGTTTGTACGATTTACTAGCCAAATGTGTGCACTTAACATTGCCAAATAATATGGAAAATAATACACATGCATGGAGTGGTGCAGTTAGTGCAGGTTTGGAAAAACAACATAAAAAGGAAAAACCAAGGACCTACATGATATCAAATTTACTGAGAATTAGAATAAGAGACCATGATCAAGAACTCTGAGAGAATTATAAGAAGAATTACTTTTGTAACTGATGTAACACATTAATCAAGGTTGCTAAAACACGGGGATAAAATGACAGACTGGCAGAACAAGCAAGATATAGTTTAATAATGCTGAAAGCACTAAAGGAGGGCATTTTTGTAGCTAAACAGCCAACTTTAAATAGTTTACAAGTAGTCAATCTACTGAATATAGAGGAAAAGTTAGGATTATTGTTGCAAAACCAGGATGCTCACTAACCTTTCTCCAAGGACCTGATTTTGTTGAGGAAGGAATTTGGTTGTCACCCTGCAGTGGTATTACATGAAGAGGAACAAAAAAAAAGGTAAGCAAATAACGGGGGGAAACATACTATATGCAGTGAAAAGCTATAGTGGGGCCCAAACTAAGAAATCCACCTCTTCAAACTTCTCAAAATTTTGGGTATCCAGCTCGTCATTTACTTCTGGAATAAATGCAGCTTTAATTTGATACAACTTTTCCCATTCTATACCGTTAAACCATGGGTGCGCCTGTAAATATCAACGCAACATGTTAAACGTTATTTGTAGCTGTTAAAAGCATAACAGAGCTACACAAAACCCTCAGATCAGTCAGGTCGGCTCTATTAGCACAACACCTTTATTTCATAAGCGCCTTTGGTTCCAAGCCTCTTTTCAACATTGCATAGAAGTTTACAAATAAGATCTTTTGCCTCCGGGGACAACTTTGCCTCTTCGGGAAATTTTAAATGCGTTCTCCAA
Source organism: Solidago caesia (assembly GCA_028566075.1). NCBI lineage: Eukaryota > Viridiplantae > Streptophyta > Magnoliopsida > Asterales > Asteraceae > Solidago > Solidago caesia. Next base: position 23,118,183 of record JAOXNX010000028.1, read on the forward strand.
TTTACTATCTGTATTAGCAAAGATGGAATCTATTAATAAGAATACTTATAGAAAAATGATCACCATCATACAAAAAGATATTAAACATGTGTAATATCCTCCTAAAGTTTACAATTTTACCTTTCTACAAGTAGACATAGGCTCGTCTGAATAAAAGGGTGGATATCCGACAAGCATTTCATACATGATAGCCCCAAGAGACCACCTATGACAGGGAAATTAAAACCATTTTATTTAGATATAGCATTAAGTGTTGCTTCATAAAATTTCAAAGATACAAACCAATCACATTCCATTCCATATCCTTTCTTTAGCAAAACTTCAGGAGCAATATAATCAGGCGTACCAACGGTTGAATATGCCTACACATTACAACATCAAAGATTCTTAGGGTGGGTGCTCAAAATCAATGTGGTTGGACTAGAATTTGTAGGGCTGTTTGTCTTTTGTCAAACATAATATAGGACTGCAAACATAGATTCGAGTTTAATTGAGATCTTGAATAGCTTGAAAATTGTTCATATGAAACAACTGATAGGAATTTGAGTCGAGTCCTTATAAAACCAAACTCAACTGCTTACAAGTTTCAATCTCGTTTTTTGTACTCAAAACTGTAAGTTTGACTCATAAAAGCTATAAAAAAAACTCAATATGAACTTTATCCATTTGCAGGCCTATTCTTGTATACATAGAAACAACTTACAAGCATCCTCCTATTCCTCTGCCAATGCTGTAGTTGCTCCTGTTGAGTGCGCTTCGGAACTGCAGGGCGCCCATCACTTTGAAGGGCCCCACTTAAGTTATTTGCCCCAGAGAAATCCTTCTCCTGTAGATTAGTGCAGTCTAAGGGTTTACATAATCCAAAATCTGACAACTTCATGTGCCCAAATTTATCAAGTAGCAAGTTATCAGGTTTAATATCCCTGAAAAAGTTGGAGATTATTCATCTGTCAAAAACTGCCATGCGCTTGTATAACTGGATGTAAAAATAAGGTTCTGTAACAACCTATGAATATAGTTATGCTTATGAATGGACTCAATTGCCAGAACAGTTTCCCCTACATAAAACCTAGCTTCATCTTCAGTTAGCGTATCCTTTCGCATCAGTAAAGTCATCATATCTCCACCAGGTAGATATTCCATTATGAGGTAAAGATATTCTTCATCTTGAAATGAACAATATAGCTTAACAATGCAATTGCTATCAACCTCTGCAAGTAGGTTCCTTTCTGCTTTCACGTGTTCAACCTACAGAAACTTATATATAAACCAAATGCAAATGACGTATAAAGCTCCAAAAAAAACAAATTGACATAAATAAATTTATACCTGGCCTCTACGAAGCATCTCTGACTTTTTAAGCTTTTTCATCGCATACACATTGCCAGTTGTCTTCTCCCTGCATATTCTAACCTGGAAGTATAATAATGTCGTCAGTTAGGAAAAAACATGCAGTAATACATTAAGTGATGAGGATGACTAACATACCTCTCCAAACGCACCCTTTCCTATAATTGTCAATGGCTCAAAATCATCGGCACCCATTTTATGCCTCTGAAGGCGCATATATTCTGTTTCCTTATTTTCCAGTTGTTTAAGTCGATTGTTTTGCTCTTCTTCGGTAACCTCTGAATCAGCCAATTTTTTTCTCAAGCACGTGACGCCTACATCAAGAATGAAATTATGACATCGTTTTGAATATTCTTATTCCAATAAAAGTCATGTATCAACTTTTTCCGATGTTGCAGAATGCAGGCAATGTCTAATAAATAATTGGCAAAGAAATAGGAACCACAGACTCCGAAAACTTGGATCCCCACACCCCTCAATAATTAACAAAACGGCATTTCATTGATGAAATTCACATTAAAACAGTTTCGTGGGTGGCATTGTTGGCATTGATGAAAACAAAATATGATATAAAACAATGAGATGACTAACCACCTAGAGTTCGTACCGTTCCCTATCAGTGAAAAGTAACGCAATACCGCTCTTATATTTTCTCCTTGCTCCAATAGCATTTGGCTACGAAATTATCAATAAGCAAACACTATCAACGGCTCAATGCAGAAACAACTTTAAACCCTGTCGTCCCAATTACTCTCTGCAATTAATAAACATTCAATACCAAATTTTTTTAAGAAAATAAAAAACATACATGATCATTCACATAAAGGCATAAAGCACTAAATACTACTTATATCTCTAAAATTTACTAAATTTTCCAAATTTGAAACACCATTTTCATAAAAGATTACCACTTATTTGTTGATTCAAGCTTTCATCCAACACTTCACCATACATAAAAACACACATAAACAATGTAAAGTC